>LPNX010835675.1:451759-586338 GCA_001517045.1 Pseudotsuga menziesii
AAAACCGCATACATAATCGCCTACAAGAAAAGAAGAATGAAGACTTGTTCTGAAGAACAAGTGACGACATTTCAAGACAAAGAATAATATGATGAATGCAGTGACATCATTGATGCAGAACCTTCCAGCCATGAAGAAGTAACTAAGAAGAAATGGAAGACCAGTTCAAGAAGAATGATGTCAGGGCGTATTATCGAGACCTGAAGAGAAGTTCATAGTTCCATCATGCAGTAGATGGAAACATCGTGGGATACAAAGCAAGATTCGTAGCACGAGGCTTCTCACGAAAGGAAGGCCTAGACTACGAAGAGACATTTGCAGCCAGTAAGAGTTGAAACACATACATGATGATATTGATGAAGATCTTAACCTTTGCTACAAGGTTGAAGATGCAAGTCTATACACTAGATGGTCACATAGAATATTAGTAGCATAGGAAGCTACTTGCCACTCCGGTACAGAATGTTTCAGTACATAGAGTACGAAATACAGAGGGAGTATGATGCTCTGCTTCAGAGGGAGTGACTACAGAATATATTGAGGTTCGACATGGTACGATAGGATGGGCAGATTACTGATGACTCTAGGCTTTACTGAGAGTAAAGTGGATTCCAACCTTTGCTTCAAGGTTGAAGGTGAAAGACCAGTGATGCTCCTGTTATGTGTCGATGCACTATTGTTCTAGGTATGGAGGTGTGGCAGAGTATGGATGGAATCTTCCTTGGACAAGGGAAGTATGCAGTAGAGATCCTAAAGAGGTTTGGGATGATGGAATGCAAGGCTATGACCACACCGATGGCACCGAACATGAAGCTATTGAGTGATGCTTCATCAGAGATGGTTGATGCTACGATGTATCGTCAGATGATTGGGCAGGCAGTGCCATCGACAGGAAGAGTACTTGAGGATGTTGCTTCAGTATGGGATCAGGTGTGATCTCTTGGTTTAGCAGGAAGCAATCCTGTGTGGCACTGAGTACAACTGAAGCAGAGTATGTCGCAGCTTGTTCAGCTAGTTGTGAGGCAGTATGTCTACGGAAGCTAATGTCTGATATATTTGATCTCCAGTTGGATGCTACTTGTATACATTGTGACAACCAGAGTTGCGTGAAGTTGTCAGAGAATCCAGTGTTCCATGACAAGTCAAAGCATATTGAGATCAAGTATCACTATATCAGGGATATGGTGTAGAGAGGAGCAGTGAAGCTTCAGTATGTTGCGACAGAGGAACAGATAGTTGATGTATTGACGAAGCCATTGGCTAGGCTGAAGTTCGAGTACTTCAGAGAGAGACTTGGTGTTCTCCAGATCGAGGTTCCTTCCAAGAGAAAGTGATGAGACCCATAGCCATTCTGACATGGTGAGAGGATTGGTTCCTTCCATGGTCAGTTGTAAGGGCTGAACCATTCTGTCATGGTGAGAGGATTCAGTTCCTTCCATGTCAGATGTGAGTGCTGGCCATTCTGTCGAGTAGGACAGATGTAAGGGCTACCGCCATTCTGACGAGTAGGTCAGATATAAGGGCCGAGCCATTCTGTTCATGGCTAAAGGATTAAGTTCCTCCCATGGAAGATGTGAGAGCTGGCCATTCTGTCGAGTAGGATAGATGTAAGGGCTACCGCCATTCTGATGAGCAGGTCAGATGTAAGGGCAGAGCCATTCTGTTCATGGTTAAAGGATTTAGTTCCTTCCATGTTAGATGTGAGTGCTAGCCATTCTGTCGAGTAGGACAGATGTAAGGGCTACCGCCATTCTGACGAGCAGGTCAGATGTAAGGGCAGAGCCATTCTGTTCATGGCTAAAGGATTTAGTTCCTCCCATGGCAGATGTGAGAGCTGGCCATTCTGTTGAGTAGGACAGATGTAAGGGCTACCGCCATTCTGACGATCAGGTCAGATGTAAGGGCAGAGCCATTCTGTTCATGGCTAAAGGATTTAGTTCCTTCCATGTCAGATGTGAGTGCTGGCCATTCTGTCGAGTAGGACAGATGTAAGGGATACCGCCATTCTTACGAGCAGGTCAGATGTAAGGGCAGAGCCATTCTGTTCATGGCTAAAGGATTTAGTTCCTTCCATGTCAGATGTGAGTGCTGGCCATTCTGTCGAGTAGGACAGATGTAAGGGCTACTGCCGCTCTTCGGGAGAGTGGAGGCGCCTGGTCCGTTACCAAGTAGATCAGTCAGGGACTGGGGGCCATTCTGACGAGGGTGTAGGATTCAGTTCCTACCAGGTCAGATGTGAGTGCACAAATCTTTCACCACTGTGGTAGGAGGAGCTCCGGCCTGGGTGAGTGTCTTCCATCACTGTGATAGGATGTGTTCCTGTCTTGATGGATGTGCCTTTCTGACGAGTAGGTCAGATGTAAGTGCTGAAATATCTCATCACTGTGATAGGATGTGTTCTTGTCTGGATGGGAGTCTTCCATCACTGTGATAGGATGTGTTCCTGTCTGGATGGATGTGCCTTTCTGACGAGTAGGTCAGATATAAGTGTAGAGCCATTTCACAGATGGTAGTTGATGTGCCTACCATGCTGGTGAATGTGAGTGCTGGGCCTTTCTGATGTGATTGTAGTTTACTACATGATCAGATGTGAGTGCTGGGCATGCCTTTCTGACGAGCAGGTCAGATGTAAGTGCTGGGCGAAGACCTACCTGGTGGCTAGGCCTACAACCAACATGAAAAAGGGCTGGCTCTGTAGAACTTCCTATGACGAGATAGTACACACATGATGATGACCAGAGGAGATACAGATCGAGCTATGATCTAGATCCAGTTATGATGACTCCGAGAGATCCAGATCGAGTGATGATCCAGATCCAACAGTGATGATCCAGATCTAGAGATGATCTAGATCCAGATCCAGATCGAGTGATGATCCATATCCAGTCCAGTGATGATGATCCAGATCGAGTGATGATCCAGATCCAATGATGATGTTCTATGATGATCCAGATCGAGTGATGATCCAGATCCAGTTCTATGACAATCCAGATCAAGAGATGATCCAGATCGAGATGACTTGAAGATGAAGATGACTTGAAGACAAAGATGACTTGAAGACGAAGATGATCCATTTGATACAGAGAAGAAGACCAGTGCTGAAATTTGTGTCGAAAGAATACCTTCCTAGTTAAGAGGGAGTGTTGATGTATATGTAACTTCAGAATGTATTCTTCTATGTATCTTATGTATTGTAACCCGATGTTTATTCCGGGATGTTTCTATTATGTATTTGAGTCATGTTGTCATTCCCCAATGTTACGACCAGGAGGATTAATAATGTAAACAAGTCTTGTCAAGTCATTAGGTAAGTCCCCACAGTTTCGGGGCACTTGAGTTATTATACACTAATTAAGGTGTAGGCTCGAGTAAGTAATTGTAAGTTGAGCCTACGTGAGAAAATGCACTTCAAGTGAACGAAAGAATATAAATAGAGAGTGAGAGTCTCTCTATTTATCACTTGTACAACACATCACTTGCTCTCTCAAGTGTGGCGCACTGGTGGAGAAGGAAATATACTGGGACTAGAAGACTACTGCTGTTGGGAGTGCATCTTACTGTTTTGGGGTCTTACATCTTGTGGTGATTCTATCTTTGAGGAAGTTGCGGGGTTTTCTCCATTTATGGTTTCCCCGATCAAAACTCTTTGTGTCTCTTGTCTCTTGTGGTGTGATTATGTTATTGCTGTGCTTGTTATTCTCTCAGTGAAAATATCCTAACATAATGCTAGATTAAATGTTGAAAAACTAACAGCTTTAGTTTAGCAACTTTCCACGGGGACTTCACTTAGTGAACCTCTCACATAGCACATGCGATCGTGGGATATTAAAGAATACCCTCAATTTCGAGAGATATTGACCCAAACTCTTTTTGTTGAAACCCCCTCCCAATACTTAAAACCTCCTCACCACCCCTTTTTATACCTCAATCCTTATAAAACACCCTACCCACCCCCACCTTAAACCCCTCACCCCCCAATACCTGCAATATACTGGTTCGATTTTTGATAATTTTAAAACCCACAATATGAACTAACATGGTAGGATATTGGCAAACAAGTGAAGCCCCCATGCAACTTTCTTCCTACTTTACTTGCCTTCCAAAGAAACAACACAGTGAATTTAACAACCCAACAGACAGCGAGATTATTCTTACAAACTGAGGCTTCTACATGTTAAGGATGGTATACACACTCCTTGACAGGGAAGGAGTATCCACATGATTCAGGAAGTGTGAACCCTTAAAACCACTGTTTGGCATGTTTTTGAACTCGTTTGGGCACCAAAACCCTGTCGTTTGGGCTTGGAGTAGAGTGGTTAGATTGAATAATGTATATCAACCCATAAGTATCCAAATCATATCAAGTTTTTTCAAGTTTCCTCCATTTCTCCTCGTTATTAATCAATAATGCTTATCCATTGAATGGCTGAGGATACTGGACTTGATCTAGCTAGTGTGCCTAATAATCATCGTATATAAAATGTATTTTCTATTCCTACCTTTGCATTGTAGAAACTTGTTTCTTGTCCGTGCCTCATGAAAGTTAAGAGTAATGACCGTCATTCTTCTTCAAGCATATTTACTTCTGTGTTCAAGGAGGGTGCACGTATATTTATAGTTTTAATGCAAATCTGTAGAACGAACTTCGAGTAGAACATTTGTTCACCTGGTATCTCATATGCTCATTGTAAAACACCTTTCGCAAGTAGGGATAAATTTGTTGCTTATTTGAGATTCCCAAGCCTCAAAAATTGTTTTTAGAAAATTGGTTTTTCGCACTTGGCATGGGTGCATTAGTATGCAGTGGGATGGTGCACCTATATAATCTTCGCAATGTATTTTTTAAGCATGCAATATTGAGAGAGATTTCAGGCGAGGACTCCCTACAATCCTTGTGTTTGTAAAAATATAGAGTTTGAAATTAAGTTTTAATTTAATATTCTAGGGATGACCAATACAGTTCTCAAGCTATCATTATAATGTAAAGATTTTTTTTTTAGTTCGCTGTACAATTTATAAATTGATTCATGAGGTAGCTTATTTGGGAAGGAAATTGATAGACAGGAGGAGAAAACTGCTTTTTGAGAAACTTTGCTGCTTTAGTTGCCAGAGTGAGCAATTTGGTTTTTTTCAATTTTCCATGAATTTTATGAATATAATTGTATTGTCCAACTAAAGAAAATGCAAATTATAGAAGGATAAAATGTCAGTGTAATTTTTTTAATAAATTTGTAACTAAAATTTAATGAAAACCAAATTAAAATGTGTTTTCATCATTGAAGAAAGTTGTTCAATACTTTACATAATTATATTCATGTATTAGATAGACAAAATAATATAATTTAATCAATATTCAACGAAGGCCCACAATAGTAAGTCGATGGGACCCACAAGTACATCCAATGTAAGTACAAGAGTGAGAATGTGAAAGCATATTCTTGTAGCCATTCAATAGAACAATAGGAAAAAACATTAAATATCTTATAGAAGTACAAAATATGTGAGGAAATAGAAATAAAGCAAATGCCAAGGTATGTTGGAATTAGATATAGAGGCCAAACAAGGGGAGAGTGAAGAAGACTTATTTTCGAGACATTATCAATGCTTGATAATGTCACATGGAAAAATCTTGGGCCCAAGGTTGAGAGGCCTTGATTGTGTAATCGTGGGAGGAGACCAAGTTTGATGACGTTCACTACTCCTAACATCCAAAGGCATGAGGAAAGATTCTCTTAATGGAACATTAATTGCTTGAATGAACTTGGACAGTAGTACCATGTGCAGAATAAGTTCAACTTTGGAACCTCTTAGTGCTTGTAAGTTTGTTGGTATAGTGGTTTTTGTCTTGGGGTATCAAACAAGAGTGCCTTATAAGTCTTGTAGACATTGGTCAACCCATCAATTCAGGGGTCGAGATGAGTCTTGAGGTATCACAAATTTAGTACTTGAAGCTATGTGTGCATCTACATTTTTGTTTACTTCTTCGAGCAAACAAAACAATGAGAAAGAAAGGGATGATCCACTAGATGAGCTTTGGCGAAGAGGTTTGCATAGGCGTTGGAGGAGTCTAGTAATCAATTTTTTTTTGAATCAAGGGAACTAGCAACCTTCCAGGGATATATCAAACAACCCGCAAGTCAGATATACCCGGAACTTGTGACTCAGCAAGGGTCGAGACGTCTCGGAGCCCACTTTGGATAATATGAGGTGGGCCACCTATCCAAGGGTCGCTTACCCTTATAGCCTTGTCACAACGGGCTAATAAGCATGTCTACCCCCCATCGGTTTTGAACCTGTGACCTCCTTGGAGATAACACATGCTCTTAACCATTAGGCCTGCTCATGTGCTCTTCTAGTTAACTCAATCAATTAGGAAGCATATTCGACTAAGCAATAGGGTAGGTTGATCTACGTAGGTAGTTAAGGAAGTTACAACTATCTTTACGGTTGTAACCATATATAAATACAAGAATATTTGACGTAAAGGAGTAAGTTGATTGATCATATAATAAGGACTACTTGTTGTTGGTTCCACTATTACTTTATCTTTGATCTTGTTTTATGTATAGTCACTTGTATATTACGTTGTTGTATATTATACTTGGTTAACCACACTACTGGTAACTGTTTATTGTGTAATCCCATAGGTTACAACATTGGTACCATTGTTGGTAATACATGATCTGGGACTGTAAGATAATGCATGCATGGATAGATATTAAGTGAGGCAAAGATTCGTGAGTAGTGGTATAGGAAGCTAAACAATTATTTTAAAAATTAGGTTAGGTGAAATCAATTAGTGTTTGTACAAGCTAGAGCACAATTTCTCACAGCAACCCATGAAAGTTTATTGAAAGCAGTCCTGTTGGAGATGAAGAAGATGCTTGAAAGACTTGCACACAAACCATAACCTCTAGGATAAGAGGCTACTATTTAACTTAATTAATAGAGGTCGAACAAACTTGTACAAGTGGGTGGAAAAGATTGTTGACAATTTCAACGAGGAGCAAATGATTGAGGAATGTACATTTGTGGATGGTATAAAGAGGAGAGTTTATGACGACTTGCACTCATTGTAGCAATTAATTCCTTATCATCAAGGGCATTCAACACATTATAGAAGCGTGACCTTTTGTACACACTCTCACATGATTGATTGAACACATCACTGATTGGAAGAAAAAACATTAGTGGGGATATTTTTTAGCAAATAAACATGATTTCTATGGCTACCATCATCATCAAGAGTAAACTTAGGGTTGACGATGGGGGATAAAATATTCATGAGATGCCTCGAAGAAGAAAATACCTAGTCAACTTGCATTAAAAGAGACAAGAGACTAGACAAATCAAGGATGCCCAAAAGAGGATGAACATAAGATTTAACTAAAAGAGATTTTACACTCGATGAAGAATCAAAGAGAAAGCAAAAGAAGAATGAAAGGATACAAAACCTTTAGTTGACTTACATAGGAAGAGATAAAAGACAAAAAAAGGAGAGTACAACTTTGGGATGCCATAAAACCGCATTGACTAGGAATACAAAATGAAGAAATAGAGCGACAAATCAATAATATACTAACCTTGCTTGAGTCACATTGTGAAAGTTGACCAAACATAGAAGAGGAAGTAACTATGACGGTTTTGAGATCTAGTAATCAAGAGGAGAAATGGGTCAATGGATAGCTAGCCTTGTCAAAGTTGGGAGATGATTGACCAATTGTAGAAGAGGAAGCAACTGTGATAGTTCAAATATTGGACATAGATTTGTAAATAGTGGAGGCAATTGCTTTACACATCTTAGATAATGAAGATAAAATTGAAGTTGAGGATTCAAAACCTATGGTACTTCACAGAGCAGTTACAACACAACAAAGTTTCATTATTAATGAAATCCTGATGCATCACTTACATGTTGAACCTAGTAGCTCATCAATATGGAGTTGACTAGATGCAAATATACAAGTTAATTAATAGTTTATGGATTCAAAGATCAAAGAAAGAAGGAAACATGATGAGTGTTGCACCTGATCATAGTCAAAATAACTTGTATAGTTTGATAATTTAAATTTGGTTACAACCCAACAAGCCACATTGGTGGATGTGAGAAAGAATGGAGAAGAATTGGGTATAGACAATGAGACAATCTGGCCTCATCTATTTCTGAGTAATTTGGAAGACTTAACGTATAAATGGTATACAATTGAAGAAGCTTGGGGAGATACACGGAGTCGACATAACAACAAAGAAAATTTCATAAATGACTTCTCTCTTGTACCAACAGAAGCATATTTGGAGGAAGTGGTACAAGAAATCCAACAATTTATTGAGAAATAGCTCGATATCAAAATAAAAGACAAATGAAAGTCAAAGGTCGACATACTTTTAAGAGAATATCATGCCATGAAGAAGAAAATGAAAAACCTAGTTAATGAGGAGACTCGTAATGGAAAACAAAATTTCTATGGGAAGAAGTTTTAGATGATGAAGGGCCATCCATAAGATATAAATAAGGTAAACCTTGTTCTAAAAGTGTCAAAACAAGTAAAACTAGAAGATAAATACAAGATCAATTCCCCTCCCAACATACAATGAAATCAAGGAAGTCAATCTTGTTTTTCTCTTCTTCTTTGACTTGTTTGAAATCAAGGAAGGAGAGAAGAAATTATCCCCTATAATGGATGGATGAGGAATTGAAGATTAAGGAGATAAATATTGAATAATGAAAATCGACCAAAAATGACAAATTGGAAACTATAAGTCGAAAAAGATGACAACAAAAATAATCGACCTCTTGAAGGAGTGTCAAGATGTGTTTTCTTAAGACTATAAGGATTTAAAAGTCTTGGTTAAATAAATGTGAGAAAGGAAAATTGAACTTGTACCAAATGCAAAACTAATAAAGAAAAGGTTGAAAAATAGGCTCATAAGTATAAGGAGATCATGCGGAAATAGATTCAAAATATGAAAGTCTTGGTTAAAGAAATGGAGAAATGAAAATTGAATTTGTATCAAATGCAAAACCAATAAAGAAAAGTCCGTACACATTGGCTCATAAGTATAAGGAGATAATGCAAAAATAAATTCAAAATATGTTGATAGCAAGCATTATCTATTCGATCGACAAGTCAGAATGGGCCAACCCCTATCGATAGAAGCACAACTCAAAACAACTTAGGATACATGTTCACTCTAGAACAATAAACAAAGTTACACTTACCGACCCTTTTACGACCTTGTTTATGGACAAGATTATTAACGAAGTCGTTGGACATGAAAGCTATTAAATTATGGACGAGCTTTTAGGGTATAACTAAGTACCTATTGCCAAAGAAGATTAGGAGAAAACTACATTCGTTACATAAATCGAGTCATTTTCTTACAGAGTCATTCCATTTGGATTGAAGAATGCGTTGATAGTTTTATTGAGGATAATAGTCAAAGCATTTCAGGAATACATCTACAAAACAATAGTAGTATGCTTTGACAAATGGATGATTTATGGTTTATTGAAAAACTATATACATTGGCTCTGACTCATCTTATAATGACCCCAACAACTTTGGTTATTCCCGAATATAAATAACTGCATATTCCTCACTCAAATTGGCATATTGTTGGAGTATGTAGTTTGTAAAGATGGAATCAAGGTCGACGATGAAAACAATTTTTTTACTCAACTTAAAAATACCATGTAAGCCTAAAGAAGATACGGATTTTTCTAGGTCATACATGGTACTATATACAATTTATTAGGCACTACTCCCATGTAACTTTTCCATTGGAGGACCTATTGAAGGAAGATGTTGAGTTTGTTTGGAGTGAATATTGCAGAAAATCATTTGAAATTCTTAAAAATATTTGGCCAAAGCACCCATCTTGAGATTTTTCAATTGGTCGAAGTAATTTCACGCATATGTCAATGCATTAGGCATTGTAGCCAGGGTTGATATAACACAACCGAGATGAGTAGATAATTCTAATGCTTATGCTAGTAAATTTTTTAATAAAGCAGAAATAAACTAATCGACTACAAAACAAGAAGGACTAGGGATGACCTTTGCCCTTCATAAATTTATACAGTACCTCCTAGCAAACTCCTGTGTGCTATACATAGATCATCAAGCATAAAGTACCAAGTCAATAAACTAGTACATCAAGGAACAATTTGCATATGGATTTTGTTATTCCATGATTTTGTTACTCTCATGCTACAGTAAATAGTAGGTTCCTTTTCAGGTGTTTTAGATGGAAGCCAATTTCGTTGGTAGTTTTTGTAAATTTCTCCTATTAGTCCTCTCTTGCTATCGGAAATCTTCTTGCTCTGTAATGAATGGCTATGCACAACCCTTTTAATATATACCTCTTTTACTATTTTTGTAAAAAAAAAGTTGTTGAATTTGACGATTTGTCTATAGTCTAAACAAGGGCAGAATTGACCAAGATTTATGACATCCTCCTAGATGCCCATCTATTTAAAGTAGAGGTTGCGCCTAAATAATTAGTTGAAGTTGTGCAATATTTACAAGAAGGGAAGGATCCTTAAGGTCTGATAGATAAGAAAAATAAAGTTGTTGCAATGAATTTTTTTTATGTTTATATAAAATTGGGCTCAATGACACCTATGGAACCATAGTTATGGATCCAAATATCACATCAAGGGAGAGAGAAGTCTATAAAAGGAATCCTTGACTACATAAAAAAGGATCGAGAATATTTACCACGACTCTACCAAATTATGCTTAGACTGAGTGCAATGGCATCTGCAACATCGATGCCATCCCTTTTTCTTCATCTCATTCTCCCCTCTCTGTAAACACCATTTAAATCACATCTTTGGGAAGGAAACTCAATATCCTAGTACCAAGATTTTATAGTCCCTCCCAGTGCCCTTTATTGCAATCTAAAGAACAAATGTTGATTTTATTGTATAATTAGAATCGAGGCAATTTTCCATTAGATGAAGCAATAAAATATCATGCATGTTATGATGGTTTTCTTTCAATTCAATGTCTTCCATTTTGTTGAATGAATCAATGGATCTATGCAAACCTTTCCCATTTAATTTTCTGCCTTTGTGAATTTATTTTAGAAGAATGTATGTCTAGATTTGTTCTTCATTATAAATTCATGGTCTTACACTTATCTTCAAGTGATGAAGCTGTGATTAAGGCACCCATGAAGCATCGGTTTTTTGTCTATCATTTGGTTGTTCCATATTGTGTTCATACCCTTTCACCCCAAAAATAATGTTCACAAATCACCATGAATGGTTGGGACTAACCCAAGCACCACAACCCTTATAATAAATCTAGTTACATCTGAAACAAAAGCCTAATAGAATCATCCCAAGGTGACATTTTGAGATTTGTACTTAAGAAAAATGAGGATACCTCCCTCTCCCCTCCCCTAGCCCAAGAACTATCTTGAAGGAATAAAGTGGCACAAGATAGGTGCATCTTGCATAGATTTTGATGGACTTGCTACCCCTCTTACCAACCATTCTCCTTCTATCCTTCCCTAGTGTGATATACTATGAAAGAAGTAGAAGCATATTCCCCATTCTAAGAGGAAGGGTATAAGATAGGGGACAACAAAGTGAAGTGGCACTATTATCGATGAGTAAATCATTTCATTTATCCCTAATATTCAACACAAGTTTCTTTTCCCAAGTGAGAGAAGATGAGAATCAAGATGACAAGTGCTACATTACTTGCATTTTAATGGTTCATTAAATGTGTAAATGGATGACTAAGAAATGATCTGTAGTTAAAGGTCTGTACATTCATTAATAACCCTGTGATTAGAATCCCTTCATTTAGAAAGGGAGGCCAATGAATGTTCTCTTATTGGCGACTCCACCATATAAATACTCTCCCGAGGGAACCCATTTCCAAGTAAATTTTGATTCTAGATCCATTGTTACTAGGTTCTCATCTAAAGGAAGGTTGGTTTCCCCTCTAGAATATCATGAGAATTTTTGGAAAAATAATAGGGTGTTTACTAAAATAATTCATGATAGTCAACTAGATTTTTGGGCTACATTTTCTCCTTCTGCCACTAGTATCGGCCCTTTCCTAGATCCAAGCCATGGGACCCCTCCTTCATCACTCTTCTAGTTTAGAAAATTTGCTTCTCACTAAGGATCATAATTGATAGACCTTTGAAAAATCCCTGACTCTTTCAACCAGTCTAGGAGACTTGATGCTCCATACTCATATCAGGCCCAATTTGAAGAAATAGAGCTCCTAAACCCTATTCCACGATACTCAATTTACCCTTCATCTTCTATAGTTGTCGTTATACTAGCTCTCGAAGTTCTCATACACCATTCACATTAGCCTAGTACACTTAATTGTAACCAACCTTAGGACCTAGTTCCAGATTTCTAAACGGATAGAGAAAATCCATCAAACCCTTGGTGTTACCCCCTGCAAATAATCTCAGGACTTGCAAGATAAATATATAAAGGTTTTACCTAAATTAATGGTGAGAATGGGTTGACTACAAAAAAACCACCTTACAACCTTCTAGGATTGTATTCAAAGTTTTTCTATTGAGGATGATGATGTTTTCTCTTGTATATTTGCTCATTCTTAGAAGGGGAGGCTAGGAAATAGTTTAGGAATCTTTCTAACAATTCTATAGGCTATTTAGGGAAATTCATTTAGAATTTATTGAATAAATGAGGCATTGGGAAAGACACTATGTATTACCTAACTGAGTTCAACTCCTTTAAGAGAAATAATGGTGAGTCTATACCAAATTCACAAGCATATCCTGTAAGATTTACCACTGAGTTCCATGCTATTAATGCCTCTAAAGATACTTATATGGTAACATATTATTCCTCTTTCAGTGTTGACTTCTCCATGCACTTGAGAGAAATAAGGTCCCCTAACCTTACTACTTTATTTAATGATACCGAGGATTTGGAGCTACTTTATTTAATGATACCGAGAATTTGGAGAGTACTATGAAGGCTTTAAGAATTTCACTAGAGACTAGAAACGGTCCCTTGATAGGAGAGAATATACAGATCGAAGGAGAGGTAAGGAGTACAAGGTATCCTTTTCTAGACAAGAACGCATGGCACTTGAATAAGTCACAAAACTCCTCAAATCCATGGCCATTGATCTCACCAAAGTCAAACAAGGACAAGTTGTCCATTCTCTTTTGGGACCAATCCCTACAACTCAAAATCATCCTACCAAATCCCAACCTCAATTCGAAAGGGATCCTCTTGCACCTCAAAAGGAAGCAAGACAAGAATATGTAAATTTACCACAACATCCAAGGCACATACCAATATTATGGCTTCTTTTCCTCTTTATTATGAGGAATATTATAAGCCCATGGATAAAGCATTGTCCGATGCTCCTTCAGACTTGAACATGTTGGTATACCCTTAAGACAATGACATTGAGGAGCCAAGCTATGTGTGGCTTGGGTTTAAAGGTTTGCTTATGGTGGGAAAATAAATTCCCCATGAAGAAGAGGTTTTCAATCCAGAGGATGACCCTTTCACTCTATCTCCTCATCAACTCCAAGTAACAAACAATATAATAGCCGAGGTGAGGAGGAATTATGACTTAAGGCCTATGCCAAATTATCCTAATTATAGGAGAGAGGAAGCTCCCAGGTAACCTAAAAATATCGCAAGAGAGGTTTCCAAACCAGTCTCATTAGAGCAAATTTGGGGTCTAAAATGGACCTCATAAGAAAAAGAGCCAACCAAAATGGGCCTCATAGAAAGCAAGATCTAACCAATATAATTTCAAGGAAAAGAGTCAACCATATTGATTGACTTGGCATATTTGTCATAAAAAAACTTTTCTTCTTTGTATTTTCAACATATCTCTTGGCGATTTTACTCAAATTTCAAGTGGGAGAATTCATTGGATGCAAAATTAAATTCTGCATCCAACAAGTAGTACCCACACTCCATACTTTTGATGGACCTTGCCCCACAAAAAAAATTAAAAATGCGTTACTTTGAAAGTAACACATTTTTTAATGTATTTTTTGTTTTTTTGTGGGGCGGGGTCCATCAAAAGTATGCAGTGTGGGTACTCATTGGATGCAGAATTCAATGAGTGCTCTCTCTCTAAATTGGAGTAGAACCACGAGGATATATGTTGAAAATATGAAGAAAATTAGTATTTTTTTTCTCTCTTGTTCCAAAATTCATAATATTATTTTATTATTTTTATTAGGAGGCCCATTTTAAACCCTAAATTTTCTTTAATCAATGGCCTAGGAGAGAGGCATGCCTCAAGGAAGTCTAATTAAAGCAAATAACAATCCCTATGAGACCTAAAGTCAAAGCAGCATATCAAAATAGGGTGTAGTCACAACCAAATGCAGTACTTATGAATCCCCCACTTGCTTGCAAAATTACTAAAGTTGATTCTCCTCTTCCATCGTCATTTGATATCAGTATGAGATGAGTAAAATAAAAATTCCAATGCCTCTTTTTGAAGTTTTGAAATATCATGATAGGAAGAAGTTTCAACCTTCCTAGGTTTCAAAGAGAATCCCTAAATAAAATATCCCAGAGCTCAGCCAACCAAAGATAACACATCCCCTCAAACCTTGAATATGATGATCTTAAGCGATGAAACCCATATGCAATATGACATCATAAACCTTTAATATAATGATTCAAATATAATTTTAGGGAGCCTACCTGATAGGATTAATATACTTACTCCACCATTTTACATCACCCTTGAGTTACAAGATTCACATGTCCATAATTTCCTATATGATTACGATGCCACCCATTCCTTAATGCCCTTGTTTTTCATGGAAAACTTAGGGTTGGATATCATCAATCCATATAAAGTTATAGTCTCCTTTGATTTCGAAAGAGTCCAATGCCTCAGCCTGGTAAAAAACCTAGTTGTAGGAATGGTCCAGATTCTCATAAAATTTGTGGTGATGGATGTGGTCGTTGTCGATTCCCCCCCCCCCCCCCCCCCACACATATAGAATGTTGTTATCAAGGAATTGGGGTACATATCTAAGGGAAAATGTCCAGTTTACCTTTTATATGCTACCATTACAATATTTTGTGGGGAAACCTGCATGCCATATAGGGAGCCCAATATGAGATGTCATTGGTGATATGCAAAGTCCCAACAATTTCCCATCTTATACCATTGAAGATTTAGGAATCTTCCTCCTCAATCACCAACCTGCCATTGATGAAAAATTTGGGCTATTAGTAGTTATAGAAAAGGAAAATATAGACACTTATGGCCTATGGTCTTTACACTTTGTTGGAGCATGTAAAAAATAAGGTAGTGGTGTAGGTGTGTTTTTGAGATCTCCTCCTGGGCAAGAATTTTCTCATGCTTTCAAGCTTGAATTTGAATGCACAAACAATGTATATGAGTGTGAGGCACTTATTTTGGGAGTTGAGAATAGAGATAGCCAGGAAGATGGGAGTCAAGCAACTTAAAATATTTTGAGCTCAAATCTAATAGTAAGCCAAGTACGAGAAAAATGCCATGGTAGAAACCCAAGATTGAGATAATACAAGCATGCAGTGTGGGATATTCTTCACAATTTTTTTAAATTTATCAACACCAATACTATCCCCAAGGAATTAAATTATAGAGCACATGAGTTGGACAAAACCACAACTATTTTTATTCCTCTCAATATGTATAATCTCTCCTACTTTATTAAGACCATATATAGAGTTGTTGTTCTTGATAATATTAAATAGTGGAAAGTGCTTGAGGATTACGATCATGTCAAGAAATTCTTGATCTTGATGGTTGAATATGCAGATATGCATCTTGATTCCTAGGAAAAGGGGAAGGAAGAAGACACATGAAACCTAGGTGTAGGGAAAATTCAAGAGGAACTTCTATAGAAATGATATGGGGTCAATAAGTCATACAAATCAAAAGCAAGTACATCCCAAAGGGGATAGTTCATCTTGAAAGACTTGCTGACTCAAATGAGGTTCCTTCAAATCCATCTATGAATACAGAATCATAAGAATTTGTAGATTACAACCTTGGGTCCTTGGAAGACCCAAAATCATCAAGATGTCCAAGACTTTTACTCAGGTAGAAAAAGAAAAATACATTCCATATGCTCAAAAAGTTTAAAGATATTTTTCATGGAAGTATGAGAATCTTAAAATGTAATACTCCAAAAATTCATAAAAATTTAAAATTTTTCTTATGACAAAATAATCCTCACTTAAGAGAGACATTTAACTGTTAACAGTTAACGTATTAAGGTCTAAAATAGAACTAAAAACTGATTCCTTTATTAATTTCTCTTTCCGCATACTTAATTATTTGCTTTCACAATTTCGAATTAAAGATTGATTTAGTAGGTGTCGATCTGAAGTAACATGAGCTGAAACATCTGTTTGTTTACTATGTACTAAAGTGTGTTTTACTATTTGTAAACATGAAGGAACTTCAGTTCATGTCCGAGGCTTACTTAGATTTTTTAGCTAATGCAGTGAAATTATGCTTCTTGTACAAGTCCTTTTTACAGGTAAGACGTTTTTATAATCCAATTTCAGGATCAAGATTAATTATCTCAACTAGCATAAATAAATGCTAGTATACTTGTTTAAATTTACAGCTTGAGCAAAAGAAGGTATCGTCAATTTTGTGTTTGTACTTTTTGTTGATTTGCTCATAAGCGCAAATACTTGGGAATTAAATCAGAACATAGGAAATATATGTTTTCTATTTAGTTTTGACTATAACTAGTACATCATATTTTTATCCAATTATTGTTACATGATGTCCTACATACAACTAGATCTTGCATAAATTTTGCAGACTAAATCTTGCACTTTAATATTATTTATTACTTCTTTTTGATGTTAGATTAAAACAAACCCTACATGCATTCTATAGAATGATAAGTTCTGCAACTAGATCTTACCTTATAATGTTACTTGTCATTAAGACAGTTTATATGTACAAGTATCAAGGTAAAATCCTCAACAATTATTTCATAAACTTGGGTATGAAAGAAATGTCTATATGAAACTAACAGCTACGTGCATATAAGGTTCTATTAAAACCTTGGTATTTACCAAATGTAGGTGCAAACAACTCCAATATAAGATTCAAGTGACGTAATACTGTTTTGTTTCAAGGGTGCAAAAACATTACCTAGAGAATGATTCTAAAACCAAAACCTTTGCACATATTACTACTAATTACATGGTCCTCAATACATAGTTGTAATCCCTAATTAAGCAAATATTATAACCAATAATACCTTTTAAAATTATACTATGTATCTTATAACCAAGGATTATGTAAATTTTTTTTTATGTGCAGGTTGCCCAAGGCTTTCGAGCTATAAAGCAAAACCCATAACTCAAATACATATTGAACTCCACGTGGTCGACCAAAAATGGTTAAGGTTTTTGACTTGGGTAAACATACTATAAAGATCTCCAAAAACCCTAAATTTTCGCATTTACCCTATCTTTTTACTGTTGTGGAGGGTGCCGCAGGCTCATGGCCGCATGGCCTTGCTACCATCGTTTTTGTTTATGAGAGTAATGGTTTTCGACTCCAATTACTGGCTCTACAAGCGTCCTTAACCCTTGCAACTGCTAAATGTATTCCTCGACTGCTAGCAGAGTAGTCTTTGGTTTTTAGCTCATCGCTTGCCTGGGGTTTTTTGTTGATAGTTGGGAAGTTTTAGTTCGCTTTTACTGTGACTTTTTACCTCATCGAGGTTCTAGGAATTTCTTCTGCTCCATTATTAGGGTAATAAGTCTTCTTAAGTTGGGGTTTACTGTGTAAAACCGACACAATACTGTGCGGCCAAAGCTGAAACTCTCCAGGTAAAATCATTAATTCTTTGTTTGTTTTCGCCGTAAGTTCTACTTCTTACCATTTCTTTACTGTAACTAGGGTTTAAAAAGATCATAATGTTTCTTTGTTTAACATGCAGGTTATTTTACAGCTGCAACTAGAGATTGGGTAGCATAGACTGCTTCGGAAGAAAAGTTTCCACGCTTCTCGGCCAATTGGTAAGCTTCGGTTCTTGCCTGAGGTTCCTCCTGCAATGATGTGTGGGGTTATGGGTGATATGGTATCACTGAGTTTCAAACTCTTACACAATGGATGCGTTTTACCGAAGAATTTGTAAAGGCCATTGGCCGTAGTTCTGTTTAGCTGGATTCTTCTTATGCTTTAACATAGGGTTTAAATCTTTTATATTTTGACTAAGCTCTGAAATATTTACTGTGGCTACACTGTGCACTGTTTGTTTGGATAGGCCGTGTGGCCGTGACTTTGAATGTTCAAAGAAATTATTGTGAAGCCAATTGGCCGTAACTTGGTTTACAGTAAATAATTTTTGGGTCAGGCCATTAGGCCAAGACTTCATTGGAAACTATTGTGAATTTTATTTTTAAAGTAAGTTAGGGTTTTTAATTCGCAGGCTTGTTTAAAATGATAGCCGGAAGGCTCGACCAGTAGGTTGTTAAGACTGATAATGAATATAGATAGTTTGGTTTTGAAAAAGAATCGGAGTTGTTTTTATACATTATGCAGCCTTCCAGGAATTATGATATTCGATTCTAAGTTGTTTATATTGATTAAATTTATATTTTATTTAATATTAGCTTAGGTTTTCTTATTATGATGTGAAGCAGAAGAAATGAAATTCTTCTTGATTGTAAGGTTCGACCCTATGACCTGGTTTAGATTTATTACCATAATTTTAGTTTTTAATTTAATTTTTAAGTTAATATTATAACTCTGTTTATTTTTAGTAGAATCCTACTTTACTGTGTAAAATCGATTTGGTTTACTTTATTTATCTTTTCTTGTTTTATTGCAGTATTTAAATAATAAACACTATATTACTGTTTTGTGTGAAAATTTCTCTTAAATATAAGGCATTTATGATATAGATAATTGTATTTGTATAAATTAAGAATTTTTTTACTTCAAAGAAATTGTGGGTAAAACAACAATAACCCTATTCTGGAAAAGAGGAGGAAAAGAAGGTCATAGTTTGACAGTTTCCGTAAATTAATAGGGTTTTGTATAATTTTATTTATTTATTTCAAAATATCTGCATATTTAATATTTAACTGTAATGTGTTTAAAGTTTGATCCTTATTTACAATAGTAAAGAAAATACCTATGTGTTAATGCCAAGCATAAGTGATGACTATACTTCATTTTTTACTGTTTATTAACTATTCCTGCTTATGCTATTTTTTTTCCTAATATTTAATAACTATGTATATTTATAATAAACTAAGCTTATAGCTAGTAATTTATTTACTGTGTAAAAAGGAACACCATTACAGAGACTGTGTATTGTTTTTTTTAAAGATCTTTCTTTAAGATAGTTTTGTTTATGTTTAAAGTAATGTATTCTAGCCAAGGAAACTTCTAAAATAGAAAATATTTCTTTTGAGCATTCCTATATAGAATATGTACAAAGTAAATAAACATAATCATACATTCTTGATTTGATTTATCTATCAGAATTTAATCTCACCTACTATACTAGAGTACTTCCTTCTTGAAGGTGTGGAAAAATACAATTAGGTATTTTATTAATCAGTAAACTTGAAATTAACCCTAATCATTCATTCTAATCCAGAATTCATCTATCTGTCAACAGTAAAATATTTTCTCCAAGTAATTTAAATAACAGATGAAGCATACACATAAACATATTATTTCCTAAATTTATTCCTTCTTGTTCCTAAGCTTGCATAGAGAAATTAGAAAGAAGATGTAGAACTTGACAATGTAGCAGAGGAGACAACAACTTAAGGAGCATGTTCCTCCCAACCAACTCCTGAAGATAGCTGAACTGCAAATCTTAGGACCCCCGAGCCTGTCTACTGGTCCACCTTGTTGAAAGGACTGGGTGAGAGAACTGGTTTAGAAACCTCTGCAACTCCATAGAATAATCAACACTAATCTTTCTTCCTGTAGCAATAAGAACTCAACTCAAATCAGCTGCAGTAGTTCAGAACTTCAACACTTTTTACTAAAAAACTCCTTGTTGTCCCCTCCATTGAATTTCTTGTGCACTAATTTCACTCAGAAATTTCACAAGTAAGAATGAGCATCCTGAGCTGAATTCAATAGGAAGTTTTATTAGCATGCCTAGGTCTTTTGGGTCAGTTTTCACTTAATGAGCCACCTGCTCTTTTTCCACTTTCTTGGGGAACATGACCACTTGAAGAATAGGAAAGTTGACTCCTGCAACAACTAGAAGTAGTTTGAGGATGCCCCCAAGTGTCAATATACTCTCAACCCATCCTATTCCACCAAGTGGCCAGTAAAACACTCATTTAACAACCTCCTTAAGCTGTTGTCTCATCTTTCATTTATTTAATAATAAAATATTCAACAATTAAATGCAATTATCCTTGACCCCCACTTGGTCATTAATTACAAGCTTTATAATAAAATTAAAACATAATGTCTCCTAAAACATAAAATGTTTTTGCAAATTTGGGGTATGTGACATAAAATCTATGGCTTAGACACCTTCAAACATCATATTTCTCTTAAAGAAGACATCAGGTCATATAGGATAAAACAAAGGCAAGCAAACCATGTGCTATGCCCGTTAATAGAAAAGGAGGTGAGGAAAGTATGCAACACACAAATCATTATCCTTGTCAGGTATTTAAAGTGGGTGGCTAAACATGTTCCAATCATAATGAAAAATGGGGAAATCAGTTTGTGTGTAGATTTTAGGAATCTAAACAAAGGTCCCCTAAAAGACAATTACCCACTAGAAAAAATGGATCAAATGTTGCAAAAATTGTTGGGATCTCAAAGAATGTTTATGTTGAATGGCTTCTCAAGTTATAATCAAGTTAGGATGCATCCAAAGGATGTGATGGAGAGTAAATTTACCACAATATGGGGCAATTTTTCCTATAAGAGAATTCCTTTTGGTATGATAAACATTGGAATCACCTTCTAGAGAGCCATGTACTTTTCTTTTGTATATATTAAGGATGTTTTCATTGTCATATACTTGGTTGGCCTCATTGTTTATTTGAAGAGGGATAGAGATTACATGCAACATCTAAGGAAGGCCTTTGAAAGATGAAAAACGTTAGGAATATCACTAAAAATAGATCCAAAGAGATTTGAGGCCATAAATACCGCCTCTTTCCCCATGCAAAAAGGCCCTACAATTATTTTTTAGAAAAATTAACTTTATTAGAAGGTTCATCCCAAATTTCACTCAAGTAACCAAGGATATGACTAATATGCTAAAGAAGGTTGAAAACATCTCAAAGATGATGAAACCAAAGGATCCTTCATGGTGATAAAGAAGGACTTATGGGAATCCCCATTCCTTATCAGCCTCGACTATTGTAAAGATTTCATGATATTCATATTTTCCTCAGAGAATACCTGTAATACCATTTGGTTTATCCCCTAGACATATTATTATTGTTGTTATGTTGGATATTATGGCACAAAGTGCTGGGAATATGGTTTGCACATTATTATTATTTTTACTTTGCTGGAAATTATTGATTAATTAATAAAATAAAGCAACTGAATCGACTGATGCCACAAAAGAGAGTAAGACGAACCATGATGTTACGAGCAAGGGGTTGTGCGAAAAATGTTACCTTTATGTTTGTGTCTATGTTGATGTTATACACCCTTCTTGTGGATTTGGTGGACCCTCTTGTCCATGTACCCTCATGTGTTATGTTACTCAGTTACATTTATTCCAGGATTAATTTTTTATTTATTTATCTTATTAGTGTTAGAGTCTCTCTCGCACCTAGTGCACCCTCTTGAGTTGGGTTAGTGTGTCTCTTGGTGTAGCCTCATGATGTGTAATTCATATTTTCTATTTTTAAAATGTAACCCATCCGTTGTGTGTCTCTCTCTCCCAATTCGAATTGCTCTCGAGGAATTCGATTTTGCTAGTGTTGGCTAGTCTCTCTTGATTCATTATTCATAATCTTAGATCTTGTTTTTCCTTGGTACCTGTGAATTTTATTTTGCTACTCCTAGTATGAGATTTTGTTGGTTGATGCACCCTTGCTGATCCTGTGCCCAAGCTGAGTTACATCGGAGCCACTGGTAATTGCCCTAGAATTATCTCTAGAGATCCTGGATTGGAAGTGATATGGAATCCACTTGGGATTGGATTGTTATATACCTGAATTTTTTGTCCTAAATCCCCTAGAATTTACATGGAGAGAAAGTCAAGGACTTTCCATTGGGTTGTGGTTGGACTAATTTCTTGAAAAATTTCTCCTGGAATTGCGGCTGGAAACCCTAGATTGGAGGTGATGTGGAATCCACTTGCAAATGGATTTGTGGTTGGACTTATGTTGTAGGATTGTGGTTGAGTGCACTCTTTCTTGTGGCATCATGGTTCAGGCTCGGGGGTGACCATTGCAAAGTGAGACTTTGGATTGCATTTTGTCTACGGTTGGGTGGAACGTGGCACATTCGATTTCGATTGTGTATTTTGCAGGAAAAGTGATCTATTTCATGTATATTTCATTTATTTGGGTTCTAATATGATTTTTATATGGTTTCAGATGAATTTTTTTACAAAATATATGAGCCATATGTGGAAGAAATCTCTCATGAATTTTAGTTAAATTGTGCTACTTGTTTTGGAAGAAAATTTAGATAGCTAGTTTTTGTAATTTGTGAGAAAGTTGTTCGAGTAAACATTTATTTGGTACCTATACTACAAATATAATATATTTTCCCTTGTTATTTAGACTATATGTAAATCGAATGCACATTGGCGTTGGAATGATAAAAAACACCTCTTTACAGTGTTTCTAACGTTTATTTGAATACTAGCTTACTGGTTGAGTTGTTTTATCTAGTTTCGAAACTTGGAAAAATAATTGTTTGTGAAAATGACTAAGTGGGATATTCAATATTAGATATGATAATTACACTCGAAATGTATGAATAAGTGTGTGGAATAATTCCTAGATAATCCTTGGATTTTCTTATTGAAATTCTAGTTTAATTTATAATCGCTAGTTCCTTTGAAAGAATTGTTTTTAGATGGATTTATGATTTTACATGAGAAGTGTTTGAAGAAATGTCTACATGAGATGTACTTATAGTAATATTGAAAATACCTGGTATTTAGATTTGGAATGGATTAGGAATGATTTCTATGAATAGTCTATACATTTATCTTACTTATTTCCCCAATTTCTAGTCAATTTAGAGAAGTAGATCTAGCCAGTAGGATTGTTTATGAGAAGAAATATAAATCCATTTTACTATAGGTGACTTATTCTATGCTTCCCATGAGCTATAATAGTCATTACTTTCTTACTATTTTGCATTCAAAAATTAGAAACGAAAATGATGCCAAGTAAGAGCTAGCAGGCCTATCTTATCCACAATTAGCACGAAAATATGACTACTATATTCACCTTGTTACAACTAATCTCTCAATCAATCAAATTGACAGATTTACGTATTTCTGTAAACTCACTTCCTTCCGCAATTGCCTTCCGCGAATGTCTTTCCGCAACTGAGTTTCCACAGCTCTGTTTCTGCAACAACGTTTCCGCAATTGCGGATGTACCTTCCCATTTTTCCCGAAATGGGCTTCCGCAAATTTCCTTCCGCAAGTCTCTTTCCGCAATTCCTCGAGCCCTCGATTTCTCGCGGCTTCTTCCCTGTCCATTGATATGATATCAAGTGCAAAACTTCACTTTAATTTTGCGAATCTATTATCTCCCGTACAGTTTTCTCCTGCGGAATTTATCCAAAACTGTAGATCTTTCTAAGTCGCAGGTTTTTAACTCATAATATTATAGTCGAATTGATCTGTGAAATGGTCAATTTCCTTCCTATTGCATTCGCATGAACACAACTCCATCTTCGTAGAAACAGAGAATTTAAACATCCTTCTGGTTATTGAAAAGAAGACAACGAATTTACAAATATTCACGCATAGGCGATTACTTTGTTCTTCATTTCATTAACCATTAACAATTCCATACACACTCATACAAACCCACTCATATATATGATTATTACATTCGACACTTTAATATAGAACTCTATCAAACTTGTCAGATCCGAACAAGCAGGATCTGAACTCCTAAGAAAGTAAATCTACAACTCACCTAGCCTCGAGCAACCTCTTGCAATATTCGAGGACATCAGTGGAAAATTTCCATTATTACATCCAAACTAATCCTATCTATAAAACAAACCACAACTAATCCTATCCTTCTAGAATGATTACATGGAAGCATAAAAATAACATTTCCTGCTTAATCAGAAAATAGAGGGTTCATATTGTACTTGGAAATCTCCACTTCAGTCATCTATGATGCATATTTAGCTGGCTGATCTTTCCACTTGACCAAATACTGAAAATAATCTTTTTTCTGGTCTTCTTTGAAATTCTCTTGTCAAGGATAGCTTCGATTTGTGGCTGTTCTTTCTGTGATAACTGTCCTTGCCAATCTACAAATGTACCATCTTCACTTGATATAATTTCTTATGTCTGAACACCTGAATCTTTAAAAGGATATAAATAATGGAGAAATTCGAAGATCAGAAGGAAGTTCTATTTCATATGCATTTGCAGAAAACCTCCTCAAAATTTTACAAGGTCCTATTTTCTTGAGTTTCAGTTTATCATGAGTCCCCTTAGGAAACCTTTCCTTTCTAATATATGCCATTACTAAATATTCAACCTGAAAATTAACTTCCCTTCTTTTCAATTTTGCTCTTTGTTTATATTGTCCATCACTTTCCTGCAATTTCTTTTTAACATTTTCCTGTAGCTCATGTATACTAGATGTGAAATCTTCGCCATCTACACTTCTCCTTTAATGTCCTCCCAAATTTCTATGTTCATACACTCCTCTTGGGTTCATCCCATACACAATATGAAAAGGACTCAAACCTATACTCCTATTATGTGAATCATTATAAGCAAACTCAACTTGAACAAGAGCTAAATCCCATTGTTTTGGATTCTCGTAAACAAGACTTATCAATATATTTCCCAAACTCCTATTTAACACTTTAGTCTGACCATCAGTATGAGGATGATAAGAAAAGCTAAAACTGAGTTTGGTACCCAATTTCTTCCATAAAGTTCTCCAAAAATGACCAACAAATTTAGTATCCCCGTCATACACAATGCTCAAAGGCAGACCATGTAACTTCACAATTTTTGAAAAGAACAAATTAGCAATATTTGTTGCATCATTGGTCTTCTTACAAGCAATAAAATGAACCATTTTTGAAAACCTATCTACTACCACAAAAATAGAATCATACCCCCTCTGAGTTCTATGCACTCCCAGAACAAAATCCATACTTATGATATCCCAAGACCTAGTTGGAATAGGTAGGGGTTGATACAGTCCAGTATTTTGTCTCCTCCTTTTGACACGTTGACATATCCCGCATTTTTCAACAAACTCTTTACATATTGCTGCATTTGTGGCCAAAAATAAAAAATTACTCACCTGAGCAAATGTTTTGTCTCGTCCAAAATGACCTGACAAACGTCCACTGTGTCTCTCCTGTATCAAATTTTCTCTCATAGAACATTTAGGAATGCACAATTTACTACTCTTGAACAACAATCCTTCTTGTAGCATGTAGTCCAACCATTGCCTTCTATTTTGGGCAAATAGATTCTCACGGGATGCATATACATCATTAAAATCCACATCTTCCTTATACATATTAACCAAATTTTCAAATCCCAAAGTACTGACCTTAATTTCCTGCAAGATCAAATTTACTCTACTTAGGGCATCAACAACCGTATTAGATTTTCCACTTGTATGCTTGATCACAAAGGTAAAGCTTTGCAAAAATTCTATCCACTTAGCATGTTTCTAATTCAATTTAGGTTGACTATTTATAAACTGCAAAGTATGATTATCTGAATATAACGCAAACTCTTTGGGAATCAAGTAATGTCTACATTTCTTGAGAGACTGCACAACAACATATAGCTCTTTATCATATGATGATTACTTATGTTTTTCCTCATTTAACTTCTCACTGAAGTATGATATTGGTCTCTGTTCTTGACTCAGAAAAACCCCTATTGTTGTCCCACTAACATTTGTCTCTACTTGAGAAACCTTGTCGGTAAAGCCAGAATAGGCTTCTCAATGATCTTCTTCTTCAACAATTTGAAGTTTCTATCAATTGCTTCTGTCCACTTTAAAGGTTGTCTACTTCCCCTGAAGGTGTCTATTATAGGTGCACAAATTTGACTAAAATTCTTGATGAATTTTCTATAAAAACTTGCAAGACCATGAAAACTTCTTACCTCATAAGAATTCCTCGGAATTGACCAATTCAGAATCGCTTGCACCTTCTCTGGATCCATTTTTAACTCTTCTTCTGAAACCACGAATCCCAAATAAATCAATTATTTCTTAAGGAAACTAAACTTTTCTTGAAGAGCCTTCACGCAAGCATCAAGTTGAAGCAATATCACCAGTAAGTTCTATCCTCTCTATTTCCATTTGAGGTTCTCATTTTTATCATGATGACAAACAGTACCAAGATTGACGGCAAGATTGAAAGAGTCGAGAACTTCTAAGCATTAAAGTACATAGTGCTTCTCATACTTAAAGAATAATGACATGGAGAACTATGTCAAAGAAGAAGTTGCATATCCAGAGGGAGATGAAGTCAAAGCAAAGAAAAACAAGGACCTAGTCAAAACAAAGATGAGTATCTTTGTCTCCATTATCACATGTATCATCCTTGAATACTCACAAGGATATGTTTGATGCAATGAACATCTTGTACGAATATGACCTTGAGAACTCAACTTAAGGATGTGAAGGTGCAAATGTTAGAAAACATTCAATGTTACTTCACAAGGAGATCTCAGCTCGAGGAGCAATTAGAAGCCATCAGAGATAATGTCAAAGAAGTAGAAGCATAGATTACAACCTTGCATGGTCTTCCAAGTTTAGTCAAGGGAGTTGTTCTAGAAGGAATATTACCTATGAAGGAATGCACGTAAGAATATTATTCATTGATGGAAAAAGAATAAGACATGGACAAATCCTAACAAATCATGCCAAGAAGAAGAAAGAACATTCCCACAAGGAATAAAAGGACTTTAGAAGAAGGACATCTCACAACTCAAATGTTCAGTTGTGATGAAAAAGGACACTATGCGAAAAAATGTCCAAGAAGGAAGAATGGAAGGATGATATGATCAAGAAGTACAAGTCGATCATACATAATGATGTTTGGATATGAGTTCGAGACATGAAGGTAAGTTTTGTAAAGTATTCCAAGAAGATCTACAAGATCAAGTATACATCATATCGAAATATCAAAAGATACAAAGAAATGTTTGTGGTTTCTATAAAAAAGAAAGAGTCGATTAAGGAAAGACACTTCTCTAGAGACTAGACACACCTCTTCAGTGGTGGATATTACACTAGACAGTTGGTGTAATCAAAGTAGAAGAACAGATCAAGCAACCTACAGGGTTTGAGACTCTCTACAAAGAACCACCTATGCACAAAAGGATTTGTACAAGCTTAGCAGGCACCAATGGGATAACACATAGAGTTACATGAGGAGGTTGAGGATCAACTAGAGTGATGGAGATCCCAACCTTTACTACAAGGTTGAAGATAGAAGCCTAGAAAGGACGAGAAGCTCATAGATGGGTGCAAGATAAATCTTGCAACAAAGTTCGAGATGAAGGATCTTGATATCTAGTGACCTTGACATGTGACATAGATGGATACAAAGAAAAATTAGTAGTAGAGGAGGCCACTTGCCACTCCAATGTCCTAAATAAGAGAGTACAATATGCAGAGGGAGGATGGTGCTCCACCTCAGAGAGAATGACTATGGTAGATCTCAAAGTTCGAGAATCTTGACATGATTCTTGGGATTAGAGGTCCTCATAATTAAATGATGAAGTTGAACAAATTGGCAGAGACTCCAGTAATTCAAGAAGACATAGATCAATATGGAGTCTACCAAACAAGCAAACATAAGTAATTGATTTGTCATTTCCTATATATCTAGTTGTTCAGTTATGTACATAGATATGTTCTTATATTTAGGAAGTGTATTATGCATGTTAGAGTATTTTGCATTTATGAACAATTTACTGCTAATATGCATATGATGGGTGAGTGGCTCATGGTGTTGTACAACATTCCATTGATAATAATCTAGAATGAAACCTCTTTGCTGACATAATGTCTTGGTAGAGATGGAAGGCATCTAGAAAGTTACCGTATGTATACGGGATATGGATGAATGTCATATTAGATGAAATAGTTGCATAATTATATAACGAATATCTTTATTCATAACAAATTTTTGATTTTAAATATGTTATCAAATGTTTCTAATCATACAACTATATTTGACTTGTAGGAATCATTGCATGAAATCACCTACAAGAGAAGAATGATGAAGTTGCAGATACACAAAAGAAGAATGATGTAAGTTATGGATGTACGGTGCAATTGCGTATGTACAAGAGAAGAATGACAAAGAACAAGTTGCAAAATGGAGTTGTAAATATCAAATTATGTTGTTGCTGATCGAAAGATCAAGTGTTGTTGTAGATGATCGAGTACTATAGAAGATGAAGATCAAAGATGACTCAGTGCTGTAGAAGATGCTCCAGTACTGAAGATATTGAAGATGTTCCAGTAACTGTTCCAGTTGTTGATGTGTTGACTAATCCTTTGTCTCAAGTAAAGTTTGAATACTCCAATGACAAGCTTTGTGTAGTTCGAAAGTACCTTCCTCGAAATGGGGAGCAATAATGATGATGTTGTAGTGGGATTGTATCATCCCTGGACATTAGTCTTAAAATGATCTGCAGAATTTTTGTCTCTGAGATGTGGTTGATGATGTTGCACTGGGATTGTATCATCCATGGACATTAGTCCTAAAGTGATCCGCAAACTTTTGTCTCCGTGATGTGGTGGGATTGTATCATCCCTAGACATTAGTCCTAAAGTGATATGCATAATTTCGTCTCCCTGATGTGGTGGGATTGTATCATCCCTAAACGTTAGTCCTAAAGTGATCTGCATACTTTTTTCTCTACGATGTGGCGGGATTGTATCATCCCTGGACATTAGTCCTAAATTAATCCATAGAATTTTATCTATGTGGTGTGGAAGGATTGTATCATCCCTGAAAATTAGTCCTAAAGTGATCCGCAGACTTTTGTCTCTGTGATGTGGACGAATTGTATCATCCATGGAAATTAGTCCTAAAGTGATCCACATACTTTTGTCTCCCTGATGCGGAAGGATTGTATCATCCTTGGACATTAGTCCTAAAGTGATCTACAAAATTTTGTCTCCATGATGTGTTGGGATTGTATAATCCCTGGACATTAGTCCTAAAGTGATCCACAGACTTTTGTCTCCGTGATGTTGTGGGATTGTATCATCCCTGGACATTAGTCCTAAAGTGATCCACATACTTTTGTCTTTGTGATGTGGATGGGATAGTATCATCCCTGGACATTAGTCCTAGAGTGATCCTCAGACTTTTGTCTCAGTGATGTGGATAGGATTGCATCATCATTGGAATTATGTTCTCAAGTGAAAGGGATTGATCATCATGTAATTGGATCATGTGTGTTGCATGTTATGTTGTTGAGATAGTTTTATTATTCTTATACTGATATGACAGGTTCAATATTTTCATAGTGATGTTGATGTGGCAAGTTCAGTATTTTGATACTGATGTTGATGTGGCAAGTTTAGTATTTTCATATTGATGTTGATGTGGCAAAGTTTAGTATTTTCATACTGATGTTGATGTGGAAGGTTTAGTATTTTCATACTGATGTTGATGTGGCAAAGTTCAGTATTTTCATACTAATGATATCACAGGTTCAGTATTTCTATATTGATGTTGATAAGACAGTATCAGTATTTCTATATTGATGTTGATAAGACCGTTTAAATATTTCTATACTGATGTTTATGAGGTAGTTTTAGTATTTCTATGTTGATATTGATAATGATGTTGCTTCAACATTTGTATGTTGATGCTGATGATGTAGTTGTGGTCCCAAGACCTTGTGTTGATGATGCTGATGACATAATTGTCGTCCCAACACTTTGTGTTGTTGATGATGATGATGTAGTTATGGTCCCAACACCTTGTGTTGATGATGCTGACGTGGTTGTGGTCCCAACACCTTGTGCTAATAATGTTGACATGGTTGAAGTCACAACACTTTGTGATTATGATGTTCCAACATATCTATGCCGATGATGATATGGCATTTATTGATGATGTTGCTTTAGCACTAACATGCTAATGATGTTTTTTTTGTTTTCGTATTTACATATTGATGATGCATATGATGATGTTTCGGCATTTAGATACTGATGTTACAGAAGAAGGTTCAGTATTCAGTATTCACATACTGATATGGTAGAAGAGGATCCAATACATAGAAGATGATTCAGTATCCACATACTGCTGTTACAGAAGAAGATTCAGTATTCGCATACTGATGTGGCAGAAGAAGATTCAATATTCACATACTGATGTTACAGAAGAATGTCCAGTATTCAGTATTCACATATTGATATGGCAGAAGATGGTCCAGTACACAAAATATGATTTAGTATCCACATACTGATGTTTCAGAAGATGATTCATTATTTACATACTATGGTTGCAGAAGATGATCCATTATTCCCATACTGAGATTGATGACGACGATGCATGATGTTGTTCCAAAACTTCCTATGACATATAGAGATTCACCAAGCAATTGTAGATTCGTGATGATGGTTGTTGTTGATGTAGAATACCTTCCTAGTTAAGGGGGAGTGTTAAAGTATTGTAACTTAAGAATATATTCTATTGTAATTTTGTTGTATTCTCCTTCGGAGATGTCATTCCTCCATTCATAGATGTCCTTGATGTAATTGGTCATGTGAAAGTCATGAGGTAAAACCTTTGTTTTAAGTCGTGGCAATAGTACCCATAAAAGTAACATATAAAATGTATATTGTGTATTCCTAGGTAGGTTTGCCCTAATTAAAGAACCTGGTCGTCCTAGTTAGTTATTTTAGTCACTCACCTAAAGAATATAGATAGGTGAGGTGCCTCTCTCATTCTCACACACCTTACACTCAAGCATTGTGCAAGAGAAAGAATGAGAGAAAGAGTCTACCGTGGAATATGAGAAGCTATTCTTGTTCTTGGGGTTTTACATTGTACTTGGTTGAATTCTATACCGAGGAAGTTTTGTGGGGTTTTCTCCCTTATGGTTTCCCCCAGGAAAATATTTGTGTTCTCTTGTGTTGTTGTACTTGTCTTTATTTCAATGATCATTTTCTTATGGTTATGATGTTATGATGCTAAATGTTTTAGATCTTGTATAACCATTAAAAATATAACAATTTAAATCCATATGAGGCCTTTTAACCCCTTTAGAAATAGATAACCAAATGAGATAATGATTAGAAGGAGTATATGTGCCTAACACATGGATTAAGAAGACCTTGAATGATTTGAAGGAGTTTTTATTAAAAAATATTTTGTCTATTGTGGTTAGGGTTAAAATGGTCATGGCACACATTCATGAAGATTAACCAAGATATTTTTTCACCAAATGGAAGGTGTATAGGAATGCCCCCTCTTTGTCTTCTTAAGATTCCATCATAGTAAAATCACCACAAATAATTCAAGGAGAACCAGGAAGGTCGTTGACCATCCAATACCAAAAGGTTGCATGCTCTCCTGTATCACTAGAGGCATATATGCTAACTAGGACAATAAGTTAATTGTTTAGTTAGAGGAACATCCACACAAGACTATGGGTGGAGCTCATACCTCGAATCACTATATTGTTACCATATGGGGAGAAATAAGGAATTCAATCAACCTCATTGATTTACCTTAGTATGGTCAAAATAAAGAAGGCTTATTTCACGATCAAATTATTGACAAGGAAATACAAAGCATAATACCCATGATTTTGATTCTTGCAAAAGGAAGATACCTATTCCACCCAACGAGGCCAACAATTCATTGACAATGTTCATTTTTCTAGTCTCGCTGTGACCTCGAGCATTTCAAAACGCCATTTTCATAGGAACTGATAGCATTGAGCATATCCATCTCATTGTCATTGAGTCATTGTAGAGTGCCAAAGGCATTATGTAGTGAAATACTCCGTGAAAAGAAGTCCCACGAGGCGATTTGATTCTAACATTTAGAGTGGGTATCCAAAATGTGGGTTTTGTCACTCTCCTAAGTTTGAAGAAAAGGCGGTGGAGAGAAAGCACGTCGCCTACCCCTTCCCTTCTATTTGCTCCCAGAAGTGGTCTTAGAACCCACCATAACCCCCTACCTACTTAGACCAATTGTGGATGAGTCCTGTTGTCCACTAAGTTGCACTTAGGGGACTTTTCAAGTGAGCCACCAAGGATCGAAACAAATCACTTGTTCCTACTCAGTGCTCGGAAGTTCTGTGGTTTCATCAGGTCTAGTTGTGGCCTCTTTTGGTTGTTCACACCCTTTCAAGGGAATTGTAATAAATGACATAGCATGAGGTTATTTTATGTAAAAGAATTGGCCTTCTTAGAATTGGTCATCAAGGTCATCAAGGTCATCATCCTTGAGTGTTTTTACCCTTGTCGATTATGTGACACTTTTTTAAACGACATATAATTTTCGAGTTTTTCACTCAAAATCCTCCAAAGTCAGGATGGTGAGTTTGGTAACTTCTTTCTCAAAAATCTTATTAAATCCTAGGGTCTATGTATTATACCACGATGTTCATATTTCTAGAGTTATATGAACATTCGATAAGTCCTTCCTACAATTTTTTAATTTTTAGTTTTTTTAATAAAATCATCGATAATGTGTATTTTAAATGTAATATTTCAAAAGGTCATAAAATTGGGCCTATGGATCCAATTTGGTCACGGGGCTGCTCATTTTTGGATCCAGAGACCTAACTTAACCCCTAAAACCACTTTTGAGAGTCAAATTAGTAATTTCGATTATTAATTTGGATTTTCTCTCCAAAATGGCTCAGAGGGTCAAATAAATGGAAAAATAGGAGAAAACCCCAATCCTAAATCAAAGGCATCTTGTCCGGGACTTGTATCTAAGGTGGAAGGTTAGTTGAGGGTCTTGTCTGGGGAATTATGATCATAGGGAGCATCTCCAACCTTCTCTCTGAGGTTTCAGACAACTCTCCACTAAAGGGGGACACATCCTCCTCAAAGGGGGCGCAATCCCTGATGTGGTTGAGGTGGTTGAGAGAGGTGGAGGCCTCTTGATACATGTGTCTCACCTCCCGTAAGGTGGAATCCCTTCATCCAAACACTAAGGCCTTCCTCCCATGCATTTCTCAACCTCCTAAACCTCCTCTCCACTTGGAAAATGAGCCTCCTTGGGGTTTGAGCTCTTTTGTGGCTATAAAAGTAGGGTTCTCCTCCTTTGTTTTTGGATGGATGCAAATAACCTCTGTCATTTTGTATTGTTTCTATATTGATGAATAGAATTGCATACTTTGGAGGTCCACTTGTGAATAAAATTGCGAATATTTGAGGTGACGTTGTTAAATTTCTGAGTTTCTTCTTTCTGTTTAAATTACTATTAGATATAGCTTGGAAGGTCATCCTAAGACACATAGAGTAGGAATTTACGGTTGTAACTTGCTTAGTGGTATTTTTATTTCAATATATAGGAGAGTAGTTGTTCATATTTAGTTATATTTCAACTCTTTCTCATTTCATGTTTTTGAGTACACTAGAACTAACTTTTTATGCAGGGGTTTCTCATAGGTTTGTTTTGCAGGTTACATTTTCAAAGGAGGAGTTGAAATCAGTTGTATCTTATTCCTATTTGACAATATCTCAAGTTTTATCTTATTTCTACAAGGTCTCCGAAGTTTTCATTAGAAGATCAAGCGAGGCTTCAAGTTGCTTCCCATCTTCTCAAAACAATTCTCTCTCCTCCTTCCGGTTACATAGTTTGAATATGCAAATTTGATAGATCTGATTTAAAATTTGGATAATTTCAATCTACTCATTTTGCATATCAGATAATTTATATATAGAAGTGCTTAAAAAGAATCATCTTTTGCAGGATCTAAAGTTGTCATTTCGGTGCTTTAAAAACTAATAAATTTTTCCAATCTTTTGCAAGTACTGAAATTAGTTATAATTTTGATCTTTTATTAATTAATTCCATCATATTCTAATAATTTAACTTTCTATTTTTTGCAGGTCCAAAGAAAAGGAGGAGGAAGCTCTGCTCAAAATCCAAGTTTTGGGTCTCCTGGGACATAAAAAAACCCTCAGTTTCCCCCTCTTCTTCTTTCCCCTTCACTCCATAAAGGGTTATAAGTATTTAGAACTGTTTTATAGGGTCTAATACATATTTTAATTTCATTTTTTTGATATTGTAATCATAATTAATAAAGAAATCAAGTGGGATACACAACGCCCACACTTCATTCCCCCTGGGGGGATTGGAGTGTCTCTTTCGTCGCTTGAATTTTTATAACAATTACACACACACAATCCACTTTCTTTGAAGGCTGTTTTAGTTAGTTATTCTATTTCATTTCCGTCTTTTAAATAGTTTAAATACCATTGTGCACTCGCTCGTTGCCATGAAGTATGCTCTCTCCACCAACCAAAGGATTCTTGTCGATTATTGGGGGATGATCAGAAAGATACACATAGCTTGTGGATTATTTTAGGATTTATTTTTTATTTTTTGCCACAATATTTTTTCTTCAGTATACAATTGGAACAAACATTTCTCCATTCCGGTGTATGCTCTTGCCCATCGTAGGTTTTCCCTGAGCTTTGAGATAATAAAAAACATGAATGCACACTGATCAATTCTTCACATCTAAATAATTCATTCATAGTAATAAAATCAACAACCTTATAAACATTGTGAAAATACGACCCAATGCCTTTTGACATTATTGGGAAAATTTCTCAAAGGAAGTAGGAACTACTTAATGACCTCGAGATACAGTTAGGCTACAACCTTGTTGGTGTAGCGTTGAACACCTTCTCAGAGACTCCGATTCACCCCACATTTTCGAGTGAGGATCCAATTTTTTCATCTCTCTAGACATATTCTCAATACTTCATAAGTATATCGAGAATCCCCCTTCCCTTAAATCAACTCATCTTTAATAATTAAAACCGACCAAGACACATTGCAAAACATTTCCTTTTCAGCAAATTTTTTGACTCCATTTGGCACTGATATGAGTGCATAACACTCTTATTTTCATCTGATTATCATTTTTGTCAATAGTAATCTTTATATACTAATGTTATATGCTGTTGAATGTTTATACAATTTTGCATCAGTCTTGCGACAAAATTATTTACCAAAAAACTATTAAAACAACTTAATTTCGTCATTAACAACTAATATAAAGAGCCTTAGTTGAACTCTTTCTTAGGGACTCACCCCCTTGGCTTCGTTAGTATTTTGTCCTAAACGGAGGATTCAAGATCAAGTGACAGTACTTGACTCGAGAGTTGCCCCCAAGGACACACCTAGCAGCTTGAATATTTTTGCTGCGATTAACCTCCAGGTGTGTGAAAGGTAGGAACACTTTTTGGTGCCGTTGCCGGGGATAAATCTTGTTATTCCTGAGGTACGGCTTACTAATTTTTATTTATTTTTATCCAATAATTGATTGGTCTAGTCGAACAACTCTAAAATCTACTCGGTCCATCTTGCAACTCTACAGTTTAAAAACAATTCAGGGTATTCTAGGAGAAGAAGCTTACATCAAACATTTAAAAATTTTCCTAATCTTGAAAGGGTGTTACAAATATATATATACATATACTTGAGTCTCGTAGGATCCCTGAAAATCTAACGGCTGAGTCTATTTCAGACATCCAACTCTTGTTCACAATGGAATCTCCCATTAATCCTACGGCTAATCCTCTCAGAATGGATGCTTTCTTTCTACCCCTTAATTTCACTAATATAGCAGGTCGGCCTCATGCCATACCAGAGAAATCTATAGGGAAACTGCCAACTTTCTAGGGGAACAATGTCATTTCTGCATCAAGCCATCTTAGAAAATTCTTGAAATGTCTCCTTAGTTGGTGTCAAAATGCTGCAAGTCAACATGATGATGTGTACATGAAGCTTTTTGCTTTATCACTTGAATAAGATGCATGTGACTGGTACATCGACCTTGCTAATTATTCATATAACTCTTGGGACTCCTTCAGGAAAGGATTCATGGAAATATTGGGTGAAAAGAAGGAGCCTCGTTTCTTATTAAATGCACTCCACTCCATCAAGAGAAATGAAAATGAAACGATGGAGGAATTAAATAAAAAATTCAGAGGTCTTATTGCAAGCATGAATAATGAATTCAAGCCTCCTGATAAATCCATATTGGTTTATTACATAGAGTCACTCAGTAGGGAAATAAGATACCAATTGAGAGACAAAGAACCTGCTAATCTTAAAGTTACCCAAGCATTAGCCATTAAAATTGATGCAAACATGTAGGCTTCAGGTAAGTCTAACTTGCCTGGTTTTACAAGAGGGCAGGCCAAACAAGAATCCAAAGGAAAAGAGCCCATGCAAGAGGCATATGATAAGAAGATTAAGAAGTTAAATGAAAAATGGAATCCATGGAAGCCACTTATACTAATCGGTTGAAAAACATGCAGAATCGAGTAGTGACCATGGAAAGATCTAACTCTAATTAGAAAAATTTCCAACCTAAAGGTAACTGGGTTCCTAAGAAATCTCCTTATAAAGATAATAATATTCCAAATCAACTAGATACAACCAATATGGTTCAGGAAGTGATCCCTTATTGCAAATCTTGTGATTCACTTCATGAAGAAGCTAGTTGTTATGTGGCATGTCAAATTTTACAACAAGGAATTCTTGAGAGTGGCAGTAGTGAAGAAGTTTCAAGAGAGCTTGAATACATCAACGCAGTTGGCCATATGTATCCCGTGTCTAACTAATATTGGAAGAAAGCAAAAAATTATAGTAAAGAGGTACACAATTTGACTAAGAACAATGGTGTTATGCGTACATGAGAGCAGATTCGAGAAATGCCTAAGTTCAAAGGAATCTCCCATCAAAGAAGAGAAAATGCTGGAAATTCAAAAAGTAATCAATACCAGGTAAACACTCCTCATGACCCAAATGATACTCTTGATATGGGTGTTTGGTTTCAAAAAGTTAAGGTATCAATTCCTACAACTGAAGAGATTAAAATTCCAGCACAACGAGAAAAAATGATGAAAGTGTTAACTCCCACTCCTCCTAAGAAAGTGACTTTTCAAGAAAGTCAAGAAATAACTTCTCCTATAAACAAATATGATTCCATTGATCTTCCATTTATTTTACAAACTAAGGAACAAGGAAGAGATGATCATCCTCCATTCTATGTTTCACTATTGATGAATGCTCTTCTTCTTCATAACTGTATGTTAGATTCTGGATCTTCATCCAACATAATGACTAGGAAAGTCATGGAACAATTAAATTTGAAAATCACTAGACCATATCATAATATCTATGCCATGGACTCTAGAGAAGTTAAGGTTGTTGGTATTGTTTTGGGTTTTCCAATACAATTGGCTAAGTACCCTAATATTCACTTAAAAATGGATATCCTCGTAATTGATGTACATGGAAAATGGGGTATGTTGCTATCAAGAAAGTGGGCTGCTGATTTGGGGAGATCCATTTAAATGGTCTGGACTTATGCCATCATTCCTTTATCTAAAGATACGATGGTGAAGTTGCATAGTGAAAAAGAAAAGAAACATCATGTAGAAAACCCCAAGAATCCTTCCAATGAATATGTTTACCACACACATAGTCTTGGAAATTATTCTTGCTAATCTACCTTTTTGTCCCCAGTTAAAGAAAAATTTAAAGATGAAAAGGTAGATGAAATATGGGAGATGAATTTTAATGGAGCTCATTCAAGATCTCGAAAGGGAGATGGAGTTGTCATCACTTCACCTAGAGGACAAGTTTTTAACTTTGCCTTTAGGTTAGAATTTGAGGCAACCAACAATGTAGCAGAACATGAGGCACTCCTACTTGGTTTGGAAATAGCTAAAGATATGGGGATTAAGATGTTGAATATAAGAGGCAAATCTGATTTAATAATCCTCCAAGTCAAGAACCATTTTTCATGCAAATGTAAAAGGTTAAAGAAATATAGGAATGCAGTGTGGGATACAATGGAATTCTTCGATTCCTTAAATTTGACTAGCATCCATAGAGATCAAAATAGCTTAGCAGATAAGCTAGTTGTAGCAGCTTCAACTCTTCACCTTCAGAAGAAATTCTAGATGGTGATCGAAAATTAGAAACTAATTTTAGACCATCAGTCCCAGATAACATGGAGCATTGGCAGGTATTTCGCGACGATGAAGAGATTTTGAAATTTATCCATAACATAGAGGATTTTTCAAACTTCAATGTTAGTTTTTAGAAGGAGGGTAAAGAGTATAAAGGAGAGGGTGATCAATTCAATAATCCAGTACCTCGTGGTCTAGCTTCACTTGAACACATATTTTATAGGCATGACATAAGGAAAAACAACATAGACTTGATGAAACCTGGTTATTACATTGAGATCAACATTGGAACTAACAATGAACCAAAAATGCTAAAAATTGGAAAAGGTACTTCAGAAAAGGAAAGGAATAACTTGATAAATATTGTCAAAGAGTATAGGGATGTTTTCTCTTTCACTAATGATGAGCTCAAAGCTTATCAGGAGGATGTGTTCCAACACACTATACCTCTCAAACAAGAAATTAAGGAAGTCAAACCTATTCGTCAAAAATTAAGACAAATCAACCCCAAGCTAGCACCAATAGTTAAAAAGGAACTTGAGAAAATTTTGGCCACTGGGATCATTGCACCAACAAGAAATTCATCTTGGTGTTCCAACTTGGTGGTTGTAAGAAAAAAGAATGGGAGAATAAGAATATGTATAAATTTCCAGAATCTAAACATTGCATGTCAAAAGGACAACTATCCGTTGCCTAATATGGAAACTCTTCTTCAAAAGGTAACCGGTTTTGAAATGATGTCTATGCTAGACAGGTTTTCAGGTTATAATCATGTGGTGATCTAGAAGGAAGACATACATAAAACTAATTTCAGAACCCCATGGGGTACTCTTGAGTATTTAAGGATTCCTTTTGGTTTATTGAATGCAGGGTCCACTTTTCAAAGGGCCATGGATTATGCATTTAAGGAATTAATTGGAAAGATCACATAAATTTATCACGATGACTTAATATTTTTTTCAAAACAAAGGACACATCATGTAAGTCACCTCAAGCAAATATTCGAGAGATGTAGAAAATATGGTATCTCTTTGAATCCAACAAAGTCTGGCCTAGGTATTGAAGAAGGGAAACTATTAGGACATATTATTTCCAAAGATGGAGTAAAGGTGAACCCTGAAAGGATTGAGGCAATTAAAAATATTCCTTTGCCTAAAAATGTAAAATCTCTCCAATCTTTTAATGGCCACATCAACTTTATAAGAAGATTCATCCCTAACTTAGCAGAATTAATGAAGCCCACTCAAAAGTTGTTAAAGAAAGATGCTAAGTTTGAATGTACCAATGAGGGTCGAGAAGCTTTCAGATGCATCAAGAATGCAATTACAAGATCGCTAGTTTTGGTTAGCCTTGATTATTCTAAATATTTCTTGATTTTCTCCTTTGCTTCTGAAAGTACTATCGGGNCATGAAAAATCAGGCTTATGCCTTGATTAAGTCGTTAAAACGTTTCAAAACATATGTTGGCTATTAAAAAATAATTGGTTATGTACTTCATGTAGCTGTAAAGTATATCTTGTCTCAACAAGATTGTTTGGGCATAAGGGATAAGTGGGTCTCTAAAATCCAATAATACGATCTAGAGATTAGGCCTACCAAATTAATCAAAGTTCAAGGACTAGCCAAGATGTTAGCTCAAGGAAATGAAGAGGCTTTAGCGATGGTTTGTCAGAATGAGCCATCAACACCTGTTTTTCCACCATAACTTCAACAATTAAATCACCATTGGTATTTCGACATCATTTTCTTTTTGCAAAATCTTACATGTCCTGAACATATTAAAAGTCATAAAAAGAGATCCTTAAGATTAAAATCCGTCAGATATTGCATAACTCAAGAAGGTTTGGGCTGGAGAAATCCCGATGGCATAATCCTTAGATGTGTAAATGAGCAATAATATAAACAAATTTTGACAGAGTTCCATTCAAGATTTTGTGGTGGGAATTATGCAGCAAATACAACAACCTACAAGATCCTTAGAGCAGGTTACTATTGGCCCTCCATATTTGCAGGTCAAATCAACGGATTGTTTCTACGCGTGAAGGGTAAGCGGAGGTAGAGATCAAATCAAGATATAGTTCCCACCCAGCTTTTCTCGACTATTGCCCGAGGTAGGTGGGATTGGTAAAGGTGGTAAAGGTGGGATGGGACTGGAGAGAATAACATCATCACTAGATTCGGTGGTCCCGCAAAAGTAATAAACGACGATGCCAAGGCTTTCAGTTCAATAGAGTTCACATCATTTTGCTTCAAATACGACATTTTCCTATCCCATTCTTCCAACTACTATCCCTAGGTAAATGGTCTCATAGAATCAAGCAATAAAAACTTAATGACCATCCTGAAGAAAACAACAAGAAGTCATGGGATAGTAAAATAAAATATGCACTTTGGGCTGATCGAATAACTAAGAAAAGTGCAACTGGAAAGACTCCTTTCGAATTGGTGTATGGTTTGACTGTCTGTTTTCTAGTATACCTTCAACTTCCTATCCATGAAGATGCTTCAGGAATATGAAATGGAGGAGGATTCCATGCCTAACAGGATCAATCATATCATTGAACTAGATGAGAACTGAAGAAATGCTCTTGACATAAGTATCAGGAACCAAGAGAAGGTTAAAAGAATTTTTGACAAGTCTGCAAAACCGAGGTCCTTTATATTGGTGATATAGTGTTATTATGGGATAAATGGAGGGGGAATCCAGGAAAACATGGGAAGTTTGATAGCCTTTGGATGGGGCCATTCATCATCTATGATGTAGTTGGCACAAATTCATCTCTTCTAAAAACCATGGAAGGAGAAAAGTTGCTCTTACCAGTGTATGGGAAACAATTGAAATTGTTCTTCAACAATCCTATCTAATTCCCAAGAGGGCATTATCAGGACTCTTCTAAACCCTTTCCTTTGTATCATATCTTGTTGTTGTATATTATTTTATGTATCATAGTTTAATGTACCATAGTTTGTGTATATTATTTTATGTATCATAGTTTAATGTACCATAGTTTTTGTATATTATTTTGTATTCTTGCCCACTCTCTTTGATTGAAGATCAATCGAGTGAATGTCCCACAGTTGGAGCTAGATGTTGTCCACTAAGTTGCAATTATGGGACTTTTTAAGAGAGCCACCAAGGATTGGAACAAATCACTTGTTCCTACTCAGTACTCGGAAGTTTCGTGGTTTCATCAGGGCTAGTTGTGGCCTCTTTTGGATGTTCACACCCTTTCGAGGGAATTGTAATAAATGACATACCATGAGGTTCTTTTATGTAAAATTCTTGGCGTTCTTAGAATTGGTCATCAAGGTCATCATCCTTGAGTGTGTTTTCCCTCGTCAATTATGTGACGCTTTTTTAAGCGACATATAATTTTCGAGTTTTTCACTCAAAATCTTCCAAAGTCGGGATGGTGAGTTTGGTAATTTTTTTATCAGAAAGGTAATTAAAGCCTAGGGTCTATGTATTATACCAGACTATTCATATTTCCAGAGTTTCGTGAACATCCGATAAGTCCCCCCTAGGATTTTTAATTTTTAGTTTTTTTTAATAAAATCATCGATAAGGTGTATTTTAATTGTAGTATTTCAAACGGTCATAAAATTGGGGCCAGGGATCCAATTTGGTCATGGGGATGATCATTTTTGGATCCAGAGACCTAACTTAACCCCTAAACCCACTTTTGAGAGTCAAATTAGTAATTTTCAATTATTAATTTGGATTTTCTCTCCAAGATGGCTCAGAGGGTCAAATAAATGGAAAAATAGGAGAAAACCCCAATCCTAAGTCAAAGACAGCTTGTCTGGGACTTACCTATGATGTGGATGGTTGGTTGAGGGTCTTGTCTATATGAGCCTAGAGAGCATCTCCAACCTTCTCTCTGAGGTGTCAGACAACTCTCCACTAAAGGGGGGCGCATCCTCCTCAAAGGGGGAGCAATCCCTCATGTGGTTTAGGTGGTTGGGAGAGGTAGAGGCCTCCTGAGACATGTGTCTCACCTCCTATGAGATGGAAGCCCTTCATCCCAACACTCAGGCCTTCCTCCCATGCATTTCTCAACCTCCTAAACCTCCTCTCCACTTGGAAAATGCGCCTCCCTAGGGTTTGAGCTCTTATGTGGCTATAAAAGCAGGGTTCTCCTCCTTTGTTTTTGGATGGATGCAAAGAACCTCTATCATTTTGTATTGTTGCTATATTGATGAATGAAATTTCAGAATGTGGAGGTCCACTCCATGTTATGAGATGATTGCTTGTGAATATTTGAGGTGACATTGTTAGATACATGAGTTTCTTCTTTCTGTTTAAATTGCTATTAGATCTAACTTGGAAGGTCATCCTAAGACACATATAGTAGGGATTTATGGTTGTAACTTGCTTAAAGGTATTTTGATTTCAAGAGATAGGAGAGTAGTTGTTCATATTCAACTATATTTCAACTTTTTCTCATTTCCTGTTTTTGAGTACGCTAGATCTAACTTTTTATGCAGGGGTTTCTCATAGGTTTGTTTTGCAGGTTACATTTTCTAAGGAGGAGTTAAACTCAGTTGTATCTTATTTTTATTTGACAATATCTCAAGTTTTATCTTATTTCTACAGGGTCTCCAAAGTTTTCATAAGAAGATCAAGCAAGGCTTCAAGTTGTTTCACATCTTCTTAAAACAATCCTCTCTCCTCTTTCCGGTTACATAGTCTGAATATGCAAATTTGATAGATATGATTTAAAAGTATGATAATTTCAGTATACTTATTTAGGATATCAGATAATTTATATTTAGAAGTGCTTAAAAATAATAATCTTTTGCTAGATCTAAAGTTGTCATTTCGGTGCTTTAAATACAAGTAATTTTTTCCAATCTTTTGCAAGTACTGAAATTAGTTTTAGTCTTTCTCTTTTATTCATTCATTTCATCATATTCTAATAATTTAACTCATTGGTTTTTATCAAGTCCAAATAAAATGAGGAGGAAGCTTTGCTCAAAATCCGAGTTTTGGGTTTCCCGGGACATAAAAAAACCCTCAATTTTCCCCTCTTCTTCTTTCCTCTTCACTCCATAAAGTTGTATAAGTCTTTAGACCAGTTTTATAGGGTCTAAGACATATTTTAATTTCATTTTTCTGATATTGTAATCATAAGTAATAAAGAAATCAAGTGGGCTACACAACACCCACACTTCATTCCCCCAGGGGGATTGGTAACGTCTCTTTCGTCACTTGAATTTTTCTAACAATCACACGCACACAATCCGCTTTCTTTGAAGGTTGTTTTAGTTAGTTATTTCATTTCATTTTCATCTTTTAAATAGTTTAAATAATTTTGTTCCCTCGCTCGTTTCCACGAAGTATGCTCTCTCCACCAACCAAAGGCTTCTTGCTGATTATTGGTTGATGATAAGAAAGTGACACATAGCTGGTGGATTCTTTTAGGATTTAGTTTTTTTTGCTGCCACAATGTTTTTTCTTCAGTATACAATTGGAACAAACATTTTTCCATTCCGGTGTATGCTCTTTCCCATTGCAAGTTCGCCCTGAGCTTTGGGATAATCAAACACAGGAATGTGCACTAATCAATTCTTCACATCTAAATAATTCATTCACAGTAATAAAATCAACAACCTTCTAAACATTGTGAAAATCTGGCACAACGCCTTTTGACATTATTGGTAAAATTTCTCAAAGGAAGCGAGAACTACTGAATAGTGACCTCGAGATACAATAAGGTTACACCCTTGTTGGTGTAGTGTTGAACACCTTCTCAGAGACTCCGATTCAACCCATGTTTCTGAGTGAGGAACCAATTTTGTCATATCTCCGAACATATTCTCAGTACTTCATAAGTATATCGAGAATCCACATTCCCTTAAATCAACTCATTTAATAATTAAAAATGACCAAGACACATTGCAAAGCATTTCCTTTTCAGCAGCATTTTTGACTCCATTTAGCACTGATCTGAGTACATAACAATCTTATTTTCATCTGATTATCAGTTTTGTCAATATTAATCTTTATATACTCATGTTATATGTTGTTGAATGTTTAAACAATTTTGCGTTAGTCTTGCGACATAATTATTTACCAAAAAACTCCTAAAACAACTTAATTTCGTCATTAACAACTAAAATATAAAGAGCCTTAGTTGAACTCTTTCTCAGGGACCACCCCCTTGGCTTCGTTAGAAGTTTGGACTAAACAGAGGAGTCAAGATCAAGTGGTAGTACTTGACTCGAGACTTGCCCCTAAGGACACACCCAGCAGCTTGGATAATTCTGCTGCGATTAACCCCTAGCTATGTGAAAGGAAACAACAAGGCCTTTGTAAAGGATGGCTTAGTGGTGTGGCCTTCAAACATTAGTTGTTGGCCATGTGGCTTCCCTTCTACATGACTTCAATCCATGCACCTTCACCCATTTTGGGATCCTGCTAGGCTTAGGTGGCAATGTTATTTGATTGAGTGAGGTTGTTTCAACAATAACTTCGGTCATAAGCGGACAATCCTGGATTTGATGGTCCATGCTTTAGTAACATAAACAAACATTGGACAAGTTGAAATATATAGTATACTAGTTGTCATTGTACATGGCTACCAACCCAAATACAAATTAATTCCTTGGAGTAATTTGATAGGTTATCTCAAGCACAGACACAACGTCAACGCTTGGGGCTAAAAATACTACTAGGCTCTTTACAAATAAATTTCCATAGAGGGGCAACAACGTTTTGAATGACAACCCATAATCGTCAACACTTGGGGCTAAAAATACTACTAGGCTCTTTACAAATAAATTTCCATAGAGGGGCAACAACATTTTGAATGACAACCCATAACTACATGGGTAGGCTAAGGAAGTGAATCCAAATTGGATAGGTTAGTTGGGCTTCTTGGTTAGTCAAGAATTCAAGAGGCCACTAGCTTATGACGAGTAGGGTGTTCTTTTAGACCTAGGGGTTGCACATAAGGATTTCATGGACATGGCAAATGCTATTAAACTGGAACAAGAATAAGCCTTTGGTCAAGTTCTGCATGATAACACATCGTTAACCAAAGGATTCTCAAACCTCACAAATTCAACTTTTGACCATTTCCTTATAGGAACTTGACCCATAAAGCACCTCGATATGGATATGTTCGAAACAATTTACATAAAACATCTTCTTCAATATTAGGACCAAGAATAGGGTCTTCATTAAGTTGTGGTATATCTATAGGATAGACTTCTGGTGAGCTTTAGGTGTTATTGCCATCCACTAGTTTAGACACACCACCATCTAGAATGAGAGATAGGCCAAGAGAGGCTATTACACCTTAGTTTATGACAAAATGGTAGCTGTATTGAGAAGCTAATGAAGCCATAATCAATGTAACAAGGACAAGGCTATGGAGTTGGAAAAATGTAGGTTACTTATGGAAAATGAATCATATCAAATACTATTGCATGGCTATTCACTAGTGGAAATTAATTTGAACCATAGTTGCAAATATTGCCAATATATCATGCTATTTTCAATAGGTCATGTTTTTTTTTGCTTGATACAGTAGATTGAAAAATTGTAGTATTTCGAGAGGTATGAAAATATCATATCATGACATATTGCAATGTGTTGGGGTAATTATATCCATTGGGTCAAGATATTTTTTACTTTTTTTATTTATTTGTTTGCTCATTTTAAAGAGGAAAACCAAGAGATTGAGAGCAACCGGGATTACTCATCATTATGTTTTCCCATAGAATTGCTAGAGGGAGAGGGTTGTTTTAGTTATTAAAAAAAATTGAATATTTTAGTATTTTTTAAAAGTTTGTCGATATTTTTCCTAATATTTTCGACAAGTCTCTTTTTGAACTAGGCTCTACAATATATTTATTGACATAATATTTGTGACATTGGACTATCAACAAACAATCTCTGAAGTCCAAGACTTGGATATTGCAGTTTAATTCCATCATAACCCTTGATCTATAAAGCATTGAGAGGGGTCAAACCCCTTAGAGTGTAAACTTATTTGACAGTAAAAAAATGTGAGGAAGTGTTTATAATAGAGGGATTTAATCCCTCGTGATGCAAGATAAATTTGGGATTAAGATAGAATTCTATAAATTATTATTTTATTATACTTTGCCTCCTCTTCAATAAGTTCTTGTACACTTTGCAAGTAGATTTAATCTCATCACAATGTAGAGAGGGGTTCGAGAGTTGGAAGATTGAACCTAAAAAAAAAATGTATAGTTTACCGACTAAATGAGCGATAGGTTTTAACTTCCTTAGCCCTAATGAGGACAGTGTACCGATTAGTCCAGATTTATGAAATCATTGTAATGGAGAAAACCTATGTTCAATTCCTACTGAGCCTTGACATAAAAATAAGTCTAAAAACCAGACTTTCTCTGTGAAAAAAAAAAATCCTAAGTCACCCTGGTGTTATAAAAGGGACACACCACTAAATCAAAACTATACCTTACCCCGCCACTCATCTAAAAATAAAAGGTGTTATGGGAGGGGCAGGTTTTGAACTCTTATTACTTGTCACTAAGAGAGTACTCATAGTATTTAGATGAATAAAATATAGTAACTCTTGCTGTCAATATACATTATATATACATTACAAAGTATGCTAACGTATATTAATATATATCAATCAAATAAAATAGCATCAATATTAAATTACTGGCAGTACGAAATTGCATATGTCAAGATGGCCGAGTTGGTCTAAGGCGCCAGTTTCAGGTACTGGTCCGAAAGGGCATGGGTTCGAATCCCATTCTTGACAATAAGTTTAAGAGTTTTTAGGATCGTATTTGGCCTTGGCATGGTGTCGAATCCCATTCTTTACAAACAATTTTGAGAGTTTCAGGAGCGTGGAGCGTGTTTGGTCTGGTCATGAGGTCGAATCCCATTCTTGACAAACAATTTTGAACTTTGGAGGGTTATGGGGGGGCTTATCGCCTGTGCGTAGGTTCGAATCCCATTCTCGATAAACATTTTGAGGGTTCTGTGTTCTAGCCTGCGTTTTCAGCTTTTTAAGTGGGGTTCCATGGTTTTGGGGTTTCTTGGCTTGCGTTTTCAACAGAGTTGTGGGGTTCCTGACTATGTTTTGTACGGAGAATCTCAACAGTGTTATCATGGTTTTGGGGTTCTTGGCCTGATTTTTCAATTGACATGTCCAGTGTTCTGGACAGGGGATATTTCTGTTGTTCTTTGGTCCATTCATTTTTTACCATAAATGAAAGCAGGCTAAGCATAATTCTGATGCTTTGAATTAAGAAATTCACGGGGCTCAGCACAGATGAATGATAATGCGGGGACGAGAAATATAACATATGCTTTACTATTGAGTTGAAAATTGAAAAATGAGCACATTTGTTGAGGTATAATATCTTTTGACCTCCGTGGCTGCCCACAAGCTCACAATCTTTTGACCTTTCGAATTCAAGGTTTGCAGGGATCAAGAAATATTATACTCTGTTTGAACAGGTTGCCCTCTCCTCGATACCCAGTTTGTTGAATTGTAGAATTGAAGCCGTCTCTGGTTTACAAAAGGCTCAAGTATCTGAGTGTTGAGAAGCAAAGGAATTTGTGTCAGTTTTGAGAAGTAAAGGAATTTGTGTGATGGTGATGATGTTGGAAGCCATCACCTGGAGATAAAAAACCCCAAGACTATATTATAAATACATTGTGAAGGTCTCTCCCAAAACACTCATACATTTTTTCTCATTCACTTGTGGTTAGGCCGTGACATTTGTGCTCTCAGGTATTCCACATACTTCCTTGTCATCAGTGTCGTTGCCACATCATTTCCCACGGTGTATGATGAGACATTCTCTATACCCACTTTGGATCCATTCCCCGTTTGACAACTATCCATGGAGACAACTGGAGAACCAACCCGTGGAGCTGCGGAACCACTTCCGAGGACGACTACGGCAGCCCATCTTGCAGGAGAAATGTGTGTTTACTTTTTTTGTTTTATTGCATTAGTTTAGCCGATATATATGTTCAAAAATAATAAAAATATTTGCTTTCAGTTATTAGCTTAGTTTTCTGCTTTTTCCATTGAACTCTTCCTTATTATCACGTTGATTTAAGGTTGGTGCTTTTGCACGTAATAGGGGAGAAATCCTCATTACAGGGTTGCCCTTTTTGGTGTTTCTCCTGTCAAATTTATTGATTTTCACTCCCATTATAATGAATATAAGTTAATTTTTGTTCTAATTTGCAATTCTTACATCTAAGTTTTACAAGCATGGCTACTAAAGTAAGTGGTGCCAAATTTTTTTGGCCACTAATTAATTGCAATGGTTGGGATAACTTTGATATTAGGATTTTGACAACTTTTGGAGCCTCCATCTTAGAATATAAATGCACTCTTCTTAAATTACTCATGAAATGAGATAATGATAAGTTAGTTTATTTTCATCTACTTGGTGATCTCACATCATATAAGCACTCTTTTAGACAGGTTGACCTTATGGATTATAAATTATATTTATGGAAATGAATTCCTTTCTTATTGGTAATAATATATGTTTCTATTTGCTCCATGTATATGATATGTTAAATTATTGCAGTGAGAGTAGCGAGGTGCTCTACAACCTAGTTGGAGGAGATGTTGTCATGTTACATTATGTAACATAACGTTCCCCAAAATAAATAAATAAAACAGTTAATAAATTCATGTTGGCTCATAAAATAAAAAAATTTAAATCAAATAAAAAATAATTAAAAAAAACAATGTGCTCATAAAAATAGAAAAATTAAAACCAACATAGATCCATCTTAAACCCATATCTATCAAGGACAAATTTACACCTCAAGAAATTGGATCCCTCTTGGTGCTTGATAGATCCAGGTCTAAGATGGATTTGTGATGACACTAAATTAATTTCATTGAATGTTGTTTGTTCGATGATCCATATTACATCAATTGAGTATTGAGCTAGATAAAGAAAGTTACAATTGAATTCTAGGAGTTGGGGGAGATTTTATAGGGCGTAGATTCTTGTTAAATTGTACAACCCAATATTGGATAAATTTTAAGAACAACACATATTTATTAACTCAATATAATATTTTACCAGACTAAAATAATAATAATAATAATCATAATGGTCGAATCCTATTAATACTTTTCTTGGTTGTATATTGTATTATCCTAGCTGGTTTTAATCCTTTTATTTAAAGTTTGAATTATGCAAAGTTGTGCGTAGGTTTCTTAGTTTTGTACTTTGCTTAAATATCATGAGGAATATATGCCATGGTGATTTGAATACTCACAAATATGTTTATTTTGCAATTACTAAAAGAACCAAGATTGACTAAGCATGATCGCCTAAGAACAAGGACTGACTAAGCATTATTTAGTTTGGCATAGTAGATGCATATAGGCATAGGGCTTGGCACCATTGTCTTCTAGAAATCTAGAGCACTACATGACCAGGTGACATTGTTAGATAACATAGAGAGGAAACATATATTGAAACACGAAGTCTAAACAATATGCGCAGGAAAACGTGGACACATAAAATCTATAGCTAACATGTGGATTTAGCAGGCATATCTTATTTTCTGTCATAAATTTAGATGTAACCTTAAATGCACAGAACTCATCGTAGCAAATTGAACAATACTTGAAGCAAGCATACACCAACATAATTACTTACCCCTGGTGGTTGATATAGATATTTGTTGGTTGGAACATTGTTACCAGTGTTGTTGAGCAACTCAAATTCTTTGATAGACAACAAGTAAGCTGCAATATGATTCTTGCTCCTTATAGATAGTTCTGGTTGATTTCATCGGGTTGTAGCAATGGCATGGATTGCAAATTTGAATTTATGAGTGAGTGCACTAGATTGTTTTAGGTGTGATCCAATGGTTGGGAAGCTGTCTTGGTTGATCCTTGTGCTTCATACAGTTTAATGGATGATTTGATGTGTTTAATGAGAATTCCTTTGTTGATCTATGTGCTTTCAAACAGATTAATGGATGCCTTTAATGAGTTTAATGGAATATTTGATGAATTTAAGTGTTTGGTCACCATTAATTGCATTGGGAGGGCTTGGTGGCTAAAACTCACTGCAGGTGAAGCTGAAATTTGAATTGCCCTTTATTGTGCAGGTGAGTATGTGAACATTGTTTAGTTGTGGATGTTTGAAGGGATATGTGGAGATTGTTGGTTGAATGTCCTTGGATGCATATGTCATTTGTTGGGGTTAAGTTGATGGAGTGCATGTACATGTGGCCATGTCATTGCAGGTTGTTTTAAGGATTGTGATCTACTGTAATGTCAAAACAATGTGGGATTTGTCAGCGACGCGACTGCTTGCAAAGTTCTGTTGTTAGTTATGAACATACTTACCTAATCAGGATATTTATAAACAATGGTGGGCCTAGTAGTCATAAGGGTCAATTTTGTATAGTTTTTGGTTAATATAAGAATATTTATATATTTATGTATACCCCACTTTTGGGTGTGTGATGTGACAATTTCTATGTCCAGTTGTGGTCCCCGTTCACCAAAGAGAATCCCTACCCTAGAGACTATTGGTTTGCTCCATTGCATTTTATTTTTTTCCTTGCACAACATGGGGAATAGTTTTGAGGATGAGTATAATGACACATAACTTGATACCTTGCTTGTACTTGCCTGAGTGTGGGATGCATATCAATGTGAAGAATATGTAATAGACGATGGAATAGATAGTTTTATTATGATGGACATATTCTACTTGAAGAATCATCATAAAATTCATGTAGCCTTGGAATTGTCACATGTTAAATGTTACCCTATGTGACACAACAAAAGCGAGCTAACAGTGTAATGTTGGATGGAACCTCCATTCCCTAGTACAAGGAAGGAAAGAGATTGATTAAATTTTGGGGGCACTGGCAAGATTGATGCATGTAGTCACTTTCCCATTCCCTTCTCTATCTTGATCTATTTTCACTTGGTCTCAACCCATTTTTCAAAAATATTAAGGATCATGTTTGGTTCTTACTTTCCATTGTTGCATTTTATTTCCCTCAGAAGGAGTTATGATGTCTATTAGGAATAGAAGATGGATTGGAAGTTCCACCACAACTCTGTAATGAAATAGCAATAAAGAGGATGAATACTACCACAAAATTAGGATAAATAAGCGCCTGTAGTGGCATTAACCTCAAAGGTCCAAACTAAAACAAACGTGTTGCTTTTGTTTTATAAGACCATTGGAAGTTTTGGAATATGTTTACATTGGCAACACATCCATTTTATTTTTATCCAATTGTGGTAGTATTCGTTCTGTGTGGAAATATTGTTATGTTAGCAAGGCAGTTTCATAAGAATTTTCATATGTCAATAAGTTAGATTGGAAAGATGCATGTTAGCATCTTGCTTAAGCAATACCCCAATCGTAGACTTAGCAATCTTGTTTTTTCCACCTTTCATTTTATCTTTATCCACTGCAAGAATGTGTCCAAATGGGAAGAAGGGAAATGTTTTCCCTTCATGTTTATTTGGGAATAAGGGAAATGTTATCCAAATGGGTGGATCTATTGGCATTGACTTAAAAGATTGAAACTAGGATACATTGAATACTGAACCTCTTTCTATCAATACTCTAATATTGTTCAAACATATATATTTTGAGCCCCATACTTGAGCCACAATTATGGAATTGTTGCCATTCATGTCCGAGTCCTCTTTGGTCTTTATGACCTATGCTTGTCTTCCCTCTTTTGATATGTTTGTGAAGCAATCTTGTCATAAGGTATATGTTTCAAACTTTGTGTCATTATGAGGGACAAAATTCTAGTGAAAAGTCAATTTAAATGTTTGGCATTGATTAATCACAAGTGAAATCAAAGTTGCATGATAGTGTAGAAGAATTATTAGTCTGTACCAGTGTTAGTTTGACAATATTTTGCTAGTTGTAGCAAAGGTTGCTTACACAAATGGATGATTCAAATTGTATTAATACACCAAGCATCACACAGTGGTTGAACCTAGAACATGGGAGTGATTTTATATCAACAATCCTATGGTTTAATCACTCTAAATTTATTTTATTGATTTATTATATTTTCGCTTGGTATGAATAATTCTTGATATGGTGGATATAGTTCGAGTATGTGCTTAGACTGTTTAATTTACCAGTTAGTGGTGAATGTTTTGATATTTAGCCTTACTTTAATGCCTTGTAGTGATGCATATATATTATGTGTGATCCTAGCAAAAAGACAAAAGGCTATTCCTTGCTTCGATAGTTCTAAGAACAATGGTGGACATGGAGGAATACTCATTTGTCAATATGTGATGTGCAGTTATAACTCACATGGAAAAACATTAGAGAAGAGATGTTACATTTATAGCATATGAATTTGTAAATACGGGGCATTGGACATAAAGTAATTAGATGCATATATATTCATGTATATGTAACATTAATAAGTTAATAGAAAACAAGTGACCTAAAAATGAAAAAAGAATCATTATAATAAAATAAATTGGCATAGATCCGTCTTAACTTTCCTACACCTACCAACAAAAATGAGATTACCAACATTTTTGTCACCGATTGAGAGGGTGGCAATGATCAATGGATTACCTACACCTACCAACAAAAATGAAATACAATATTTATTCAAAAGATCAACTTCTTAAGATGCTTTACACTTGATTTTGCCTTAGTTGTCAAAAATTTGAATTGGCTAATGAAGAAGGATGTCAAGTTTAAATGGGATCCTCCAACACATTGAAATCTTGATTCATCAAAGTTTCTATCAATTTTACACTTATATTGATTAGCCCTGACCATTGTAAAGACTTCATTATATACATTAAATCGCGTGAGGCAATTATTTCTGCAATATTATTGTAGAAAGATACCAAAGAAAACATGAGACCAGTCACTTTTGTAAGACGAAGTATGAAAATGTGCCAATTGAAATATTCTCAATTGGAAAAACATAGTCGATCCTTGCATAAATCCTTGGAATTGTTTCGACATTACATTTAAGGATACAAACTTCAAGTTTTTGTTCCTATATCGCTCTTGGTCTCTATTGAATCAAACCAACATACATAGTAAATGGTCCAAATGGATTATGCACATGCATCAATATGATTTGGATATTAATCCAACAAAAATTATATAGAAAACTAGGTTGACTGAGTTGCTAACTAAGTCACATACATCAATTATAGATGAATCATCCTTAATAAAAAACATGGTCACTTATGGAGTATTGACCTCTGAAAGTGAGTTGGCCACAAAACTATGGAATGATCCTATCATATATATATTTCATTATCAATGGTGTATGTCCATCCTACATAGATGATAAGGCCAAGCGAACCCTTCACTTGTAAGAAGTTTTGTATGTTGTACAAAACATAATTATTCATAGGAGGGGCTTAGATGGAGTGTTGCGTCATTGCCTTAGCTTCTACCAAGCCCAATGACCTTTGAATGATGTCATTATGATATGTGTTGTGTCCATTTTTTTGGGCTAAACACATCACAACAAAAGTAATACGTGTTGGTTATTATTGAAATTCCCTTCATCACAATGCACATTTTGTTGGTACACAAGTGTGAAGCATGCCAAAGCTTTACTAGAAAATGTAATGCAGTTTCCATGCATATTAAACCATCAAATTTCAATCCCATTTTGCAATATGGGGAATCGATGTTACTATAGCATTTTTTCCACCTTTTAGTGTTGACTGCATCTTTATCGTTATTGCTTCTGACTAATTTACAGAATAGTCAAAATTTATCCCACTTAGAAATTCTTAGAAATAACTAGTGGAATTCATATAATAAAACATATTGTAACGTGACCCCATATGAGATCTTAACTAACAATGGGTTCACTTTTATGTATGATGATATGATTCACCTTCAGGTTACTTATGGAATTCAATTCTTCAACCGCTCCATTTATTACCCTTAAGGTAATGAATTGGTTGAATCCACACAAAAATAGATATATATAAAGAAAACTATCAAAGACAACAAAAGTGATTAGCATAATAAACTAAACTTTTCTCTATGGCTATTACAGCCAGGATGGTTATAGATCATTTTCCTTACACTCTTATGTATAGCACACCCACCATTCCACCTATCCACTTGTAAATTACAACCTTGAGAATGGATATTGCTAAAGAATGAGAGGATTTCCATTAACACTTACAACAAAGTGTGGCTATTACATCCAATATGGCTATAGGTCAGTGTCCCTACACTCTTATGTATATCACACCCACCATTGCACTTATCCACTTGTAAATTACAACCTTGAAAATGGATATTTCTAAAGAATTAGAGGATTTCCATTAACAGTTACAACATCGTTTAGACAACCTATTTAAACTAGAATATGTTAGGAAATATGCATTCCAATGCCTTCAAAAGAAATTTCATAAAAGGGATACACTCATCACCTACCAGCTAAGAGTATATGTACTACTCTATGATAAGGCACATGAATTCCCATCAAAATGTAAGAAGTTTGATTCATTATGGTTGAGTCATTACACAATATAAGAACTTCTATGTACATACTCTTTCAGGCTAGAGACATTGGGCAATGAACCTCTCCAATTTCTAATGAATAGTAACCACCATAAGTTCTCGTACACCTAAGATACTTAGTTGTGAATTTTACATATTCCACCTTAATTTTTTTCTTGTTTGTATATATCTCTATTTACTTTTGTTTCCTGATTTTTTGGTTTATTTAGTTTTAGTATTGGGTTTATTAGGGCTCGCTAATTTCACTCTTTCGTTTGAAGTTATGGTTTTAGTGCTAATTATAAATTTTCTTTGCTTTCCTTGGAATTTTCTTCTTTTATTTTAGCGACAAGGACTATTTTTCGTATCTATGCATTGTTGATTGAAGATATGACCTCCTAAAATACCCTTAGTTGTATGCTTTTCAATGCAAACCCTTGATTTGAGAACACCATGAATATGTTTGATTTTTACTATCAAAAGGTTGTATTTTATGTGTTAAAATGGAAGAAAAGCAATATAATACTACATGGTAAACCTTATCTTGATGGCATGATGCTTATTATGGCTAAATATTTGTAACTCTCCTCTACACAACTTGAGATTCGATGGTTTGAAACAATTACCCTTGGCCTATAAAGATCAAGTGACTTGAGAGTTTTGAGATATTTTGACGCCTACTTTGTATTTATTTTCTCCTATGATTGATTAGTTTTATTGCTAGCTTTATTAGCCTAAGAATCACTAATTTCAAAACATTCTTGCTTGCTTGCTTATGTGTCAAATTTTTTTTATATTTTATGGTATGCATGAGACTTTGCATTGACACAATGTTCACCTAAAGCTTCAACTAATATAGTCCAAACATTGAACCTATGTCACTTGGGCTAAATTGTTCAACAAAAGCTAGGTCATTCTTCTTCTTCTTTATTTTCTTTGTGAATCTTGGTCAAAATTATATTGTATTATATATGCTACTTTACATTATTCAATTCATCACAAATGTAAAAATGACTCTTATACTATAGTCAATTCCCCACCCCTCTAAACCATCTCATTTACTTGGAAGATTAAAAATAAATTGCAAAGTATTCCCCACCATCACATGGGTGAAACTATAGTTAGAGAAGCCTTGAAATTCATTAGAATGTTGGCCCATAATAGGTTTTGGGTTGAACATGAACTTTTACATTTCATACATTTCCAATATAGCATGAGATCTTTTCCAACTAGCCTTTCAAATGCCATTTTTATATATAAAGATAATATGAGTGATCATTGTCATTTTCAAGTTATGTTAAAAGAGCATCAAACAATGAGTGTGATTTGCCATTTTAGGCATACAATGATTATCAAAGACTATATGACTAGCATCCATCATTAGTATAAATATCTTGTTATGAATAGTAAGTTTATAATTTAAATATTTAAATTATAAATATATAATAAATATACATATAATGAATAAAGATGAATACTAATTTACATGAATAAGTTTGATGGCTTTATATTCTCATAATGACCCTTAGCATACAATTATACTTTACAATCATACGTTTTAATAATTATATTTGATTTACATTATTTCCTATTGTCATATGTCCCTATATTTATTAATTTATATTCAAAGCCTTGATTTCCCCTTCAAAATGATTTGTCCTCAAAGCATAGTTAATATGAATTTCTATAATGAATCACATCATGTTGAGGCATTATGAGTACCTAATTGCAAGAAATTGACCCGATGCCTAATTTGATATTGAACAATGTCAAGGTTCCATTGTAGCATGTTCATCATACATTGAAATTCTATGACTTGGTTGTGTAACATGAAGCTTTAATACTTGTTTCATGTAATAATTCATTCCTACCATAATTTTAGAAGCATTGAGTTAATTTTCCAATGTCCTATGATGTCATTGTTAGCTCACGCTTATATTATTCATTGTGAATCACCTTGTGTGTCAAATGAGCTTTCAAGGCCATATAATTAAGAATTTTTCATTGCCAATAAACTCCCATAAACCATTCTTCCATATTAGTTGTGTAAGTGCCTAGATGAAACAACCATTTGACACCTAATACCATATCCATTTCATCAAGTGGTAAATCATAAAACCCTATTTTTATTTGTACACAACATTGATCCTTGTATTCTTTTCCATTAACCATCGTAACCTTTACATCCTTGGTAGGGTAAACAAAATCATTTAAATTATTATCTAAGCTCGTGTCTACATAGTTATGAATGCTTCCAAAATTTACTAGTATCATTACCTCCCTCTTATTTATAATTCCTCTGAGTTTCAATGGCCTAGGTTGCAAATTTTTGTCATGGTTGCAAGCAAAACATTAGGGATTATTCGTTCTTTTCTTGGGTCCTATTTTTATGAAAGATTCTTAAGTGAGGTGGAATATGTTTACAATAGGTTCCTGTGTTTTTTCTTCTCAAGTAATAGTTTCTTCTTGGAGCACTCTTCCTTCATTCATTTTTGGTTGGGAGGAACGAAATGATGCCAATGATCTTTTTAGCATCGCTTCATCATCGTTAGATTTTGATTTCAACCTAGAGGTGATTTCATTTTTTAATCTAATATTTTTACTTCCTTCTCATTCATAATTTTGCAATGATATAGTGATTTTTACTCCTCTCTGTATGTGTCCTCAATTCCAATATCTAACTCTTCATCTTTCTCCGTCTCTTGATTTGTTTTGAATTATATTATTTATTGCATCTATGTCTTGGATTCCATTTCTCTGTGCATTCCATATGCTTACATTCCTTTCATGTTTAAAATTCCAAACCTATTTTACTTCCCTTTCCTTGATGTGCTACAATTTATCTTGATTTTTTGTTGTTTGTGGTTTAGGAGGATTTTTTAATTGAATAATTTATCATATTTTTGGTATGGCATGCTTACTTTCAATTATGTTATTTCCGTGTTACATTTATCATTTTCCATGGTTATAATATTGTGGAAATATAATTCATTCATTATCTAAGGCTTTGACCTAGACACATACAATTGGAGTAATTGGTCTTGTCATAATCTAGGCATGTCATAATTTAGTAAGTTTTTGTTGTAACCTGGTAGGTTTTACAAAAAGAAATATTTTTATTGTATACATCATAATATTTCAAATAATGTCTTTAAATGTACATCAATTGAATGAGATGTACGTCATTAAGTATTTCCACCCACACAGAGCAATGATGTGTTGGGCCATCAATATACATGGATTATATTTTTATTCTCTCCATTTTGAACCTTATGTATGCCAAAATATTATTTTGCCTGTTCATTAGACACTTTGTTTTTTATGTCTAATAAATTTCAAGTAAGTTGGTGTCTTAGTGTTTAACAATTGGAGGATCAAGATGGTAGTTGGAGGTAAATCAAGTGAAGTAACATTTTGGTTGGTTCATGCTTGCAAACAATACATTTATTTGGAGTATGGATGATTTGAATTCTTCCCTAACATAGTTTTTCTATATTTACAATTGGGTTGTTTAATTCTATATTAAATACTAGTTTCTTATATGTATAGAGCACACAAAAATATATTTAAATGGTACATCAAATTGCAATGTAATTATCTTTAATATTATTTAAATATATATTATTTTATTATGCAATTATGAATTTAACGTAATTCTTGTGAACCAATTTAGAACACAATTGGTATTAATTCCGGCTTATGGCCAAATCGTTAAAAATCTCTTTGAATATTAGGTCTTTGAGCTTACACAGAGCTTCTCTGGCCTTAGCAAGTTAAGGCTTCTTGCCATTCATCCTCCCTCCACGTTGCATTCCTCACAACTCCCAGCACTGAACACCCATCAAACTGTGGTGTCCTCCATCCATCTCTCGCTTCCGCTACATCCCACTCAGCTCCCATCCACGCGCTTGCACTACTCCTCAGTGTTTCCCTCGTATATCCACATACCTGCGCGCTCCTCCCAACTGTGCCCTCCTGCTTCTTGCGCCTTCGACGTTCCATGCCTACCTCCCCCACACTGCAATGCCATTTTCCCCACCTCCTTTCCAGAACCTCTTTACTCCTATCAACACGTGTGCACCCCCTCCACCTTTGCATTCCATTCCACACTACTTTTAACTTTCTCACTCCCACTCCCACGCAGCTCCACGTAAAACCTACACAACCAAAAACAAATTAATTAAAAAAATATTATTGTACTATAATATATTATTATATAAAATATTGTTTTTTATTAACGTTTATTTAAACCTTATAAAAACAAGGGTTACGTGGTAGCTAGTCTCTGTCGCTTAGTTTAGAGATAGCTAATTTGCATTAACTTCAATACTGTACAATACAGAATTGATAGTATCTTGGTAAACATAGTAGTTTTCATAAAATCATAAGTCAAACATGTAGCGTACACTCAGCACCTTTTCATGGTAAGGTTGACGTCTAAATAATTTTGTATGTTGGTGACAAGGGCCGAAAAAAAACCTTCATAGGAGGGTGATTCCATGAAGATGGGTAACACTTACAATGTGAATCAAATACAAAACAAATTCAATTGTACTATCCAATAAAGGCAACATAAAATTTTGGTTGCCAATGTTGCAAAATGTCATTGTATTACACTATATTAACTTTGATGATGGATAGATGTGGTTGAAAAAAGGGGTTTGAACACAAAACCTTGATAGCATCAAATGAGATTAAGCATTGGGGCATAACTTGGACAGTAGCATGTGCTCTTCGTCTTGAGAATCGGGGAAAGAGAAGGAGACATGCCGGTGAGAAAATTGATCCCTTGCAACGTGAACATGATTTTTTTGAGAACTGTGTACATCTAAATCTAGCGACATGACATCTCCAACTTAGTGTAGTGTATAAAATGAGATGGTATATATTCGAGGTGAAATTAATTGGTGAGGTATAGGATTCTAGCAAAAAAAAATTATGAAATCAAAGCCTAGTTTAATGCAGAGACTATGTGAGCTATAGGATTCTAGGTAGAATCATATCCTATAAAATATTTATTTATTTATTTTTAAATTCATTACCACCAGGAATAATAGTACATACTTTGACAATATTATTATTATTCTAATAATTATTATTATTATCACATTTTTAAAACCCTAAACCTCTTCCCTTCCCCCAAAAAATAATATTTATTATTATTGTTAATAATTATTATTATTATTTAATAATTGTATTTATTACAATTATTATTTTATAAAAATGAAAGAAGACACAAATAAAAGTCAAAGGAAAGCTTAAATAAAGACCACATTGGGTGCTCCTTTCACTCTACTCGCATCCATTTATAGCTAAACAAGAGAATAGAAGTCGAAGACCATGGAAGTTAGTTTGCAGTTACAAAAAAAAGAATCAAAAGCTAAATTAAGGCGTTATGAAAAGGACAATAAACAATTGCAAATCACGAATAAAAGTTTGCAAATGATGATTAAATTACAAGAAATTCAAGCACGTGAGAGGGCAGAGCAAGTGGTAAAGTTCAAAATATTGTAAATGGTTGTAAATGGAAGGTGTCATGTTCAAATCCCCCCAAACTTACCTGTGCGTCATGGTTCGGGCCCTGTGGATGCACCTAGGGGTATAGTGGTAGCAGCATTGGATCCCTAGACTATGTCACGCGAGTACCAACCCAATCCCCAATTGTCAATTCCCCTAGTAAAAAATAAATTACAAGAAATTCAAATAGAATAAAAAAAAACACAAATTTTCAACCAAGAAAATTATATGAAAAAGTTATCTGCACAATTTGACGAATTAAAGGACGAAAATAATTTCAATTGAGAATTAGAAAACCAAAATATCAAGAAAGAATTTGACGAGAATAAAATAGAAATATTGTGCTTGAACCAAATCCTTATTGGCACAGATAAAGAAATTGCGCAAGCCCAGGAAAAATTAGAAGGCCAAGAATTAGAGATCTAAAGACATCAACAACAAATAAAAGAGCTCCAGCAAAAAAATGACAACATTAAAAAGACACACAAGTTAGAAATCATAAATATCATTAAAACGTTATCAAGCAATATTGAAGAAACCATAATAAGATCTTAGTTACAAAAATTAAAAAAAATTGAAAAATATTCGGAAGACAAAGCACTCTAATGAAGACATCAAAGGGAAATAGCTAGAAAATCAAGAACAAAATCGCCATCTTATAAATCATAAGGAAAATCTAAAGTAACAATTTAAGAAGTCCAAGGATGACAGAAAATTGCAAGAAGAAAAGATTCAAAAGATTTAAAATGATAACAAGTTGTTAGAAAACAAATTAGAAGAAATATAACATGAGACATCAAAATATTTGAAGATGAAAATACAATTTGTAGAAAAAAGCACAATTACATGTCCAGTTCAAATCACAATTCAAAATACCAACTGTGTTGAAGAAAAGCATACAAAAAAGTTAAGACAAGAAGATACTACCAATATGATCAAGAAAAATAACATTATAAGAATTCCCTATCAACATTCAAACCATGAAACATTATAAGAATTCCCTATCGACATTAAAACCAATGAATCAAATCTCATGACATCAACTCATTGTGGATCGGTCCTTCAACATTTCGGAAGTTGTGTTCAACACGTAGAAATTCATATCGACACGTATCAACTACGACACAACACAGAAAGATAGGACAATACAAGTACATGATGTAAGTCTTCTTCAACAATATGCTTTGAGGACAAAGCATTTCCAAAGAGGAAGGCAATGTAACAAATAAAATAATATATAAATATACAATAAACAATCAATTAAATAATACAAGAAAAGAATTTAAATAAATTTGGCATGCACTTAATCGAATAGATAGAGGCGTACCTTTATATTGAAAGGACACATCATACCATATTTAAATGGCCACTAAATTGTAATGTAATCATCTCTCATATTATTCAAAAATATATTATTTTATTATCCAATTATGGATTTTGGGCAAATTCTTGTGAACCAAATTAGGAACACAACAAACAATCTAGCATCCATAGACACAATGGATATTTGTTGCACTATGGTGCATAAAATTATGATAGTTTCCGCAAGTTTCAACCTCCAAAAATTTAAGGCTCCGCAAAATCTAGCCTCCGCAAATTTTGGTTCCACAAAATTCAGGCTCAATAATTTCTAGGACCCACAAATTCCAAGCTCTCAAGGTTTTTCAAAGCCTCTCCAAGCCTAATTCCCTTTCTTTTCCTTTTGGTTGTAGAATGTTTAAGTAGATTTTTATATGAGCTAGATCTAATGCCTCTATCAAGAGTGTAATGGTATCAAAGATGTCCTTTTGTTTGGGGAGGGCCTGGTAAGGGAATGGAGAACTTTTAACCTCCTCTTAAAGGATTTTCATCTAGCTACCAAGATGGAGATTGACACTAATAAATGTCTCACTCTTTGTAATGATTGATCAATGGAAGTGCTAGCACATGTTCATCTATTGTTTTCCTTCAAAATTGAGCCTATAGATAATGGATTGAAATATCTTGGTTATTTTCTAAAACATAACAATTATAGAGAGTTTCTAATTGGATGTGGTTTTTGAAAAAAGTCAAAGCTAGGATAAGTTGTTGGTGTCTTAGATGGTTATCTATTAAAGGAAGATTAGTTTTGTTGAAATCAATTCTTGAGAGTGTTCATGTCTTTTGGCTCTCTTTGGCACATGTGCTAAAGATTGTATTAGGCAAAATTAGGAGAAGATGATTTAGTTTCTTTTGGTCTAGGAAAAACCAAGTGTATCATGTTGGTAAGCTCGAAAGCCCTAGCAAAACCGAAGAATGAAGGTTGGGAATTAAAGAATATATATTTACTTGGTCAAGCATTGGTAGCTAAAAGTATTTGGAGGTTATTTTTAATGAAGGATTGTGGGGTAAAATTATGAAGTTGAAGTATTTCAATACTCTTTCCATGGAACAATGGATCGTAATCAAGCCCGAGCCTTGGAAAGGGGCCATGAATATATGGAAGAGGTTGGTTCGTGATTTTCATGTTCTTGTTCATTGGGTAGCATGGAAATTTGATAGGGGGGATCGAGTAAGATTGGGAGAAGAGTCGTGGGTAAAAGCACTTGGTAATTTCTTGCTCTCTTGGGATGTGAGAGCACTTTTAAAAAACAATGGGTTATATGGTGCACAAACTGGATGGACACAAAATTAACACTCAGTGGAGGATCTAGGAATGTAGAGAGATTTGGGTAATGAATGGGGGAATTACATTCATCTCCTCCCATGCAACATGATTTTGCTACATAATGAGGACGATAAGTTGGTCTAGATTTGGAATATGACTACTATAATAATTGCTACAAATTGGGATATGAGGCTCTTTCACTCGGTTTAGTAGAAGACGATAGTAAGTGGTGGTGGCCATATTAAGGAAATGGAAGAGGCCTTTAAAGACTCGAATATTTGCATGGTCAACAATTGGAAACCAAATCCTGACTTGGGAAAATGGTTAGAAAAGAAAATGGCAAGGTTCGAACAAATGCTCCCTCTACATGATTGATGAAGAGTCATCCAAACACTTATCTTTGTCTTGTCGTTTTGTAGTGCAGGTATGGTAAGAAGTCCTTCAGATGTTGAATTTCAATGTATGTGGCAATGGGTGAGGGACCCATTGATAGGATTCTTTAAAGAGATTCCTAGCTATGTTCTTTGGAAATATCAATTGTATCGAAACACGTCTCTATTTGATGGAAAAATGGGGAATCTTGTTGTAGTAGTGCATAAACTCTGAGTTGATTTTAATGAGTTGAAGAAAGAACCTAATAGTAAATTTGACATACCTCAGCGACCACATGTGTTTAATTTTTTTGTAGCATGGATCTATTTCAATGGTGCATCTTAGTAGTTCCTCGAGCATTGTGGAGCTAGTATGATACTGCACCTTTCTTCATATCACTTTTTCCTTTTAAATTTGGGTACTAGTCTTGGTACAAATATGAAATATGTGGACCAAATTGATAGCCATATGGGCTATTTTAGCTTTTCCCAGAGATAAAGGCATTCATCATGGGCCAGGTGGTGGGTGATTCAAAAGTAGTTATTTATTGGTTTAATGGAAAAGCACAATTGGATAATCTTGTTTTTTCACCTTGGCAATGGCAAATTAGAGAGCTTCAAAATCATACGATTCAATCTCTATTGAACACATTTACAAGGATTTTAATCCACAAACTAACTTCCTTTCAAAGGAGGCACTTACTCTAGCTTAAGGGGTTTTGCTTGGTAAAGAGTTTCGTGATGGGATTGGGCCTACAGAGTTTCAAAGACCTATCTATCGATGGATAATTGTTAGCCTCAAATTCTGGTAGTATTTGTGGTCTCTTGTTCCTACTATGTTTGGTGGACAATGTTGATCTAATCAGTTATGTTCTAAGGTCAATATGTTGTAAACACGTTGATAGTTAATTGTTAGTTTTTAATTTAGTCCTCTGTAGTTTTAGTCCATAAGTATTTTAGGCCTTTCTGAGAAAACCATCGCTCCTCTTGAGCTGGTTAAGTCCATGTAAATTTTGATTTCTTTGGAATAACAAACATACTGGTTTTATCTCGAAACCCTAAAAGGAAATTGGCGCCAATGCAAATTATTATCAATCTATTAAAAAGATAAAAACAAAAGATGAGCCTTATTTCTTGTTGATTTGAAAATATTATATAACTAGCGAGCGATCTATTATTATAAGATACTAATCAATTCATACAAAATGATTTAGTAAACTCTTTGTTGATGCAAGTTATTATTTATCTTTTAAAAAGAATATTAAAACACCCTATATGAACCTCATTTTTTGTTGATCTGGAAATAACATATAACTAGCATACTATCTATTATCATGACATACTAGTTATTTTGTCTAATGTTGTTTATAATATTTGTCAAACTAGAAATTATAGTGTGAATTTTCACGTGATAAAAGCGTTGCATCACATGAAATGATCAATGCAAATCAATTTAATGCTACATCCCAAAAAAAAACTTAAATTATACACAAGTATTGTATCTTGTCTAACATATAATAAACAATAATTCACTTACAAGAAAATATCCAACATATTCATGTTGATTGTCATTTGTATTCATATTGATTGCTGGTCATAATGACTTGTGAATTGGATAAAGATGATACATCCTTCTATCCCATATGTTTATTTCAATGCTAAAACACTCATAGTTTGACACTTACGATAATGAATCAATTGACAACATTCATGTTGGAACACACATTGATACTAAGGGGGTGAGGTGAATCAACATCACACATTTTTTACAATTTTCACTTCATTAATTATGCACCATTATCAATTATAAATATTTATCAACATAAAAACACATTACACAGAATCTGTATATGGAAACTCAATTTATTAAATTGATAAAACCATAAATTGCATAGAATTGTAGGATACACTAATCTCCCATGATGGTATGAGCACCAACTCACAAATTTAGTAGACACCAATTTGGTATGGACACCAATCCCGTGTGCAAGCACCAACTTGCAATCTGCAGAAACCTATTTGTTCAAGGGATGAGGACACTAATCTTCTTGAGCAACAACCCAAATCAGCAAGCTCCAACCTATTGAGTGAATGAGGAAACTAATCCTCTTTAGCACTAACACAATCTTTCTTAAGTCTATCATTCAATCCTCACTTCAAATTTGTTCTTTAATTTTTTTTGAATTTTTGTCCAAATACTTCAAATTTGTACATGTACTATTACAAATCTATCCTTGAAGAAGCCTTCAAAATAGCCCTTACATCCTTGTTCCTCCATTATGTTGTCTCTGCTACTAATAATTTTTTCCCTTGAACAATCCACAAACTCTAAATTATGTCCACAAAAATAACACCTTAATTCTGCAACATTGGACCCTAAATTGAGGCTGAATCTTCCAATAACACAACTTAGATTTGTGTCTTCAAAAATTCTCCACAAGACTTCATTCTTTGCAACAAAATCCATCCTATATTGTTGCCTCAGATCCCCCAAAAATTCGTTGTCTCAAATCCCTATGTATTCACTTAAATTTCAAACAATTTTCATCTTCATAAATCCTCACGAAAGGGCACACTATACTCATTTATTTATACACCTTCAACGTATCTCTTGAGGCTGACTTGTCCCTTCATAGGTGGGGGTGACCTTACACAATTGTTTATTCTTTTGTGTAGGCTCGTTGTGTAGAGGGAGGGTCGACTTTCTTCTTATGTGAAAAGGGGACATTGTATAACACTTCAATGTTTGACTTTGCTTACTTCAACATTTGTCACTTTATGCATCAATCAAGGCTTCAAGCAAACCTTCAATGTTCTTGCTAAGGATGTCACCATACAAGGTTTCTTCTTCTCAACCTTTAACCTTCAATGTTGTGCGCCTTGTGAACCTTCAAGGGGCTTTATTATGATCGACAGGCATTTTGATCAAACTAGTGCAGGTATTTTGATCTCAGCTTTGGTGGACATTTTATTTATACTCGGCGAGCATTTTTTTCACAATTTGTGGGCATTTTACTTGTTCTTGCGAGCATTTCCACAAGATGTGGGCATTTACCTCCTCTTAACTCCACCTTCGAGCATTTCTATTCCTTGTGCTTGCAAGCATTTCCATAGGCTGTCGACATTTATCTCATCTTATCTTCACTTGCGGACATTTCTACTCTATTGTTCGGGCATGTTCAAATGCTACGGGCACATTGTCAAGCCGTTGTGAGCATTTTCCTACTTGTGTAAGCACCTTTGGCAGGTATTTTTGTTAAGCAACATGCAGGCATTTTCTTGGCATGTTGCAAGCATTTCCTAAGGGCCTATAGGCATTTTTCTTTGTTAAGGTTGGCATTTTCATGAGTGTGTTGTGCATATTTTCACCAGTGTATTGCATGCATCTTCTAGTGCCTCGCAAACATTTTCCTTTGGTTTAACATCAATGATTGCTTCTTTATGCATCAAGATCGTGACACATCATGATGGCATTTCACTTTCTATGATATTTTACTAAGGTTGAGATCGTCAAGCATATTTATGACAAACATTCTTTGATTTACACTTCCAAGGACATCCTGGGACTTTGAAATCAATGACAACACTATTCAACAATCTCCCTCTTTGTCTTTGATGTCAACACTTCTATAATCACTTTCCTTGTCAATTGCTCCCCTTGTCTATCTTCTGCATTTTCAACTACTCCCCCTATTTGCATTTTGCATTTCCTCCCCCTTTGACATCAATGACCAAAGGGATGTTCCCCTTGAACACATGCTTCTTTCAAGGAGTTGAGAAAAGCACCGCTGATTTAAACGATATCAAGATTTCCATGAAGTCACACTGAGTTTTAGAGATGCACTATCAACTCATTCAAAAAGGTAGGTGCCCAAATTTTCATGTAGTATGTTGTTATTTAGAAGCAAGGACATGCAAGCATTTTCGTAAGTGTATTGTGTGCATCTTCTAATGCGCTACAAGCATTTTCCTTTGGTTTGAATTCAAACATTGCTTCTTTATGCATCAACATCATGACTCATCATGATGGCTCTTCACTTCCTATGATCTTTTACTAAGGTTGATATCATCAAGCATCTCTATGACAAACATTCTTTGATTTACACTTCCAAGGACATCCAGAGACTTTGGCATCAATGACAACACTCTTTTACAATTCAAACATAAGCATCATTTTGATTTACGATGTAGATTGGATTTGTATTGGTTCTTTCCTCCATAATTTGTATTTTTACATTTGAAGATTTATGTATTTCAACTGGATTCGTCAATGTATTTTATCAATAAAAACTTCCTTATTGATTAGTTGCTTTATATTTTTGTGTTGTGTCTTATTCTTGCTCTTTAACTTGTTAATTTGTGTAAATTGGCTTTAATTATGATTCTTTGTACAATAAATTTCTTCATACTTTTTTTAATATGTTCTTGTTGAATTTCTTTTTGAGATCTTAATTCTCTAGTTGTAATTTTAATTGTGTTTTTCATCCTTCAACTCTTTGATTTGTGAAAGCAATCTTTGATTAAGATCCCTTGGGCATGAATTTTCGTGGATCTTTTTCTAATAGTTTATTATTGAATTTCTTCTTGGCAAGTTGCTTCTCTCATGACTCCTAGTCGCATTGGGTTGCAACATCTTGTAGGAATGACACTTTCTCCTTGGTTTGCTAGTCGAAATTAGTTCTTTGATTCTTGTAGTTGTTTTTTGGAACCATTTGTCTTGCTAACTTGCTCATTTAATTTACATTGTAGTGGCTTAGGATCAAGGGCACTCATTTCACCCTTTCTCGATGCCTATTCTAACACAAAACCAATGAAAAAGCTATTTCTGAAAATCTGTTCATGCTCACTGTGATCGCAACAATTTGAAACTATAATGGGTGCTCTAAATCGACCCAAATGGTCAAAATCACAACTTCAACACAACTAAAATAATAGATTTCAACTATTTTAAACACCAAATTCCAATAGAGATCACCAAAAATGGGGTGATATGATTGCCCCCGTGTCATTTGCCCCTATAAATGTGTAGGTATGCCTCTTGTCATTTTAACTTGATCTTTACATAATAGATATAACATATCTCAAACAAGTTTGGCTCCTCCCAATATTATTGTTGGCAACTTTTTGATATATTGATAAACTTGGTGTCAGGGACCTTGAGAAGGTATATGGGTACTGTTCTTTCTGAAGCAATAACCAGAGATTTGTGTTTAAAAGGCTATACTGCAGACCATGTAGAAAAAGTCCACCATAGATGGTTTTGGTTTGTTCTCTTTGGTGGGTTATTAACAACCTTACTCGAAATGCTATTTTACATTTTACAACATGTAATTTTATTGCTCGAAATAAAATTGCTACCAATTTTCTGCAAAAAAAAATAGTAATAAGTTTTACATAATAAAATAGTTTATTTTAGCCCAAAGGGATTGGATCCATCAGTCATCAGTGGGCAAGGTTCAATTCCCGTGAAGGCTTTACCTAGAGCCATGGGGTCACCTTGAGGTAGTGGTTGAATGTTTGGTTGCACCCAAAGAAATTGCATTAAATGATTGTGTGACCCATGCACACATAAGTGGATCAAAGTCCACACCCATGTCCTTTAAATTTAGAGTCAAATCTCGATAGCAGGTTTGGTTTCGACGGGCCTCGTTCTGCATGACGACCCTAGTTTGAACCCCGCAAGGTAGCCAGGTGGAAACACTTAAAATCCAACCATGTTAAGGGTTGGTATGGTGCTGGCCAGGTGCAATCCCTGGGTGATTGGCGGCTTAGATGCCCCTAGGTCACAGTTTCTTAGACCATAGGCTAGTCCCGCAAGTCACATAGAAACTAGCAAACAAATTAAAAATAGCTTATTTTAAAACAACTCTATCAAACGTAGATATCTATAATATCCGTTCTCAGTCAATCACAATACAAATAAGTGTTTTGAACCTTTACATAATGGCATCCACAATACAACTCTGCAAATACATATTTAAGGATTAAGTTCTTCAGCTCACTGCAACAGGCCCACAAATTCTTGCAAACTACTTTTAGATTTCATGATCTTTTGAACTGAAAAGCAACTTGACTCACTTCATTGAAGTAACTTTCGTTGTCACAAACCATTGTTATTCCTAAACTGACTTCAATGCTGGCAAAAGATGTCACCAGAAAGCAAAAATTACCAAAAAGGATTCACTTTGTGGCATAGAAATCTTGGAAAAAAATCATGAACCAATTTCCGGGTGTTAATAAACTACTCAGACAAACACCTCCATTGGCACAGATTTCCCTAGTTCCACGAGGACGCGCCTCCCAGGGTCGGGGGCTCGCCCCTACGCTTCCCACGCCCCAGGGGCTCGGGGGCTCCATGGGAAACGTTTCCCAGCGCCCCCCTTTCTACGAAACTTGGGGAAACACAGGTCTAGGAGTTTCCCAAATTGGGGGGCTCCCACACGCCCCCTCCTGAAAATGGGGGGCTCCAACAGACCCCAACTGCCCTCGATTTTTTAATTTTTTTTACTTAAAAAAGAAATGGTTCATCTTAAATTTTAGGCTTTTACATTAAATGGTCATTTTAAAACGAAATAGAAACAAATAAAAAGAAACAAATATCAATACGATATGCTTGGCTATAACGATTACATTAAATTACACTAAACTCTTCGGGAACATAAGCATGCTAGTATGTAAATGGTGATGGGATGAAGAATTGATATGTTTATATGTTGGGGTTCATATTTTTATTATTGTTTTTTTTTTTAATTTTAGAGACCGACCCCCCTATGTTAGGGATCCCGACGCCTCCCCACCCCCCCGTTCCCCAAAATNCACGTCCCCAATGTGCATTTCCCCGCTCCCACGCCCCCGCGTCCCGGAAACTTGGTGGAACACTAGGTCACTCATTTCCCAAGCCATGGTAAAAGGGAGCCTTGAGATTCACAGCCCAGTGTCTTAATTTCCACCACATTTTCCAATAGAAAGTAACAAGACTTGTATGGATTGCAATAAATCCTATAAACAGCAAAACGTGCAAATTATCTGAGAAGAAACTTGCAAATATTTGCAGTGAGGATCCATAATCAGGCATTCATGACCAAAATACAAAATTACCAACAAATCAACCTTTTAAATCAAATAACATAAATCTCAAAAAACTGATCTTTTAAAGAATATTCATCACAGACATGTCATTCTGAATAAAAATTGGTCATTTTACACAGATCATTTATCAATAAATGAAGTACCATAACCAAAAGCTGTACCAAGAGACTGCATAGGCCAATACTAATTTTATGATGGTCGGTTACCATACAGCGAGCACAATACAGAGCAAACCGAATACTAGAGGGTGGAAAACGCACAATTACCACATGCCAAGGATACTTCATTGTATACACATGTTTAAAGTAGATTGTTGGCTCTTTCTTACATAAATGAACCTCAATGACAAATTCATTCTTCATAATGCCAGAAACTTTATTGAAGAGATTAGCCCTGGCAAATTAGGAATTGCATGTGCATGGTTCTTACAACTTTCAACTTCTTGAACTCTTTGTATAATAGTGTGTGAGATAAACTACATAACAGCAATAAAGAAATATGATGCAAGGACCAGACCTCTATATGGCCTAACAAAAGTTTCAACTTCTTGAACTCTGTATAATAGTGTGTAGATAAACTACATAACAGCAACAAAGAAATATCATGCAAGGACCAGACCTCTATATGGCCTAACAAAAAGGATCTGTAGGTGTTGATCATTCTTCAAGTAAAAAGTAAAAACTGATCAATCTAACACCATGCTACCTAATGAAAAATCCATGATCCAAACTGCCAATAAATTTCGTCACCAATGCAAACGTAATCATGCAATGAATCCAGCACGGCGCCTTCTTGTTGCATTAGAAATAGCTACTTGACCAAGCTTGTCAGCCTCCTCTGAAGCTTCCCTCTTGTTCAGAGGGGTATAGTGTCGAAGCCACACCCCAGTGTACCACTTTCAAATGAAACAAAGATACAAATGCATTAATACACTGAATTTAAAACATCAATGGACTGAAAACATGAATATAAATTGTGAATGCAATCCAAAAATAAATAAATAAACGGATCCTAATAACCTGTTGTGGCCTCATGATTTTTGTATCTGGATCATCAAGTGACTCCTTCCAATGAGCAAGATAACCAGCCATCCGTGGAATGGCAAATAGGACTGGAAAGAACTCAGTTGGGAAACCCAGTGCTCTGATGTACAAATAAGTCAGTTGTAGGAACATGATATACAGATGATTGTTAACATATAAACCAGCTCACAGCTTTCGAATCTATCTTGGCTTCACATAAGAACTCCAGATGCCACAAATGTTTTAAATAAAATTTATAGAATTATTCTAGAGTTTACGTGAGAAACATCTATTTGAAAATAATAGGAATCAGAGTTACTACCTGTAAATTAAGCCTGAATAAAAATCAACATTTGGGTATAGCTTCCTCTTAATAAAGTACTCATCTGAAAGTGCAGCCCTCTCTAACGCCACAGCCACCTGCAACAGAGTTGATTATAATCACCAGCATCAGAAACACACAAAAAAAATCTGCGTTCCTACAAAAGCAGCCAATGGGCTCCAAAAAAACTCTGGTAGTGACCACTGCATATGACTCAACCCACAGAAAAAAACCAAATGAGTTTAATTGAAACAAGCAGAACAGCTTCAACCATAAAACAACAGGAACCATATTTCATATCCTAAAATCTGTCACACACAAGCAGACATTTTCTTGGTCAAAGAAATTGCATCAATGACGATGTGTTTGTAAATTTCCTTAAAATCCAATCTTGAGTTACACACTATATTTTCTTTATTTAAAACCCCAAATAAATTGCTGGCAACCACAAATGAATTTCTTCACAAATATTGCAGCGGAAAATAAATACCGAGAAAAATAGAACAGCAATCACAACAATAGAGACATCAATATTTTCGGGTATGAAAACCCCCGGAAAAACCCAAGATAGGAAAACCGGTGCAGCAGTCTGAGAAGATATTTTTCTTAGCAAGATATAGAAGAATACAATCCAGAAATTGATTTTACCCAACCTGGAAAAATCGTACAACCGAAACTCACAGAGAAAACCTCACAAAATCGTACAGCCCTGTGTCACCCTGTATGGCCTCTAAGTCACCCGTATGGCCTTTGCATCACTGTACGGATGCTGACGTCACCGTACGGCCTCCTACGCCACCCACACGGCTTCCTACGTCACGGCCTTTGCGTCAACTGTACGACCTCCCAGCATCACTATGTACGGCCTCTGCAATTCGCCTGTGTTGCCCTGTCAACCTCCAAATAGATGCTCTTCAGTCTCACCCTCTACAAAATTCTCCTGCAAACTTTCTTTCTCACTCTCTGGGTGAAAGCTATGAGCAAGAAATCTCTCTCTAGCAATGTGTGTGTCAAAGTAACTGTGTGTCCTGTCCACCAAATCAATCTCCTTTTAACTCAATGGCGAAGCGAAAACCCCAATTTTCACTATGGATCAATGGATGAGATCCTCCGGTGAGATCAATGGCCAAGATTAGATTAGCCATCACTTAAATTATTTTTCACTTGAACTTTATAAAAGTGCCTCCATTAAGTCAAATTAAAAAATAGATCACATAATGCACTTTTCCTAAGTATAAACTTTGGATAAAGGCAATGACCAATCTGGCTTCCTGTTTTATGTCTTCCATCAAGCAAGGACACATGGAAATGATACAATATCTACCTTGTTGCCACTTTTTTAACAGTGTTGTCAACACCATCAAACAAGTATGTCTTCTGTTTCAAAGAACCTACATTTAAAAAGAAAAAGAATATCTCAATTCCTATGGGCAGTATAGCAACTCTAAAAGAAATATTAAATGGCACCTGCATCTAAGCAGTTTCTGAATCAGGCAATCATAGATGACATTTACAGACAGTGCATTCAGGCCATCTGGATCATACCTCCTGCAAGTCTTCACTCGAAGATAGCCTTTTATCTGGAGCATTTTTTGAAGCCAAGGGACAGCCTTATTGTCTGACCTCCATACACATGCAGACACCAGATGCATGCCCTCAGAATCCCCTGGGGTCAGTTTCAGGTGGGTTCACACAGTCTGGGTAGAAAATGATCACCACCTCCTGCCACTGGACAGGATCTGCAAACTTTGCCACTTACAGGAGCCAGCAATGGAGGTATATTTCATATTCCATTTCCTTCTGTACTACAAGATCAGACATAGATATCACTGCCTATTATGCAACTCTGGGAGCCTTTCCACCATATTTCACTATTCCCTCCTGAGTTTCCTTGCTCTCTTCGTGAGAGGTGCTCAAGCACAAAGCTTGGTCTTTATAGGTACCACCTTGGTCGGAGGACCTCAGGATGATCACTTCATATTTCCTAGCTGCCCTGTCCAATCTGAGTAAAACAAGTGACAGGCATAGACACAAGGTACTTCAGACTCCAGAGCTCAGATCAATGAGACCTCAAGTATCCACTTGACCTTCCCCCCCAATGGGGTGAACTGACTTTCCAAGCCCCGTGAGGAGTTGTCATTGTAGGTCACAGCCCATATCAACAGACGGACAACTTCAAGGCAGCTCCAGAGTCAGGTTCCCTCCACTTAGTGTACTACTCCACAAGACCAGCAGAGCAGCAAAGTTTCTATCAGGGGATCCTTCCCCTCAACCTCAAATATGTTACAAGAGTTTGGCTCCCTCACTCATGTGCTCCCCAATATTATACAGCTAGTCCACCTTAGTCCCGATCACTCCCTGGAGGATATCATCTGCCAATATCGGCCCTTCCACAGTGCTTGATGACTTCAATGGTAAGCCCATATCTTATGTTCAGTTTCAATATTTTCGATTTCTAGCATTTTATTGTCTCATCGCCTTATCTTATACTCTCTTGTTAGCACCTAGTTCATAGCTTACTCTTAGATTTTGACCTCTTTCCTTTTAGAAATGTTTTAGGAGATGCTCTCCCACTTTGTACAGGCAATGGCTGCACTATTGTAGTCCAATTGACTTGCTTTTGTGGTCAGTTGTTGGACAGTGGACTAATAAAGTCGTATCATCTTATCTAATGGCAGGAAACGTTAGGAGCATTAAACACTCCAATACTAGGAGTAAAAGTTCAATTAACTTTACTATGTAATAAATGTCACAATATGAGTGACCAACTAAACATTAATAAAGTGTTATTGGAGTTAATTATTAACTTTTTAGTGGCGGTAGTTAGGCCAAGCCCCAAGGGTTACCTCAAAATTGGTTGAACCATTTGCCCAAGGCATGGTGCCAATGGGGAGGCCATAGTCATAGGTTCAAATCCAATTGAGTCCCTTGGGTTATGAGGTGCTGTTGTGGCTAGTAGTAGCAGCCCTCCATACTAATATTCTAGGGAAGAAAAAGGGAGATCCCACGAGGTTTTCCTTGGGAAAAAAAAGTGCTAATAGTTAGGTCAAATAAGTAGCGCAACTAACTAATGTATGAAATATAAAGTGATCTCTCATTGGATCAAATGACTCATGTTACCTCATGAAAATGCATGTCTTAATCTGTATTTTCAAGGGCTTGCTCCTCTCACCAGCACCAAACAGTACAATGGTAGCTACAATTTGTGGGGAGAGATATGTAGGCCATGCACCTTGTTCTAGCTTGCCCAAGCACTTCTCATCATTCAAAGCAAGGACAAAGGTATAGAGGGATTTATTTGCTTTGATGGAGACTAATTTCATAGGCACATCTCATCATGAGGCTCCATTTAGGCACACTTGGCACACATTTCAGGAACGGTTACATGGCTTACATTACTTGTTGCATCATTGAGAGCCTTGTTCCTAGATTGAAGACAAGGACTAAACCACATGGAAGAGAGAAACAAACCCTAGAAGATGAATGCCCAACCTTAGGAGGTGGTGAAGGCATGATTTACAACAAGGTAAAGGTCAAACACAGCCCAAGAAGAATGTCCTACCATGTAATAGGTCCAACGCATGACATATAGTAAGAAGGGAGGCCAAAGGAGCAAACAACCTATCTTGGAGGAGGGTTGGAGCATGATAGGTAGCAAAGAAAGGAGCTAAAGAAGGAACATGTTACTTGAAATGGTGCCATGTGGCACCATAAAGCATTTGTATGGTCAACGAAGGTCCCTTGTGGGGGGGCATCACACATTATTCAAAGCACATTCCACATATTTGGAGGTGTGTTTCACCTCTAAGGTATTTGGGGGCATTACAGTTTGTTCAAGGAATGTTCTACATATCTAGAGAACCCTTGGCATGAGGAGATGCCATGTCACATGGTTGATATTGTTCAAGCCCCTAAACAAACAAAAAAATTCATACTCTAAAGAAATAGAAATGGTAAGTGGAAATATGCAAAGGAGAAAGAGGTCCTAGGTCAAATTTGGAACTATAAGATAAAAGGTCACATTAAGTATTATTTTCACACAAGGGGAGCTGCACCAAGGTTAGAGAGTTGTCCAAGTGGTGTGCTAGGGTTTGAGAGGCCCTAAAGACCTAAGAAGAAGGCCTAGGGAGCTACACTGGGGTGCACCCTAGGTGGGACGGCAAGATTTATGGATTAAAATATCATTTTCTCCTCTCTTTCTAAACCCTAAAAGGACTAAACCTTAATTTGGATGTACAAGTGGTGGAAATCTACAAATAGAGGATAGATTCATTTGCTAAAGGCATGGCTAGATTAGGAGTTCCCCTCCAAGCACTTAGTTGAATATATTTGGGACGATTGGAAGGAGAACTGCTAGACTTTAAGTCTCTAGACAATCACAAAGTCTTAGATCACCTCTCATATGAGTTATCATACGTATCCACCAATGTGTTGTAATTGAGATCTAGATATAGAGGTGATTATGATCCTTGTACTATGTAATACCATCATTGGTATTAAGATGAATGCCAGAGAATGCCTAAAGCCTTTTCTGCCACTATGTGTCTCTTGTTTGCTTGCTCTATATTTTAACTTGGTATCAAAGCCCCCTATGGTCTTAAAGGTCTTGTAGCCCTTCCATGGTTGTCACCCATGAGAGGTTCAACCTTTTGTAATCAATTGTGTGAGATGATGGTGCTAAGATGAGCACAAAGAAAGAGAAGCCAACAATCACGAAAAGGAGTCTCATTGCCTCCACCAATAGAAAGCAAATCTACACCCCTTTTTAAACATGCAATGGCAAAGATGAGAAATGATCTATAATCATCAAGAGATCTACAATAAAACAAGATATAGAGATCATGCCAAAATGTAGTTGTAGAATGGAGATTAAGTTCTAAAAAGCATGAGTTCAACAATCTGCGACTGCACTAAGATTTAATTTGTTAGAGTTTTAATGTTTAAACTTTATTCAAGATCTTAAAACATTTAGCATCATAACATCATAACCATATGCAATAGGATCATTGAAAGATAGGCAAGTGCAACACAAAAGAAAAACACAAGAATTTTATCCTAGGAAACCACGAGGGAGAAAACCCAACAACTTCTTCTGTATAGATTTGTCACTTAGTACAATGTCAAACAAAGATAGAGAACCTAAAGACAAAATGTCTTTTGCTACTTCTTCTTCACCAACGAACTTGTCTTTCTCACTCTAGGAGCGAACTTGCTTGATCTTGCAGTGTGTCCAAATGAGGGAGGGTGCCTCCCTATTTATACTGATAATGTGTGTGACCTTTTGGTCCAACAGGGCCGACTTCTAAACCCTATTGGGTCGACCTATCCTAGGGGAACTCAAAAAACACATTTTACAATATTTTTTTGGGGACTATTGCCCTGATTTACAACGGAGGTTTTACCTCAACTCTTACATGACCAATTTACATTAATGACACCTTTCGATCGAAGGAAAAACATCCCGAAGGAGGTACAATAAAAGTACAACCAAATATAATAATAATAATAATAATACAAATAATACAATGAAGAATATCTTCCTAAGTTACATTATCAACAACACTCCCTCTTAACAAGGAAGGTATTCTTTCGACCTGATCATCACCACAACTAGACACAATCTCTGGACATCATCATCATCGTTGGATCATCATCATCATGGCTACAGCAACTCTCATCTCGTCGATCATTGACTAGTGACATCTCTTGAATCTATATGTCCTCAGAAGTTCTACAGAGCTAGCCCTTTTTCATGTTGGATGTAGGCCTAGATTCTATCTAGGACTTCATCAGCTCTACGAGCAAGCCATCAAGTAGGTACAACCCAAATCCTCATTTTATAGTTCCCAAGCAATAACCTAGGTCTCTTACTGACATCCCATCATATCCAGATCATCTCGTATGCCTACATTACGTCCCCAGGACAACCTGCGTCTTCCACCCCGTGGAGATCACCCTAGGAGCATACATGACATCGTCCATATGGAGAGCATCCCAAGTGCCTATATCGCATCCCTCGGACAACTTGCATCTTGTTGACATGTGGAGAGCAGCCCAAGATCACACACTTGCGTCTTCCAAACATGTAGAGAGTATCCCAAGAACATTTGCGTCTTCTTGACATGTGGAGAGCAGCCCAGGATCACACACATGCGTCTTCTGGACATGTAGAGAGCATCCCAAATGTACTACGTCCCTTGGTCAACCTGCGTCTTCTTGACATGTGGAGAGCGGCCCAGGATCACACACCTGTGTCTTCCAAACATGTAGAGAGCATCCCATGAACATCTGCGTCTTCCACCCAGTGGAGAGGAGCCCATATGCATTGCGACCCTCGTACCGCTTGCGTCTTCTGGACATGTAGAGAGCAGCCCAGGATCACACACCTGCGTCTTCTGGACATGTAGAGAGCAGACCAGGTGCACTTGCGTCTTTCATACATATCACAGCACTTCCCTCTTTCGAGGAACATCAAATCTGGATGACACCAAGCTTCTCTCTGAAGTACTCAAACTTTACTCTCGCTAATCGCTTGGTCAACATAACGATTGTCTGCTCGTTTGTCGCCTCATACTGGAGCTTCACTGCTCCTCTCTGCACAATATCCCAGATATAGTGATATCGAATCTTGATGTGCTCCGACTTGTCGTGAAATATACAAGTCATCTCTAACTCAACATCAAGCAGTCACACAAGTAGCTTCAAAAGCTACACTGCCTCATAACTTGTTGAACAAGTGCTACACTCGTTTGCTTCTTGTTGAACCAAGAAATCATGCCAGACCTCAAACTGAAGCAGCACCTTGAAGTGCTCTTCCTATCCCTCCAGGAAGATCCTCTTATCTCTCATATATCTGAGGCCATACTCGATCATACCCTTCAGGTACCTCAGCACATGTTTGCCGCAACCATGTGAACACGTCTCAACTCCACCATGTACTAGCTCCAAGTATTCACAGCAAAGCAATGTTACAAATATCGTGTTGGCAAATATATCGCCAAGGGTCCAAAAATAAATTATCGGATTTATCGATGAAAATGTCGACAAACATCGACAATCTATCGACAAAATAAAAAAATACAAAAATGCAAAAAATCACAATATATTAATAAAAATCGACAAATATCATGATAAAATCCAGGAAAAAAACGCCAAAAAATCAAGGAAAATATTGGGGCGATATATTGCCGATATATCGCCAGTGAGTTAACATCGCGATATATCAGCGATGTTTGTAATAGATCCGCAAAGCATATATCCAGCATCATGATGTTGCCAATATATTAGCGATGTTTGTAACAGATCCGCAAAGCATATATCTGGCCTCATGCTCGTCATCAATGAACAGATCATCTACTTGTAGACTGTGGCATCAACTGTCTCTGAACTAGGATCACACAACAACTTCAAGTTCGATGCCAATGGTGTAGCCTCACAATCCAACATCTCAAATCTCTTGAAGATCTCGACCGCACATTTTCCTTGGCTAAGGAAAATCTCCTATGGATTCTACCGCACCTCTAATCTCAAGAATCATGTCAAGGTTCTCGAACTCTGAGATCTACTGCAGACACTCCCTCTGAAACGGAGTGTTGAAAAGTTACCTAGGAAGTGTTTGTTCACCTAGCATTTCCTTAGGGTGGACAAGGACACTTTAAATGGTGACCCCTAGTCAAGTTTAATTAATGAAGTGAGATGTACTTTATAATTTTAAAGTGACTTCATTAAGAGTTAAATGTCTTGGTTTATCCTAAATTCATATTTAATAAAAGTTAAGTGAGTGATTAATTAAAAGGGGGTGCTCATACTTTCTCATACTTCATTAAATGACATGATGTGCACTAAATGTCATTTATTAATTATTTAATTGAGCATTTAATGATAACCCTTCATCTAATCTAATCTTCAGCATTAGATTGAAGAGGAAGTTACCATGAACAAAAAGGGACTAGGGCAAGGCAAACTCAATTCATTATTCACTTTTCAAAGAGCAGATTTGGAGAGAAGAAGAGGAGAGAGGGTTTGAAGAGAATTCATAACCAGCAGGAAAGAGAACAATTTCTGGCACAGAAATCAAGGATAGTCTAGGCACAAAAATCGAGTGATTCTGTACAGTAGATTTGGGGCACGAATTTCGAGGTGAATCCGTACAACAACACAAATTTCGAGGTGATTCCATACAACAACATCTGGCACAATTTTCAAGGGTCATACAGCAGTACAAACTGGGCACAAATTCCGAGGCACACTGGTATAGATTTTGAGGGCCTTACAACAATACAGATTGGGCACGATTTTCGAGAAAAGGGTACAAAAATTAATTATGTTCGTACAGGCAGAATTTCGCACGGTTTCTGAGGCAAAAGTTTGACACAGAAATTGAGGTTCCGTACAGTAGTGAAGGTTCATATTTCGAGAAGGAAAAATGATAAGTATTGTTGTTTAAATTTCTGTATTTTACCCTAAAGAAATAAAATCTCTCTCAGAAACAGGTTTTCCCTTGGGGGTTTTATCCTGGTCCATTGGTCAAAAATATTTATGTTATTTTCATGTGTACTTGGCTGTTATAAATTTATGAGTTTGAAATTTTTAACTAGAAGACAAAATTTCTGAATTGTTTAATTTTGAAAAAGAATTCCATGTGTTTCAGTTTAGTCAATTTTTAATGAAAAATTGTGCATACAAGGGTTTGGGCATTAAACTATGGAGAGAAGCTATCAAGCTTGAAACCGGGATTGGGATTCTCAAAAACTTTCATGGAGCACCATTCTCCCTCTACATCTTCTACTCTCTGCATCGGGACGTTCTGCACTGGAGTGACAGGTAGCCTCCTCTATTGCTAATCTTCCGTGTATCCATCTATGTCATCTCTCAAGGTCATTGGAAACCAAGATCCTCCATCTCGAACTTTGTTGAAAGTTCCTCTTGCACCCATCTACGAGCTTCTCATCCTTTGTAGGCTTCCCTCTTCAACCTTGTAGCAAAGGTTGAGACCTTCATCACTCTAGGTGATCCTCAAGTAACTGTATGTGTTTCCATGGCTACCTTCTAAGCCTATACAAAGCCTTTTGTGCACATGTGATTCTCTGTAGAGAGTCCCGAGTCTTGGAAGTTGCTCGATATGTATGTCTCGCCATAATCGACTCCCTCTTTTGGAGAGAAATCACGAACCTTGCTTTGTATTTCTTGACGCTTCCATCTGCTACAAGATTGATGTTGTAGATCAACATAGAAGACACTACAAACTTCCCTTCAAGTCTCCGAACCACATCTTGGACATCATTCTCCATGATCAACTGGTACTCTTTGATCATACCCTCCTTCCATTCTTTCTTCTCGGCTGCTTCTTCATAGCTGGAAGGATCTACATCATTAATGTCACAGAATAGTGCCACATAACTTGAGTGTGTCCGAGGCCTCTTAATTTCTCTAGAAGTCTTGTCTGGAGCACCATACTTTTCTTCATCTTGGATGATTTGTCATGCCCAAGCTGGTCTTCTCTTGTGAGTGTTCGCCTCTTGAGGTGGATCTACAGGTCTCTGTGGCTCGGTCCTATCATGATTCTCGTATTATTCTGAAGCTCTTTCGTCCATCACAGTGTCTTTGACATTGGGAGCTTCAGGTTCCTCTTCTTGTACTTTATTGAATCTTCTTTGAGTGATGGTTGAACCATCGTCACTTGTTCTTCGGAACAAGTCTCATCCTTCTTTTCTTGTAGGTGATTGTACACGATCTTTCCTACAAGTCAAATTTAGTTGCGTGATTAGAAACATTTCATAATTATTCAAAACATATTAATAATGACAAATATTTATGCATAAAGACCTATGTCACACAGTCATGCAACTCCTTAGCCAATGCTACAACATTCATCATATATGGTAACTTTCTAGATACCTTCCATCTCTACCATGAAATTATTAAGAGCATACACTACTCCCAACATGTCAACAAAGAGGTTTCATTCTAGATAAGTAGCAATGGAATGTTGTACAGCACCATAGGCTACTTACCCATCACATGCAAGTTGGTAGTATACTTTCATAAATGCAAACACTCAAACATGCATAATACATTTCCTAAATCAACTGAACATAAATATGTACACAACTAAACAATATCATTTAAGTAACTAGATATATAGGAAATGACAATTTAAGCACTTATCTTTGTTTGGTGGGTGGGTGGACTCCCTCTTGATCCTTGTCTCCTTGCAAGAATAACTGGAGTCTCTGACAATATGCTTTTCTTCATCATTTGTTTCTGAGGACCTATGTTTGTCTTGCTCATGTTCGGCAGTGTTGAGTGAGTCTTCTATATCATAGATCTGGGTGTCCCTTCTTCTTCATCAATCATAATTGCATCCCTTCTTATCCAATGTTGAGATGGATAAGAAGTTCTTCTTCATCATGGGTTGAATCCTTTTGGATCAAAGTAGATATTCCTCATCATTTGAGGAATGCTCCCTTGTTCTCTTCTTGGTTGGTTCATCGTCTTCAACAGTGTGAGCATGATGCCTTTTCTTCTTGTTTGATCTTGTGAATCCTTTGTTTCTGGGACAATCTTTTGCAAAGTGGCCCTTTTCATCACATGAGAAGCATCTAAGATCAGAGATGTCATGTTTAAATCTATGATTCTTTTGGAATATTTTGGGCCTTCTTTAAGGTTGATCCTCCCTCTTGCTTCGATCCTTCTTAGTATGAGCAGCTAGAGCTTGGTCATCATCACCTCCCATCTTTTCTTCTCTTGATACTAGACGAGCTTCTTCCTGAGTGCACTCCTCCCATAATCTGTTGAACTTGATAAGCTTCTTTCTGACAGAAATCCCTTGAATGAATGAGTCCCTTGATCTTGGGAGACCATTCAAGGTGGTCATCACAATCTCTTCTTCGACATTTTCTTTAATGGCCTCTAATTGCTCCTTGATTTGACAAACCCTAGTGAAGTAGGACTGAATGGTTTCTAAGTGTTGAATCTTCACATTCTTGAGTTGATTCCTCAAGGTCGTCTTTTGATTGATGTTCTTCCCTTCAAAATAGTTTGATTAAAGCATCAAACATTTGCTTTGGGGTCTTCAATGATGAGACATGAGGGATGAGATGATCTTTGATTGAACCTGCAATGATCCTCTTGGCTTTTATCATGTTCTTCTTGTGAGTAGCCTTGGCATCATCTCCCTCTGGTTCTGGAATCTCCGAAGAGACATATTTATCCAAATCATTCTCTTCTAGGATAAGAGAGATTCTATACTTTCATGCTTGGAATTTGTCAACTCCTTCAAGCTTGTCCTCAAGCTTGGTATGATTCATCATTTTGATACGACAACCTCAAATGTAAATAGCAAGGAAATAGATCTTGCCAATTTGAGATGCTCAAGTAGCTCCTTAATCCGACTGACCTAGGTGTCTGGATCTGTCTCCTTTCCAACCCCACAGTTTAGAGCAAGATTGGATTCACCAAGTGGAACTTATGCTAAGTTTCCCAAGGTGACCTATTTATGGACTGGTTCAATATTGCGAACTTGTACGGACTTCCACGTGTCATTGTTTGACCTTAGGGTTCTAAAACTATCACCACATAAACTACAGTCTGTGGCCTATCTGCAACATCTTACGAAATTCGATTTGGATCTTCTTAGCCTGAGATATAGCAATTCTCCCTAGGTCACCTATTTAAGACTGAAATCTGGAAGAGGCATAAACCCTATTTTGGAGGGATCATATCTCCTGAAATATAGCTAATCTGGGGCTGAAATTCGCAAACAAGGTACATCAAGATTTCATATTCTGCCTGTCAAAGTTTCAGCTCCTAAGCCTTCTCCAAACTCGAGTTATAGCAAAAATGCCAAGATGACTAGATTTTGCCTTCTAGGGTTTTCAAGCATGCAACCCTAATCTCTAGTAGCTGCAATTGTAGCAGTATTTCAGTTGCACGATGCCTTCTTTCAGGGTGGCTCTGATACCATGTTAGAGTTTTAATGGTTATTCAAGATCTTAAAACATTTAGCATCATAACATCATAACCATATGCAATAGAATCACTAAAAGATAGATAAGTGCAACACAAGAAAAACACAAGAATTTTATCCTGGGAAACCACAAGGGAGAAAACCCAGCAACTTCTTCTGTATAGATTCGTCACTTAGTATAATGTCAGACAAAGACGGAGAACCCAAAGATAAGATGTCTTCTGCTGCTTCTTCTTCACCAGCGAACTTGTCTTTCTCACTCTAGGAGCGAACTTGCTTGAGCTTGCAATGTGTCCAAATCAGTGTTTTAAAAACCGGTCAACTCGGAACCAGAACCAGCCAAGTTGACCGGTTCAATCCTCATCAACCTCAAACCGAGACAAAACTCAACCTCGACCAAACCGGCCGAGTCAGACCTTGAACCAACCGGTTTGGTACCAAACCAGCCTCAAACCGACCGATTTTTCATTAACTCGGCCGAATCAATACAAACATGCCTAGGGTGCATGTGTGGAGGCTAGACACTGATGTTCTTAAAAAAATTGACCAGTCTTGTACCTGTGACAATGAAGTCAATAATATTGAATGGCAATGTTAAATTCTCAAAAGTAAAAGGATAGAAAATGAAAGATAAGGAGAATGTAACTTTACTTAAATTTTTAACATTACCATTAATTGTTTCAAGATGTTTAAGAGTGGTTCCAACCTCATCAAACTTCATATGCAAAAAGTAGAATTTTAGACCCCATTCAAAATTCAACAGACTTAATAGTTTTTCAGGATTGCAAAGTTTCTACCCGATAATATCAAGTATGAGGGTAAGGGATTGGAATTTAAACAAGTACATCAAACTCTCTTTGTATCTTGATGTTGGTGGTGTTGATGCCTGATTGTTGAGGTTGATTGAATTGATATTCCATGACCTTATTAAAAATGTATCCTTCAATGAAGCAAAATCACTTATTAAGAATAGGAAGCCATTTTAAGCTTATTTTAACATTTGGATTAGTAAGTTTCATCAAAATTGTAGGGTGTTGACTAATGTCCTTGGAGGATCAACTTCGAGATTCGAGGTAGAGGCAAGGGCTAGACCCTAGAGAATAGGATCCCAATATAGAAAGGATTTTGATGATTATGTATTTTCAATTTTAATTCAGATATGTATCGCGCTTGGTGCCATTTTGATATATTCACCCTTACATGGTATATACACGAATAGACTTTGCATATTATGTCTGTAATAGTTTGAAATGTGTGGTCGAGCTCTAACAGAGGGTTGTTGCAACTTCCAGCCCTAGAAGCAAGTTTGTGTTAAAAAGATGGAGGTTGTGGGTTGAAAGAGGGTTGTAAACTTGTAAAGACAAGGCCGAGGGTACTAGGAAGGGAGGCGAGGTATGGTGAGGGTAGGGCGAACCTAGGAGAGGGAGACCAAGGCTGAAAGGAGGAGGCCGACGGATAGGGAGAAGGTTTGAGGAGGCCCTAAAAGGGGAGGTCGAGGTTTAGGATAGGCTCAATGGGGGAGAGTGGGCCCTAGGGGAAAGAGAGCGAGGGCTTAGGAGGGTAGTTCTAGGATTGTTTTGGTTTTAGGTTAGGCTTTGTCAAATTTTAGGGCTTTTCTTTAGAATAAAATGCAGACTTAATCTAGCTTAGCACTAACCCTAAACTAACATGCAAATGCAAACTATCTAACCCTATTGACTAGCTTTTAGAAAAGAGGGAGGTTTGAGACCTAGGGAGCAAAACCCTAGCACAATCCTACCCTAACCTAGGGCATCTAAGGAGTGAATAACTAGCCTCTAGAGAAGATTAGCCTAGGTTTACAACAAACCCCTAGAGTCCTAAAGTTCTAGCCCTAAAAGTACTCCTAAAAGGATGTACTTCCACAACCAAGGTGCCTAAAGTTGACAAAAATCTAGCCAAGACAAAATGCAAACCTAAAGGATACCATTCAATCCATAAACATACATCATTCATCAACAAGTAGCAAAGAGAGATCAAGATGCAAACCCTAGATAACTCCTTGTGCATGTGTTAAGCAAACAAATCTACCATCACCTTAGCAAGAGCATTGAACCAAAGAAACTCCAAGCATTGATCATCAAACCCAGAAAAACTCCTTCCTCATGAGGTGCGCATCACTTCCAAAGAGCCCTAGAACGGTAGAAAAGTAACGTAGTGTTTTATCCCATAAGTTGTGTTTTAAAAATGAAGTGAGGAGTAGTATTTATATGTTTCTCAACTCACTTTTACAAAATATCCAAGTCGACATGCCTTGAAATGTTAATTTGAAATTATAAAATGTCAATTTGAAATTATAACAAAATAATAATAAAAAATAGCCTAACATAGGCTTAAGGTAGGTTACCTGGGGTATTTTTTCCCCTAGGTGCCAAAAACTACTAAAATGAGTGAATCACTTTGAACGAAAGGCTGGAGTGAGCTAGAGGGAGGGCATTATACCCCATCTAACCCTGAGAATGCTGTAAAATCAACACCCTCCTCAAAGCAGCAAGAAGGCATGGCGTGGAAGATAGCATCCTCTGAGGACAAAGACCAGGGAAAAAAGGTGCCAGTGTGCAGAAGGGCCAGGAGGGTGTCCTAAGTGGCTGTGAAGGGTGATGAATGTCTCACAGCTGAAGCAAAGGCCACCAGAGCAAGTAAACAAGGTGTGGGGTCATGTGACCCAGTGATCGACCCATAGGAGCCCCAGACACCAACCCTGGGGTTAAAAACCCCAACAAAGGGCAGTCAGCAATCCCATTAAGCCATAGTACTCCTAAAGGAAGGACCAAAGGGCCCATCCATGACCACCATTCCTCAATAACACCCCTCCTGGTCGAAAAAATGGCTCTCTCCCTGGGGCACATTTGAAGGTGCGTTGGGTATAGGTGCAACATAACATAACCAAAGTCGAATATCAAACATGTGCCATAAAACTTTGATGGCCCAGATCCGCCAATCCAAACTTCCATGCGCGCATGGGTAAGGAGTGTTGGTTAATGTGTGAAAAGAGGGGCGGGATTCCCACTCCTTTAGTTTTGTTTTAACACCCATCGTGTAACATAAATAAAATCCCATGGGTATTCGTTGCAACAAACAACACTTGACGTAGTGGTGGAGCGTGGTTCATGCGAATGGGAGGTCAACGGTTTGAAACCGCCCAGCCTCCTTTTATTATATATAAGCGATGTGAAATAAACTCCAACTGGCGAATTCGGATTTCAAGCCAACTTGGACAAACCAGAACAAGACATGTGTCAGGTCCTCATTGGTCCACCTATCTCCACGTCACTGCCAGCTCACTTGCCACGTCAACCTCCATACGGTACAGACGCCCCGTGTCGCATTCTAATTGGTCCATTTGGCACCCTAAAAATGCCAAATATGAGTGCCACATGTCACCTCTTGTTGCTTCCACGTCATCATTTGTACTGTACGGTCCACCACGTCACACCCTTGCAGTGGTACTACGTGGCACCATTTTTTGCCCATTTTTGCAGTGAATTTGCCTATTTGTCTAAAACTTCAAAATGTTGTAGTTTCCTTATCTGGACTCCATTTGAGGTGTCGTTCATGCCCTTGGAATCGGCTCGACGAGCTCTTCGCAACCATGCCATCCGTACTAAGATTTGCATTTAAAATTTGATCTTTTTAGATCCTCCTGGATCACACCTCCCCATTGAGAAGCTTTTGGGCCTCCAAAAGCCCTAACAATCATCATATAAGTGAGAGGATTGATCCCTCACTCCCTTCTCGATCCATCTGGATTTGTAATGTTCCTGGAATGCCTGGTGTACCTGTTGAATCTTTTGGATGAAATGGACCACTTTTAACATAGGTAATCCCCTTACAAAATCCATGAAGAAACTACCCTAAGGATGAGAGAAAATAGGAAGTGGTGTGCACAGCCCCAATTTTCTTACACTGGCACATCACATCACGCACCCCTTTACATGCATGATTCTCATCCAAAACAAATGTACTACAATCTGAAAATGCCCAATTACATGACAGGCATAAGCTTTTACATTAACAACGGGAAGAATACAAAGAATACCAAAGAGATAGAATATCTTGTCCTGCAAGTTAAACTTCTTCACCTTGAATGTCCGCTGAAGATCTGGCAAGGTTGATGATGGGGTTGAACTGATCTTCTCTTCCAAGATGTCGAAAGCTTTTTGTTGCTTTCCTCCCCATTGAGAGGCTTGTCCCCTCTCAAACACTTCATTTTTAGGACAAGCATCAAAAGCATTATGGGACTCTTCGGGTTCTTTTTCTTTCGCATCTGCAAGCACAAAGAGCTTGTTGGCATTCACAACTCTTTTCATCAATCTTACAGTGACAAGTGATGAGCTATCCTTCATGTTGTGAGCTCTCACAATGTATTCCACCCCATCTTTTGTGAGATGGTACTGTTCTCATGATAGAAGAAGACTACTTTTCAATCATACAAATATGGGGTTACTGGTATAATGACATAGATATCAAGAGGCACAACATCTACATCAACCTTATCAATAAGCTTTGAAGCAATGACAAATCTCAATCTACACTGTTTAGTGACACGTAGTTTTGTATTATCACAAACCCAACCAAGAGGATAAGGCTTGGGATGAGGTTTTGTTTCCAGACCTAACTTCTTAATAACTAATTCTGAAATCAAGTTAGCCTGAGAACCCGAATCAAATAGTGTATATCAGTCTTGGTATCTTTAGACACAACTCTGATATGAAACAACTCATTTCTTCTTTTATCATTAACTTGAGAACCATTCTTAGAACTTGAACCAATATGAAAAGAACTTTTACCTCGAACTCCAATGCTTGCAGTCTTGGTCTCAGTTAGAACCCAAGTCTTCGTGTACCGTAGCAACGGTCTTCTTCTTTCCCTTGCTTCCAAACTTCTTCGACCTTAATTCTGGGTGTGGCTTAGAACAATGCTCTTCATCATGCCCATCTGCCTCACAATGAGTGCAATGGAGCGATTTCTTCTTTGCAGTAGTTGTCTTCTTATCCTTTCCCTTTCCTTTGAAGTGGTATTTTGAATGCTTGGATGGATCTTCGCATAAACTTTCCCCTACTTTCAAGATGAATGGCATGTACACTTGCTTCATCCAAACGGGTAGGATGCAACAATAACAAAGTATGTCGAAGATAATGGTGAAGAGAACCAATATATTTCAAAAGACTGTCAGGAGCATCTAAAGCAACATTTAACTCAAGTGCTTTCTTTCTAAACTCTTCGTAAAACTCTGAACACTTTGACCTTAACTTTGTCTAAAACTTTGCCAATCCATCATTGCTTTTTGCACATATCCCAATGGATAAAACTGATTACGTAAAGCAGATACAAAATCAAACCATGATGAAAGGAGATTACCCATTTGTTTACCACCTTTCTAGAGCTTGCTTTCCTACCAAACAAGGGTTGTGCCTTCCAACCGAAGAGATGCTAGTTGAATCTTCACCTCTTCTTCAATATGTTGGACTCAACAATACACATTAATCTGCCTTATCCAATTGTTCAACTTCTCAGCATTTGCTTCCCCATTGAACGTAGGCAAGTCAAACTTCACGTCAAGCTTCAACAATGGTCTTTTAGGAGGCTCTTTTTGAGGAGCCTTGGGATGATGAGAATGATGAGAAGAGGAAGAACTCGAACTTGAGCTTAAACTTGAAGATGGCAGTGACGATGGAGTAGAAGAATTTCCTCCACCTTCTTGATTCACTAATGCATTGTCTTCTTCTTTTGGTTGCTTCTCATTTGCCCTTCTCTTCTCATAATCTGCAAGCAGTCTGTCTACCTTGTATGCCATCTAGTAGAAAGCTTTGTGGAAAGCTTTTTCATTCCCCATGCGAACATCATCATCTCCCATATTCCTTCTTCATGCACGTCCAATCTCAGGGATGTAGGAAACCAATTCTCCTTCACCTACTTTAAGCTTGGCTGTTGTGAGCATTCACACCCACAATCCATGTCAGAGAACACTGCTCTGACACCTCTTGATCCAAGATGTTTTTGTTCTATGACATATAAATTAGATTGCATAAAAGAATGTGAATGAAGCTCAAAATCACATAAGAAGTAACACGTACATGGAAGATAAAGAAAGCATATAAAGACGAGACACCAAGTGATAACAAAGTTTGTTCCAAAAAGGAACTACGTCTCTGGACTCGCTTCTCAAAGGGAGAGGTCAGTTTATAATCTCAGCAATAATGATGGCGAAATACATGGCTACAATACATCGATACCTTGTTGACTAAAAATGGAGAGAAACTGTGGCTTGAATCCTTGAATGGGTTGCACCAGCAGCTTCGCATTGTGAAGACGATGAAAAATGAGTATAATACGCCCACCTTCTCCTTACAAAAGCTACAACAACATCTTCCTCTCTTTTTACCAGTACTGGCTATAAGGAGGGCAAAGACTCAAACACTCCTCAAACTCCCACAAAGACTATATCACTCACTCCAACATGGAGTTAACAAACAAAGAATGGATAGTTCTCCACCAAAATGTGGAGTCTCTCCACCTAGGAAAAGGATTCCCTCCACCAGAGAAAATGGATGCCTCACAATGGAAAATGAGAGGGTTTTTTATAGTGTTGAGTACCCCCTCATGGTATGAATCACATGACCCACACATATTCCCTTATTAAAAGTCTGTTTGCAACCACTAGCTAAGGTTTAATGGCATGTTATAACCATAGGCGTGGTTTGTTGACATAATATTATAATGGGTTGTTGCAATAAACAAAACCCACTAGTTACAAAATAGCCAAAGTCGAATATCAAACATGTGCCTGCTTGAGCACATGTTTGATATAAGCAATGTGAAATAACCTTCAACCGGTAAATTCAGATTCCAAGCCAACTTGGACAAACCAGAACAAGACATGTGTCAGGTCCTCATTGGTCCACCTGCCGCCACGTCACTGCCAACTCACTTGCCATGTCAGACGCCACGTGTCACATTTTCATTGGTACATTTGGCACCCTAAAAATGCCAAATATGATTGCCATGTGTCACCTCCTTGTGTTGCCACGTCATCATCCATACTATATGGTCTGTCGCGTAGCACCTGTAAATTTTCCTTTAATATTCAACTAGGGCTAAACAGTGCATTCAAAATATCTATTGATAACCACACATGACTATCGTTTACAATATGCAGCAGAATATAAAACTGAGAAATAACTCACAACATCACAGTATAAAAATGACACATTTATTTTGGGTATGGAAAACCCCGCAAAAACCCAAGATGGGAAAACCAGTGTAGCAGTCAGATATAGATTTTACTATGAGAAAATATGGACCGTTTACAATCACTGCAAATTCACCCAAACCTGGCGAATGCAGTACCTGGCATAATCACTGGGCAAATCCCAGCTAAACCTCAACACCCTCCTGTGTGAGTGTACGGCCTAGTTGTACGAAGCTCGGTGATCTTGATGCTCGCTCCTTCGTCTTCCCAGCTAAATCCTCTGTTTGACTTTCTCTCCCTGTCTGTATCCTGTCTCTATCGATATACAAGTGTGCGTGTCCTCTCCACCAATTGATCTCTCTTTTATAACTTTAAGTAAAGTGAAAACTCTAATTTCACTTTCACTTTAACTAGTGTTTCACTAAAGTTAATTTAGATCACTTCAATTTATTTTCCAAAGTAAAGTTAGGAAAAGTAAATTAAATACAATTGGTTTCCTAATTTAAGTCTTTTGCATGCAAGAACACATGCATGCAGGAAGACCTTCCTTGTTGCTGCTAGTTTAACACTCCCTCTCAACGAGGAAGGGATTCGATAGCAACCCCAATTTATCCCTGAACTTCACAAAACTCCGCCTGCAAAGTGCCTTGGTGAAAATGTCTGCCACTTGCTCATATGTCTATATGTACTCCAACCAAATGGTTCCCCTTTGAAGAGAATCTCTCAAGAAGTGGTACCTAATGTATATGTGTTTGCTTCGGTCATGGAACACTAGATTCTCAGATAGCCTAATGCCACACTGATTATCACAGTGAACTATTGTAGCCTCTAGCTCGCACTCGAACAACCCTGCAAGTAACTTCCTCAGCCACATACCCTCACAAGCAGCCATGCTTGCTGCCATGTACTCAGCCTCTGCCGAGTTCAATGCAACTGACTTTTGCTCCCTGCTGAACCAAGAGACAACCCTTGATCCAATGCTAAAACAACAACCTGAAGTATTCTTTCAGTCCTCTACACATCCTGCCCAATCAGCATTTGTGAAACCAGCTAACTGTACACTCCCCCTGCGCTCATAAACCAATCCATACTCTACTGTACCTATGATGTAGCGAAGTATGTGCTTCGTAGACGTCCAATGCACTCTCCCAGGATCCATCATGAACTGACTCTTGGAGTTGACTGCAAAGCTGATGTCTGGTGAAGTGTTGACCAGATACATAAGCGATCCGATAAGCTGACAATACAAGGTAGGTTCAAATCCGTCTGATCCTAATGCATCAATCTTCCTCTAGTTGGAAACTAGAGGTATGGCCATAGGCTTGCAGTCCCCCATCCTGAATCTCTTCAAGATCTCAAGTGCATACTTCCCCTGTCCAATGAAGAAGCATCCATCTCTCTGCCAAACCTCCAAGCCCAGAAAGTAATTCATCAGCCCAAGGTCCTTCATATCAAACTCCACTGCAAGGTTGGACTTGCAGTCTCCAATCAACCTCTCATCTCCTGTCAAAAAGAGATCATCCACATACAGGACCAGTATGAGAGGCACCTCACCTGTCAAGAAGTACAGGTTGTGGTCAGCCTCACTCCACTGAAATCCCATCTCCTGTAAATAGCTGTAAATCCTCGAGTACCATGCTTGAGGAGCCTGCTTGAGCCCGTAAAGAGCTGGATGCAGTCTGCATACACACGTCTCACTGTTCTCCACATCAAACCCATTTGGCTGCTTAATATATACCTCCTCCTCTATCACTCTGTTGAGGAAGGCAGTCTTGACGTCCATTTGACGGACTCGCCAACCCATCTCTTCTGCTAAAGAGATAATGGTCTGAATAGAAGAATACCTGGCTACAAGGACAAAGGTCTCCTCATAGTCAATACCCTCCTTCTGTGAAAACCCCTTAGCCACGAAGCGTGCCTTGTACTTCTCTACGATTTCGTCTATTGCATGCTTCACCTTGTAGATCCACCTAGATCCTACCACCTTCTTGCCTTCAGGTCTCGGCACAACCTCCCATACCTAGTTCTTCATGATTGAGTCATACTCCTCATCAGCGCCATATAACTGAGTCTCTCTGGTGGTACACTCCGTCTGAAAGATCTCCATGGAAGATCAACCTGCCTGGAATCCAGTACTATGGACCTTAACCACTTAGGCCTTGGCCTAGTGTCTACCTGTTGCAACTGTTGGATGTTTGTCTTCTGCTGCAGCTCATCCTCCCCATCAGGGATAGGAGGATCCTGTCCACCTAACTACAAGAGCATGTGCCTTGTGTTTGTACCTGTACATGTACATCAGGCTCCTCCAACTTGATCCCTGTGTCTTGTGTTGGCTGCTGCTCTACTGGTGAGTCCATAGATCTCCGCAAGGCCCTGTCCTCATCGAATTGGACATCCCTTCTCACAGTGATCCTCTTGCAAGCAGGAATGTAAACTCTATATGCCTTCGAAGTCTCGCTGTATCCAACAAGTAACCCCTTCTCTCCCGAAGGGTTCAACTTCTTTCTAGTGTCAGCATGAACATGACAATAGCAGACACTGCCAAATATGCAAATGTGACTCACATCTGGCCGAGTGCCTGTGAAGACCTCCTCTGGTGTCTTCCTCCCAAAAGCTGTGTGGGGACACATGTTCTGAATGTACACTGCAGTCCTGTATGCCTCGGCCCAAAGGAATAGTGGCAATCCCTAATCAAATAGCATGGCCTTGGCTACTCCAACCATAGACCTGTTCTTCCGCTCTACAACTCCATTTTGCTATGGGGTATGGGGCACAATGTGCTCCTTGATCCCCTCAGTCGAACAATACTCCATGAACTCATTGGAGGTGTACTCACCCCCATTGTTTGTCCTCAACACCCGAATATTCTTCCCTATTTGGTTCTCCACGAGAGTTTTGAACTCTCGAAACCTCTCAAAGACCTCTGACTTGGCCTTCAGGAAATAGATCCAGTTCTTCCTGGAATAGTCATCAATGAAGGTTACGCAGTAACTGTAACCACTGAACGAATGGACACTCATAAGTCCGCATACATCAGAATGCACCAAGTCCAAGGGCTCCTTAGACTTGTGCTCACTCTATGGGAAAGGCTTCCTGATGTTCTTCTCCAAAGCACAACCCTTGCAGTGGTTATGCTTTTCCTCCTGTACCTGAGGAACTCCAATGACTGTCTGTCTCAAATGCTTCAGTGCTCCATGGTGTAAGTGTGCCATCCTCCTATGCCACAACTCACCCTAACTGTTGTTGTTGCTACTGACTAGTGCCTTTGCAGGCTCAAAGTGTAATATGCATACTTTCCCGCTCCTCCTGCCAGTCACCCGATCCAAGCTCCTATCTGATCCCTTGGGCCTGATATATACTCTATGGTCACGGAACTTCCCCTGATATCCCTTGTCCTTCAGAGTAGAGACTGATATAAGGTTCTTGGTCAGTCCTGGAACATACAACACATCAACAAAACTAAGGGGTTTGCCAAACTCCCTCTGAAATTTAACATTGCCAACTCCTTGCGCCTGATACCACACATCATTACCCAGCTCAACATGGATCCCTATTCCACCCTCCTGCAAGTCTCTAAAGAATCTCTTATGTCTAGTCATGTGACTAGATGCTCCACTGTCGATGTACCATATGCTACTTCCCGTGGTGCTTGCCATGCAAGCTATCAAGCAAAACTCCTCATCGACGTTCCTGCTGAACTCATCCACCTCTACAGATCCGGCCATCTGAGTGTTACTCTTCTTCTTCCTGCTTGGGCACTGGGAGGCAAAGTGTCCTTGCTTGTGGCAGATAAAACACTTGACCTTTGACATGTCAAGGTTCTTCTTACCATCCTTCTTCCTCTTTTCCTTCCCCTTGCTCTTTCTTGTAAGGGCTAGAGCCTCCTCATCCACAATCTGTGGGACACTGCTGGATGAGCCTGACCCTTGACCCATGCAGGTCTCCTCCTGCACAAAATCATCCCATAGTCTCTACCAATCAAGGAGCTTCTCCCTAGCCACAACACCCTTGACAAAGGTGTCCCATGGCTTAGAGAAGCCATTGAGAGCTATCTGAACTAGCTCCTCATCCTCAATCTTAGAGTCAACAACTCCAAGCTCATCCCTTATCTGTGTGAGCCTTGTGAGATAAGGCACCACTCCTTTTCCCTTGGCCATCTCGGTGTTGCGCATCCTCTCTTGCAGCACCATCTTCCGGTTCTGGTTCTTGCTCTAGTACAGACTTTCCAAAGCCTTCCACATCTCTAATGCAGTCTTCTTCCCGGGCAGGTGAGGGACTATGTGGTCCTTCACCCCATCCAAGATGATCAACATGGCTCTCGAATCAATCTTCTTCCATGCTACTAATTCTGTTGGATCTGTGGGTGCTACTTTCGTCGAGCCAATGTGCTCCTATGCATCACCGACGTCCAGGATCCTTGTGATCCTCTCTTTCCATGTAGGAAAGTTCTGAGCACCGTAGAGTCTATCCTCAACTCTCAACTGCACGGCCATACTGAAGTGTATCTGTCAAACCCTAGATCTGCAATCTAGGTTTTTGTCTTCAAATAGATCTGCCCCTGATCTATCACTCAGCTTTAGCTCACCAGAGCTGAGACCATGTAAAGTTTCCTTTAATATTCAACTAGGGCTAAACAATGCATTCAAAATATCTATTGATAACCACACATGAATATCTTTTACAGTATGCAGCGGAATATAAAACTGAGAAATAACTCACAACATCACAGTATAAAAATGACATAGTTATTTTGGGTATGGAAACCCCCGAAAAACCCAAGATGGGAAAACTGGTGCAGCAATCAAATATAGATTTTATTATGAGAAAATATAGAACTTTTACAATCACTCCAAATTCACCCAAACCTAGCGAATACAGTACCCAGCAGAATCACTAGGCAAATCCCAGCTAAACCTCGACACCCTCCTGTGTGAGTGTACGGCCCAACTGTACGAAGCTCGATGATCTTGTTGTTCGCTCCTCTGTCTTCCTAGCTAAATCCTCTGTCTGACTTTCTCTCCTTGTCTGTATCCTGTCTCTGTCAGAATACAAGTGTGTGTGTCCTTCCACCAATTGATCTCTCATTTATAACTTTAGGTAAAGTGAAAACCCTAATTTCACTTTCACTTTAACTAGTGTTTCACTAAAGTTAATTTAGATCACTTTAATTTATTTTCCAAAGTAAAGTTAGGAAAAGGCATGTCGACCTGGATATTTTTGTAAAAGTGAGTGTGAGATCATATTAATAGATCTCCTCACTTCATTTTTAAAAAAAGACAAGTGGGATCAAACATTATGTTACTTTTTTACCCTTCTTAGGGCTCTTGGAGTGATGTGCATCTCTTGAGGAGACTTAGTTTTCTGGTTTAAAGGCAATCTCTTGAAGTATCTTTGCTTCTTGCTCTTTGCTAAGGTGATGCTAGAATTGTTAGTTTAACACATGCACAAGGAGGTACCTAATACCTATGCTCCTGTCTTGATTCTCTTTGTTAAATATTGATGGATGATGCTTGTTTATGGTTGAATAGTAGCCATTAGTGCTGTGGTTTGTCTAAACTAGGTCATTTTCAGCCTTTTGTCACCATAGTATTGTGAAGGACGTCCTCTAGAAGGAGTCCTTAGAAACTTGGGCCTTGGGTCTCTGATTTTTCCCCTAGCTAGGCTTCCTTTAACAAGCCCTTGTGGTTGTTGGAGAAGCCCCTAGCTTGCCGAACTTTGGAAAGACCTCTCAAGAGGAAGGTTGGTCACCTTCCTTGATGCCCTAGGGTTAGGGTAAAACCTTATAAACCCTTGGCTTTATTCTCATACAATTTTCCTTCAATTTAATTGCATTTTGCATGGTAGATTAGGGTAATTTTAGGTCTGCAATTTTATGTTAAAAACCTTAAAAATAAAAAATTTAACTTTTTTGCACTTTCAGGCCTCCCTAAAATTTCAGCCACCTTCCCTACAAATTCGCCCTGGCCTCTAAAGCCCTAACCCCTAAGGCGGAATTATAGGGAACCCTAAAAATACAAAAATTGCAAAAACCTCAAAATCTGCCCTAAAACAGTCCTAATTCTGCCCTAAAAACCCTAGTTGCCTTTTCCCTGCTCTTCTAACCCTCTTTCCACCTTCAGCCCTCCTCCAAGCCTCAGCCTCATCCTTTGCAGGCCTAGTAGCCTTCAAACACCCTGGGTCTGCCTTAGAAGGGTCACTAATTCTGCCCTAAAAACCCTAGTTGCCTTTTCCCTGCTCTTCTAACCCTCTTTCCACCTTCAGCCCTCCTCCAAGCCTCAGCCTCATCCTTTGCAGGCCTAGTAGCCTTCAAACACCCTGGGTCTGCCTTAGAAGGGTCACGGTCTATCCCCGTGGGGTTTGGCTGCCCTTATACTACACAAACAGCAAGCTGTAACAGCCCTTTATGGTTGCTCCTCAAGTCTGCACCTTTATTGCAGACTGTCCACTAGCAGACAGTCCTCAAACACCTGCAATTTGTACACTAACAGAGGTTGAAAGGTTAGGCAATTGGCAAGTTAATTGGTGTTGAATGATGATTTACAGATAATCTCTATACTGCTGTTAGGAAATTGCATCTTACCCTTTTTGCATTGTCATCAGACTTTATATGCACACGTTACTTCGAATGATGATATTGTTTAAATCCTGAAACATAATAATACATCTGTTAATGATCACTCTAACACTCCGTTTCAGACCTTATTTGAAAGCATCCTTACTGCTTGCTGTACATACTGCTGGCCACATAAAGTTTGGGGTGTGATACATGAACACATATTATGGAATGTTGAATGATCACTGCTGAATCCTGATATATCATTAAACGCATGCTATACTGCTGTACTATACTGTTGGTTCTATATCTGATTCGTTAATGGTGCAAGATAATTGGTTTGTCATATGCTTGTAAGTGATTCAGTCCTAAATGCCTTTTCCATTTCTCATTATTACAGTTTACACTTATTGCTCTCACATATTGGCTGTCTTCATTCAATATCAAACTTGTCATTACTCATTGGGAATAGAGTTGGCTAATTGGAAGCATTTGTATTGGTGATGAATGACACTGCACCCTCATACAACATATGCATGAACTAAGACTGGAAATTGGCTTATTACTATTCTGCCGTGGTATATTTGCATTTGGTCATACCTTATCAATATACAATTAATGTATGATGTACGAGTTGGTTGAAGTAGATGTACTAATTGCACTTACATGATTCATATTCATACATATAGTTTATTTTATTTTTCCTTTTTGAAACTTACTCCATCAAGGCACTGGTCACTAATATTCTACGAAGAAGATATTATCTGGTGTTTTAGCGTCCTTACAGGGTTACATTAGGGCTCTCCCCTAGGAGGTTTCGACTTCCAAAGTAGTTTGGGAAGAGTGACTAAGGTGACAGTGGTAACTCTTTCCCTCATATGTCTGCCAATGACTAGCCCTGCTAGTTCATCCGGTAACAGTGCCACGTGGCACCCTTTTTGCCCATTTCTGCAGTGAATTTGCATGTTTGTTTGAAACTTCAGAACGTTGTAGTTTCCTCATCCGAACTGCATTTGAGGTGTTGTTCATGTCATTGGAATTGGATTGACGAACTCTTCACAACCATGCCATCCGTGCTGAGATTTGTTGAGTTTAAAATTTGACCATTTTAGATCCTCCCGGATCATCCAGTTTCCAACTTTGGCCAAGGCAAGTCTTGAATCCCACCTTATCTCCTATGCACCCTCCTGGCCTTCCTATGCGTTTACAACTCATAAAAATTATTAATAATTAATTAATCTATGATCTTCATCAAAGAACTCTTAGAGCTCATGGTCAGGTAGGATTCAGACCAGCACATCAGACCATCGACCACATTTTTACTCTTTGAGCTGTGATTGAGGAGGCACGACACCGCTCCTCAAAAGTCTATTGCTGCTTTGTAGACTTTCGGAAATCTTTCGACTCAGTCCCGAGAGAGGATCTATTGCAACGACTCAGAGATATTGGCATCTCGAGTCTCGACGACCCTATTGACGGCTATTATGCGTCTATACGACTCTGTTCAGGGCCGCCTTTGCACAGCTCGAGGATTATCCGAGTTCATCCGCAGCACCATTGGGGTGAAACAAGGTTGTCCGCTCTCCCCCACCCCATTTGGAATCTACATTGACGAGTTGGAGACATTCCTCCATGAGCATACCCAAGAGACAGATGGGTGCCTCCTCCACTTGGTCCTACTTTTCGTTGATGACATTGTGCTCCTATCTTCCTCCCCGAAAGGTCTACAGAGACAGCTTGATGTTCTAGCCCTATTCTGTGAACTCCGAAAGCTGACTGTGAATATGAACAAAACTAAAGTTATGATCTTCAATGGGGTGAAGAAAACCTCAAACTTTCGCTTCTTATTCAAAGGGGAGGAGGTTGAGATCATCGGTACTTACACTTATTTAGGAGTGCAGTTCTCTAGCCCCTGCTTCAGTCTACGACTAGCTCAGATGTAAATAGACAATACTGCACCACATCATCCTCGCTGAGTTTGGAGCCCAGCCCTTCCGCCTCGAGACAATTCTCGGACTAGTTTCCTTCCTACATCGAATCCGAGGGTTAGCCGACTAAACAAAAGGTCAGGACAGGTACCCTTTTCTAGCTTATTGCTCTGCTCATACTATAGCCAACGCTTCCCACCCAGGCAGGACCAAATGTTGACTCGTTGGGGTCTCGAGCCTTCTTGCTTCAATAGGTATCCAGTTATATCATCTTCCCCCATTCCAGTACTCTCTGGATGCCCCTGGGCACCTTCTTCCAATTAGACAAGAGTTAAACAAGATCATCAGAGACGATATCTATAAGCAGTTCATCCAGGTTACTTGGATTAATCCTCTAGAAGGATTGAGCCTAAAAATGGCCTTTTATGCTGAGCACTTCTTGGAGTTCTAAGACGGGCTCATTGTCCGGCCCTAGTATACGGTCCGCCCCCTCGGACAGTTCAGAGTAGGCTCTCATAGACTCCGGGTAGAGTCAGACCATCATATTGATAGATTAGATAGGATCTGCCAACTGTGTCACCTACAGGAAGTGGAAACCGAGTCACATTTAATCTTCAGGTGTCCTGTCTACTATGAGATCAGAGGATGCTTCTACTATTTGTTCAGGGGCCTCCAAACTTTTACCGCTTTCTTCAGATACACCGATCAGAGATGTATAGCGCTCTACATCCAAGAAGCCCTCAGATTTCGAACGCAGCTCCTCCACCCTCCCACCAGACCAGACACCACACAGCAAATCACAGCATTCTTCAGCAGGCTACCATCTTCCAGAGGCACCAAGAGATCTATTGACCTTGACATCGACCCAGCTCCCAGATCAGTAAAGACTGGAGGTTCTTGACCCATGAGATCTCAACAACGGCTCCGTACTAGACCTCCCTTCGTGAGGCGCTCAAGACCCTACAGACCCTGCCAACATCGTTCCAGAGGGCGCCCCGCGCCTACCAGTTCCGAATCAGGGCAGCAGACACTTCTACAATTTCGAGTTTCCGCAGTTTTCCTTGTTTAGCCTCGAATGTTAGGAGTACTAAACCCTCCTTGATTACTTTGGCTCCTGGATCTTGCCCACCCAGGCTCCTTCGCCCCTGTGCGGGGTTACAGGGTTGGAACTAGAGCAAGTGCTCTCCCATGCTACAGACTAGCTCGCCTTACACATCTTTACTTCTTACTTCTTTCTTTTTTCTTTCCATTTCACTTGTGTTGCTTATATTGTACTTTCTTTACGGGAGATCGGTTGATCCTCCCACATGCATAACATATCATTGTAACCGACAGTCCCGTTGACCTACTTTGTGGTCGTTAGTGGACATTAATAAAATTGTCTTATCTTATCTTATAAGTTAACTTTGGCCAATAATGTAACTCCTTATTAGGGGCGGCAAGGGGGGAGGGGTTCTCATTACCCCGGAAGGAAATCAAGAAATGTCCTATTCTTAGGGTCTCGAGCATGAATCAAACAACATGGCAAAAGCTTTGGCCCTCTGGCAAGGCCTTCTTCTTGCCAAAACCCATGGTATCAATGAAATCACGGTCATTGGAGACTCAAGGTTTGTCATCCAAGCTCTTTCGACCAGCAATCCTCCTACGGAGTTGAAGATTCGTCATTTGATAAGGAAAATTCAAAGTCTTGCCACCTCCTTCCGGGAAATAGACTATTTTCATGTCTTAAGAAAGCACAACACCATGGCCTACCTGGCTGCGAACGTTGCTTCCAGTCTCGGCAAAGGAATTCTTGCTCTGAACGACACTAGGTCCTTTTGTCATATCCCTTAGCATCTGGGCCTCCGGTCTCCTCCCTTAGGACCTTAGTCCTCACTGCCTTACCCCTAAGCCCCTTTGGGCCTACTTTGAACCTCTCCACGTGGAAACGTGTGCCTCTCTCCCCTACTCGTGGCAAAAGGTGGAAGCATGTGCTGGCGTGTGGGCTCAAGCATGTAGCACGCACAGGACTAAATGCGTTGGTATGTTCGGCTGCACGAAATCTGTTTTCAGTCCAATACGTCACTCGTAAGCCTGAAGTGGCCTACTCCTTGTCCTGTCCTCTGTGTACAAAGCCTGAGATCTTCTGTCCTGCAACACCAACTGAAATGACACCGAAGGTGGGAGGTGGTATTAAGCAAGGTGATGGCTTGCCTTGTTTATCTCGTCATTGGATTGTCTGCAAGCTCATTGGAATTGCAGGGGTTGCTAGCACTGTGATAATCTTTTCTCCCATGGACACCTCCTCGGAATCTACTGTGTCTTCTCCTCTGGCTCAGAATATGGAGGATGATATCCGGGACATCAGAAAGAAGTTGAGGAAGATGAATCGTCTGCTGAATCGAATGGATACAGAAGGAGGTCGACATTTGGAGATCGTTGATCAAGACATTGCCCAGCTGAGGAAGGAATTTGATCTCTGAATTAAACAGACTGAACAGGTCTCACAAGGTTTCTTGCAAAGCTGGAAATTAAACTGGAAAAATTGGAACTCAAGGTTGTAAAGCTGGAAGCTACTGCAGGACCAGATTCCTCCTCTCGTCACGGTAGAAAAGCATATTAATCCTTGTAGTCTCTGAATTTTGTTTTTTGGCTCTTCCTTAGCATTGTTGTTCGTAGTTATCTAGCATCTAGTCTCTTTCTGCATACTTCAATATGTAACAATCCGAACTTCATGGGTTGATTTTGGTTTTCTGATTGCCGCTTCCTTAAGGGCACCTGCTCAAATTGTAACAATCCGAACTTTATGGATTGATTTGGTTTTCTGATTGCCGCTTCCTTAAGGGCACCCGAACTCTATGGTTACTCTTCAGTGGTTATATCACTGCTTATAAATATATCCGTTTCTGTCTAAATAAAAAAAAAATAATGTAACTCCTTATTAATTTATTTAATTTTTCTCCACTAGAACCCATGGAGTTGAGTGGGTTTTGAGTCTTGACCATGGAGCTATCAAAAATGGGGACATTATAGGTCTTGGGAATCCAGATTCCATCATCCCTTTATTTCTAAAGAAAATCATAAAACTAAATTTTCTAGGGTTTCCCCCTTGTGTCAGAAAAGAACCAGCTGAAAGCGAGAGGACGAGTTACTGTGGTGACAATGGGAACCCTTCTTTTAAATTCCCCTACGGTTGTTCTTGGTTAAGGGACTTTGTAACATTTGAAATGCAGGTGTGGGAAGTAACAACTCCAATATAATAATATATTATATTCCTTGTCTCTCATTTATTTGTGTTCATTTTTCAACAGTGACATGCGCTTTAATGACTTACAAGAAATTCCAATATTAGGAAAAAGAAAAACTGAATATTCAACACTCTTTAGTAATGAAGTAGAAAAAACAGAAGGCATTGATGTAAGAAAAGCTTGGCATTAAATACACACCTCAATCAAAGGATCACGTCCAACAATAGAGAAAACTTCTTCTGCTAAGTTGCGAATGACCTGTGATGAAAACATTCTTTAGACCAAAATGAATTTGGAGAGAAGCTGAAAGCATATTCACTCAAACATGAAAATATTAGAAAAACTCCATTAGTGGAATGAAAAAACTCAACAAGACAAACCCATTACCTTGGCACGGGGATCATAATTCTTGTATACTCGATGACCAAAACCAGACATTTTTCTCTTCCTAAACCAATAAGATTATCAAATCAGTTTAGCAAATCATTAGTATCATCATCCAGACTCCAAAGATAAACAGATTGTACTTTATGACAAGGCACAAGCCAAAACCAATCCCACATACCAACCTCTTTTTAACACCCTCAATGAAGTCTGGAATGTTGTCAACTGAGCCAATTTCATTAAGCATTCTGAGAACAGCCTGTATTGCATAAAAACATTAGTCAGCATAGAACATTAATCATGCACAGTTTGCATGACTAGAGCAACCTGGCTATACCTCATTTGCCCCTCCATGTAAAGGACCATACAATGCACCAGTTGCCCCAGCAAGAGCAGTATAGACATCAACACCACTGCAAAGAAAACACAAAAAGTGAGATTTAGTATTGCAAAGTAAGTTAACCTAATGTTATATGCAGTTACTAGGAAACTGGTTTGCTTGCAAGATGTCCTAAAACGGTTTGGAGCATTATGCCTTGAAAATAAATAATCAACATAACTAAGTAAATACAGTTTGATGTTTGAACTTTGAACTGTATGTTAACAGTCACAAAAACTACAAATTGCATACAAGATTGCTGCACATAAACAACATATTGACAATAGCCTCTGATCCGGTGCTAGTTGTATATTCTCCAAGCTTATTTTCAAGAACTGAAAAATAAATTAACATACCAAATAATATCATCCTGACAATCCCAAGCAGATATATACCATTCAAATTACAAAATAGTACCTGGAAGCAAGGTGTCGTGCAGCAGCTGTTGAACAGTTCATTTCATGTTCCGCATGCAAGACGAAAAGCACATCAAGGGCTCTTGCTAGTCGAGGATTAGGCTTATATGACCTGTCACCCCTGTTGTTTAAGTAAATCCAAATACATCAAGACTAATTAGATTTCCTAGGAGATGCGTGAATGCACAAACAGGCTTAGCCTATCTATAATTGAATCTTAACAAAGAAAAGCAAGCATGAGGAATCTTGTGAGCAAATGCAACTACAACAACCTCAAGAATAGCTTGATCCTAATCCCACAGCCTCCCAATAATATACCTTTGACAATTTCCCAGGTTACCCAAACAGCTGAAACACACCAGACTAATCCAAGTTCCAACTCCACTGTGCAATGACTTCAGTGTTAAGGACCCGTCTAGAAGTGTTCATCAAATCATCTCAGGATTTGTCTCCTTCAATGCATTTGATACATGACCATGACAGATTTGAAGCATAATCTTTGGGAAATGGAAAAGTGAGTGTAACGGTTGGGATTAATTGGGCATAAGCTGGAAATAAACCTTCCAGGTTCTTCGATTATCGCAGCAGAAACACTCTTCAGATTCTGTTTCCTTGCTGCACCTCAAAGATGAAATTGTGAAAAGATACAGGAGGCATTACGAAAACAATTTTAAACATCATTTCCTTTCCCCCAATTTCAAAATATGAGATTTCAGGCCAAAGAAAAATGCATATTTATTGTTCCTTCCATGAAAACTGACAGGGAAATCAGGTGCCTCAACTCTAGCGTATTTATTAAAGAAGTTGGGGTTGCAATATGGGCCTTGAGGGGTGGTGAATCTCCATGTGAAGACAGGCTTCCAATGGAGTTTTAATAAGCAATGTAGGATTTCAATGAAGTGGATGTTTTCTGGATGTAGGATGAAGCCCTCCAGTCCAAGTCTCTTGGAGAACATACCAATGCTGGTATCATCAGTCTAATCCCTAGTATCTCCAACAGATATTCTATAAGTGGCTGAAGACCATTTACATTACTCAACATGGCATACAAACTTCAGAAGGTATATTTATTGTTGATAACATATTGTCGGCATGGGAAACAATTGACTGGCATATAAACTTCATGGTAAGGTTTTGGCCAGGAGGTGGACATGTGGCTCTGCAGGTTGTAAGTGCAGAGTAACCTAGCTTTGTGAAAGATAGATTTATTTTTGATAAAATAGTGTCAGCATGGGAAGCAATTGAATGGGCTAGAGAGACTCGATGGAAAGCCTTGTTCCTAAAAAATGACTCTGACAAGGCATATGACAGAATTGAGTGATTTTATTAAAAACAAGCTGACGTGGCTCAATTTTGGACCAAAATTCAAAGCAATGTGAATGATTATTTTATAAGCCTCTATTAAGGTGCAAGTGACTGGGCAATTAACTAATCCCATTTCTCTCCAAATATCAATTAAGCATGCTTGTCCATTGGCCCTCCTTTTATATGTTATTGTTGCATATACAATAAGATATTTATTACAGGCTGCCAGAATTCAGGGGCAGATCAAGGGAATCGTACTTCTAGGGAGTATGAAATATTGAATGTTCATTTAGAAGTTATTCTTCTTGAAGACTGCTATGATAGCAAATGAGGGCAGGATTCAACAAACAGGAAAAAAGGTGAAGCATTATAGAAGCAGTTAGAAGAGAATGTGACCATTATAACAGGAGAGAAATTTCAAATTATCCATCAGATAAATTCAAGAAAGTTGATTGATGAATTGAGCCATGTTCTTCAGATAAATCAACACAAGTGTTTGCATGTTTAAAATAACATTGAAAATAATGCTGGATCTGACTTACAGTGAGTCCAACATATATAGAAAATTCTCTGAATAAGAAAGGTTACTGGAAGGCAAAACAGGTGGCCTCCCTGCCATTCTCAAGTATGCAGCTGCTGCAATAGTTGGTACCTGTAGATATACAATAAGGTCAATCCCATTCTCAATACTCAAAACCTACGACAGAATTAAACTCTATGAGTTCCTTTCGAATATAGCACTGCTCCTACAAGACAAATATTTGCATACCCTTTTACAAGAACACCATTACAACAAAAACAAAACTGATAAACAATATTTGGCACACATTACAGTTGCACAAGAGCTTACAAGGTCAGTGAACAGAAATACGGGATTTCACTTTGAAGTTTAACAAGATATGTACCTTTCCCAAGACACGTGCAATCTGCTTATCACGAATTGATTTTGAATTGTAAAGATCTTGTCCCTGTAAGAGAAATAGGCAGTCGTAAGTTCAAAAGGCATGAACAGGCCTTATAGGAAAAATGGTCAACTGAATTTCATAATTCAAAGTACTAAAAAGAATTATAAGAAATATTCTCGATATGCTCCTAGAAACTACATAATGAGAAAGGCTTTTTAGTCATTCTGTGCTAAGAGTGAAAATGATTAATGATTGAGATCAGAAAGGATTATTCATGTTCTTATCCTACGGTATACAGTGCCTCTTTTTATGGTTAAGTATTAGTATGCACTATACCTTTAGAAATATAATGAAATGAAATTATATCAATGCCTACAAATGACCCAAATAGGTCAATGAGACTAGGAAGTACAAGCTTTGACAACAGCAATAAGGAGTGCCTACAGCATTTCCTACACAGTTCTAAAATCTAAAGTTAAGGAAAGAATGAAAAAAAGAGTAGACCATAAAATAGAAAATGTAGGAGGAGAATCTGGGAACACCTTATTAAGTAAAATAAGCAAACAAAGACTACCTTACGTAGGGATAAATAGAAGACGTGTAACCTTAAACATGTGCATACAAAATCTATTGATTTCTATTCCTAAAAGTAAAGCATACCAAATAGGTCAAGGTTCAGGATGACCAGCCTTGTAAAATGCCTTTCTCCCAATAACATTTTCAGGTAGTGAATTTATCTGTTAAAAAATACCGTAAATATCTAGCAGAAAGATATTTTGAAGATTCTAGCATACCCTCAATGCTGGATTGGCATCTGGATGAAATGTAGAAAGTGCACTTATTGCACTAACAAGCATACCCATCGGATGAGCATCATGAGGCATTGCTTGTATGATATCCTGCAGACCAAAATCAAAATCCCACTCAAGAGGCAGAATAAGAACATCAACAATATAATCTACATCGAAGCTGCTGAGGCAATAAATATCCAAATTGAAAAGGTGAGCATCATAACAAATGTCGACTTAACAACAAAGAGTGAAAAATGCCTATAAACAAGATGTAAATCGGATGAACAGAAACTCAATGTTCACATCAAATGGACTGAAAAGGAAGATTTTATTAACAGTAGAATATACCATAACTCCCTCGGGTGCTGCTGAATGTTGGGAAACAGCGAATTCCCAATCTGCTAATTGAGACTGAGAGGGCAAATTTCCATACACTGAAATACAAAAAGTTTAGCTTTCAGACGTAAAATCAAGATATTTCTTCATACAGGCAGTCATACTGCCACCAAAGACATAAGAGCACTATCAATTCCTTACGATTTAAAGTAATGCCCATATTTCCTTGCAAGTAAGAAAAATTACTTACTTAAGAGGTAAGCCACCTCAAGGTAAGTGCTCTTCTCAGCTAACTCTTCAATTGGATAACCTCTATATCGCAAGATTCCTTCATCTCCATCTATGTAAGAAATTGATGAGCGGACAGGAGCAGTGTTCAAGTATCCTGGATCATAAAGCTTCAGCCCTTTATCATCCCCACCTATAGTTAACTGTGCTCCACAAATCCAATGCACTAACCATTTTTAGCAAATACAGAGCACTTTAGCATTTAAGCAATATGTGGCAAACACAAATAAAAACTACATGCAACATCAGTACAGTTTAAGGTTTAATTGGAGCTGTTTGTTTAAAACTGTGGGTCAAAACTGTTGCATGGAATAATTATAACAAAAAAATACAGGCTGTAACACTGATGGGATGATATTTCAGCCAAGTAAAAGAATCAAGTTGTTTGGGGTAGTTGTGAAAAAAACAGCTTTTAAATAAAGCTTGGACAAATTGCCACTAAAAGTGCAGTACAGAATGAATAACAGCAGAACTCCACACGAATGGTAACCTAATACATCAACATAAAAATGGAAGGCAGACAACATTCTTGTATAATGACAGATCTAATCTATATGATCAAAAAGAGGCCTATACAAGTCCAAAAACGATGATTAACAAATTAAATTTTTCCAAGCGTTGCAATCTTTCTTCGCTGCAATCGTTTAATCAAGATCATATCTATATCTCAGTAACAAGCTCTCATCTATATCTTAGTAACAATAATAGGGGCTGAGACAGACCATACAGACAGAGAAACATCATCTAAGGATTGATCCTACAAATGGTAAGTGCACAACAATACATGCACAACCAATATTGGATACAATCTTAACATAATAAGTTTCCATTTTGCTAATATATTCTCTGTTCAAGCCAACCAGATCTAATAGACCATAATATAACCACATCTAAATAGATATATTCATTGGAGGTCAAGGAATTAGGCCATCAATCACCTAAGGAGCTCAAGTTACTCTGATTTCTCTATTTAACCAATAAAAATAGCATACAAGATGGGGATAAAGGGGATAAAGTTTAAGCTCCTCAAGGAAGGATACATACGAACAACATACAATATCAGTGATTCAGATCTTGTAACGACATTACTGTGGATTGCTTTGAAGGAGCAGTCGTCTGCAACTGTGTAGACCTATGGCAATCTTTGATGAGAAGCAATCACATTTAGAGAAAACACTGGCTGCATGGCTGAGGTTGAGATGGACCAACAATGGCAATGAGTACTGCCGCTGCTTCGCAAAGGATTTCACAGGTTACAAGTTCAAATCCTGTCACACAAATTGTTCACTAAATCTCCTCTATGTTGGCAAATGTGGAGGCTTATTCTCTCAATGAGAAAGAAAAAAATCAAATGTTACAAGGACAAAGCAATTGAATGGGCAACTGAAAGTGGTAGATCCTAGTTTTCAGTTATACGCTAATTGTATTTGTGACTCAATTATCTATGCTTGTGAAACAGTGCTCTTGGCAGTAATTTCTGTGGGTAATGTGGCGACCCTGCTGTTGCCACTGAGTGCATTTCTGTAATCTTAAACATATCTTGTGTTACAGCATTTTGCTACATGCTCTTGCAAAAACACACATGTAATTTTTCATTTTTGCCACATCACTTGTGAATGTTTTCACAAGTATCAAGCTTGCAGGATTTCATGGCTAGACACTTGGATGGGTGGGAAGCACACTTGTGTTTGTGCTTAGAGACAGTGCTTCTTCATGGTTGAGTGGTGGCCATGGTGGATGGCCAAGAAGCAGGGGGTGATGTGTCTTCATGTCTTCATGGTGTTAAATTGGCGAGTATGGTGTGCCTTACAAGTTAAAATGCTCATAAGATGATGCGCTCTCTCTAAGCGACAATTAAAAGGATGGATAACTAAGGTATTAAAGCAAATAATTAACACAATTATTTAATGGAATGTAACCCATCAATTTAGGGTCTCCTTAAGTTATGAAGCACTAATAATTGCACTTTTGAAGTAATGGATTAATTAAAATGTTTTACCTTGGGTTTTTAAGGTTTTAGTGTGATTAATTAAAGTTAATCAAGGAAAAGCACTTTAACGCACTAAATGACCAAAGTACCTATGGTTTACACTTTGAATTAATTAAATAATCAATTATGAGGTGGGTGCTATGCACAATTATTCCTTGTTCACGTTTAATTGAAGACTATTGCACAAGGAGCAACATTTAATTGAAGACTATTGCACAAGGAGCAAGTTGGAAGGTTCTTGGTTTGAACACCTTACAGGTTTTGAAGACATTTCACACATAGGATACCTTGTCATGACACATTTATCAAACCTTTGTGGAGCACTAGCATTGAGGATGATTGACTTTGATTTCACTAGGGTCATGACACATGGAGGCTTAATGCTCAAACGCCCTAGCTCTTTTGGCTTTGTTTACACTTGGAAGTCGATCATTACATACCAATCTTCTAGATTCTTTGGAGCACCCTCCTTCGTGGCACATTTCTCAAGGTATTCATGCATTATTTGGTGGATACATGGCACAACTATCAAGGGTGCACCTCCTTTGGTCCATGTGCAAGCTAAAATTCATGGTGTTTAATCAATTACTCATCTCCCTAGGGGGGGGGCGCCTCCTTGGAGATTAAAATATTAATAATTGAAGGAATATCTGAACTCCTAGGCACATTCTTCAAGGGTGCATTCCTCAAGTTGGTTAAAGCTTGGTCAAGGTGGTTAGCAAGGCACATTTCACAAGGAAACATCATCTATTATATCATTTTATTGGTCAAAGGTAATTGGCAAGTTGCTTAAACTCCCTCTTTCAAGCCACACATGTGGAATTGGTTGAGCCTATAATGTAGCATTAAGGAGATCACACGTGCCTCAAGAAGTTAGTTGCATCCACACTTGTGGGAGGCTCTTTCCTCTAGAGCGCACTTCTGTTTTGGGTTAAGAAGGTTGAGGCAAGCACTTCTTTCAAAGGAGCTTCATCAATTCAAAACATACATTATTCCTTGGTCAAAGTTGGTTACTCATTGCACATCTATCAAGACTTGTTAAACCCCTTATTCTTTGCAAACATGGGAAAAGTTTGTTACACTTGAAAAGGGCACATCACACGAAAAAGCATGATTGTTCACACATGAGAGTTTCTCAAGGGCGCACTTTTGGAGAAGGATGTCCAAGCTTGGTCAAACACTCATCTACCTTGGCATGCACCCCACCTTCTTGGTCATTGGTGAATCTAACCAACTCAAATTTTTATTATTGATGAACTCTTCTCAAAGAGTTTGTTGCATGAGAACTATTTTTGTATTATTTCCCTTGGAGAGAAAAGTGGATCTAACCACTACTTTGTTATTCCTAGAAAAATCATTGAGCAAGTAGTGAATCTAGAAAAGGAAATTATTATTTGATTGTACAAGGAAGATGACCTAAAACCTATATAAGGGTTTGCTCTCTTTACTTGAGATGAGGATGGTTGGAAGAGGGGACCTTTCCCCTTTAGAGTTTTATTGAATATCTTTCCCTTGGAGAGAAAAGTGGATCTAACCACTAGTTTATTATTCCTAGAAAAATCATTGAGCAAGTAGTGGATCTAGAAAAGGAAATTATTATTTGGTTGTACAAGGAAGATGACCTAAAACCTATATAAGGGTTTGCTCTCTTTACTTGAGATGAGAATGGTTGGAAGAGGGGGCCTTTCCCCTTAGAGTTTTATTGAATATCTTGAAGGTGAATTTGGAGCTTCAGGTTAATGTAATGGGGCTCAAATTGTTGAATTTGAATGATATGAGATGGACTTCTACGAGTCGATTTGAGGGTTTTGGATTGGATAACCTTGTTCCTTATTTAAAGAATCATAATTTGTGTTTAATAATCCTTTTACCTTTCATTAATTTACTACTGGAAATGTCATTGTAAATGCCAATCTTCTTATTTTGAGTTAGTTGGATGTTACATTTCTTAGTAGGGATTGCACCTTCATAGTCTAAAGTGTCATCTCCTTAAATTGGATAATTGAACTTTAATTTCTACACTCATATTCAACCATATAAGGCATGTTGAAATTCAATCATTTTGTCTTTTAGTGTGCCTTATTACATAAGAATAAGCATGGTAAACTATTACGTTGCACCTATACTAGCTCACTTTCAAATATCTGCCCAAGGAGGAGTTGTTTTTTCTCTTCTCCAGGGCCAAGATGGGGTACTATTTGCACTTTTTTACGGGTGCTTATAGGCGGACCCCTTGATTCCCCCTATAAGAGTGCAATGGCTTAGTGGCATTGCTGACTGCCTCATTTTAGGGCTTATAGCCTTCAGGTTGGTGTTCGGGGATCCTAAGGGCAGGTCACTGGGTCATATGACCCCCCTTCTTGATCTCCACATAGGTGACAGTGTTCTACTCAGAGGCACTTGCCTCCACTTCCGGTCGCCTCAAGCACCCCTCCTGGCCTCCATTCAACATAGTGCCCTCTCCCCTTGGGCCCAGAGAAATGATGACGTCATCCTAGCTACCAAGACTTTCAAGCTTGATTGAGAGAGGCATTGAGGGTTTTACAGCATTGTTGGGGTTAGATGGGGCATGACGTTCTCCCCCTGCTCACTCCATTCTTTAGAGTGGTGCCCTTTGTTCAATTTTAGCTATTTTCGTCAGCTTTTGGTAACTATGGGGAAAATGCCCCAAGTTATCCATGTCTTAGATTATTTTATATTATTTTATGTTATATTTTCAAATTGACATTGTAGTGGCTTGTCGGCCTGGGTAATTATAAAAGTGAGGTTGTAAGGCTATAAATAAGCCTCCTCACTCATTGTAAAATCATAGAATGGGATAAAAACATTACGTTACTCTTTTACCCAAATTAGGCTTTTGGAAGTGATGTGCACCTCTTGGAAGATTGTCTTCTTTGGCATAAGGATCAAATTTGATGCTCTCTAGGATTTTTACTCATGCATGGTGGATGCTAGGAATTGTTGAAGTAACACAAGCTCAAGTAAGTCTTGATTGGTATCAATTGGTGATGGTATGTGAGTTTTGCTTCTTTGATGATTGATGGTGGTCTTGGTGCTGCATTTTTTCTGATTTCAACCTTCTTCTAAGCCTTTTGTCAACCTTGCATGGTGGAAAACACTCTCAAATAAAGGTTTTCCCTAGTTTGGCCTTGGGTCTCTGAATTTTCCCTAAATTAGGCTCTTGAAACGAACCTTAAAGGTTGTTGTGAGAAGCCCTAGTTTACTGTCAAGGAGAAAATCAGTCCAAGAAGGAGGTTGGTCACATCTACTCTAGGCCTAGGGTTTGGGGTTTCATCCATCAAAATCCTTGTCTCCTCAATTTCAATCAATTTTCTTGCATTTCATATGTAATTAGTTGCATTTTCAAGGTAGATCAGGTTAATTCTTAGGTCTGCATTTTTTATTCAGAAAACCTAAAATAGTCATAAAACTTAAAAATAAAAATAAAAAATCCAAAATAAGAAATTTTGGCCCTCTTACAATTTTGGCCTCCCCTTCTAAAAATTTGGCCTGACATTTCAGCATTAGAAACCCTAGGGTGTCATCTTTAGACCTGATTTTGACCATAAAAACCCTAGTCCGAAATTCTGCAGTTGACTGTCAAAATCAGAGTTGGGGTTTCTGCGTTTTTCACCCTAAGTGCCCAGGCAGCCTCAGCCTCTTTTGAGGGTTACCCCGTATCTCCAGCGAGCTGTTTCAAGCCCTTTCCATCCCTTAAACCTCCCCCTTTATCCATTCTTTCTCTGCTGCAAACCCTAACCGGACCTAAGACTAACCCTCCTAAGTCCCTGACCTCTTCTCCTAAGCACTAGCACTCCCCTACCTTACCTTGTTCTCCCTTCTAGCAACCCTTTGAGGCCTAAAACGAGCCCTTAAGGCTCCTTTCAAGGTGACCTTTGAGGCTTAGTTTACTACTGCTCTAATATTCAGAGTCCAGACCTGCTAAAAGGCACATACAGTCAGAATTTACAGACCTAATTGATAGCCACCAAGAATCCAAATAGTTAACGAATCTATGCTTTGCAAGTGCAATTATTGAGGTCTGATTTGCTTTGCTTTGGATCATTAAACTAACCATTGTTAACGTATAAAGGATATATATAAATGTGTTTCAGAAGGCTGCTATATTTATGAAATAATCATGCAACTTAATTCTGATATATCCATGTTAAACACTACTAAAACAAATGATCTGATTGGGTTAGCAACTATTTACATGTCACAGTGCTAGCGAAAGTTGAAGTGTAGTTGTTTCATATCTAAAGATGAATGTCATATGCTGATACAATACCTAATTTGGTCTATTTATTTATGAAATGCACTCATTGTTTGTTATCGAATGCTGATCCTAAGTGATACTTGGAAGTTGGTGAAATTAGAACCATATATACTTGACAACCTAATGCATGTATGATCACATGGGTCAATTTGTTATCTTTAGACTAATACTTAACTGGCTTATCTTTAGCATGCCATCTTCATCCTCTTCTTGACTCCATAAAGGTACTGATCTATACATGAGGTTGTGGATGGTGTTTGGTGTAATTATTGACAGGCACATAGATAAGGGCTCTCCCCTTGGAGGTCAAGACTCTCCGAAGAAGTTCACAGAAGAGTGATCAAGGTGACATTGGGTCACAACTTCCTACGTATTCTTACTGGTCACTAGCCCTACTAGTTTGTCCAGTAACATTTTTTGGGGCCATTGCCAGGGACATTTCCAAATTGGTTGAAGTGTCAAATTTAGGTCCTTGGTGGCCTCGAGGTAAGTCTTTGTTTAATATCATCATATTTTTCTTTGAAGGCTAATCTTGCAGGTTTGGCTTATAACTCCAATTAAAGACACCCCTCCAATATTTAGGTAGGTTCTTATTTTTGTACTTTAGTGAGATTTGTTTAGTCTAACCTGACAGGTCTCTCCTAGCGACTCCCATTGAAGAAAATCAAAAGAAGTGCGCTACAAAAACAAGACCAAAAGGTAAGCTTTGCTTTGATAAATTTTGTTAAAGGCTAACTTTGCAGGCGACTCCACTGAAGAAAAGATAAAGAAGTTCAAGCAAGCAATCTCAAGCAGAAGATATGGGAATCCTTGATCCATTTGACTTCTTGAACATTCCAGGATACCCAAATTAGTTTGATAAACATCGTTGTCTGAAATCTATCCCAATGTTCCACAAGGGTGAAGATACCGGTACATCTCATGTTACTAAGTTCAAAGAAGTTATGATGGCATGGGATATCACAGACAAGGACACCATTATGCAGTTATTCGTAATGTCCTTCGAACTTGGGGGTAATCAAGATATGGATGCTTGGTATGATGCACTTCCTCCTAAGGGGATATCTTCCTTTCTGCAGCTGGTTGAGGCATTCTGCAATCAATGGGATCCCAATACTAAGGAAGAAATCCTAAAGATTATAAAGGACAATCATACAGATATTGATGAATAGATCTCAAAAAAGAATGAAGCAGTTCTTGATGAGGAAATTCATGACAAAGATTAAATCACGAAAGGTTTGCTCGAAGAAGCCATTGTTCAAGATCTGCAAAATGACATCATAGCCCTTATGACCGAAGATGAAGGAATTCCTGAAGATGAAGGTGACGTTTCTCCAGAAAATGAAGACCAAGAATCCTTAGTTGAAGGAATTGAAGAATAAAGAAATGGGAAATCCTTCATATCCTCTGATTACAGCTTCTTATGATATTTTGGCTCTATTGGAAAAAATAACAGGTTTACCGGAGACAATGATTACTGGAAGTTCCTTGGTCCACCGATGTACAATTCTTCAAGACCTTGCAGCATCGTGATGGATCCTCTATTGGGCACATGTTTTGGTGAAAAGACCTACTCTACCACCAATGAAGTGTTAATTTTGTAACTAGGAAAGTGTTCCCCTAGGTGACTTTAGCCTTAGTCACTTAGAGAGAGGACATAAAGTGACCCTTGCATTAAATGACTTAAGTGAAGCATTTAATTTGACTTTAGAGTGTAAAGTCACTTTTTGATAAATTTAAATGGCTAAGTGAAATTAATATTTTGAGAATTAAAATACGAGCAATTCATTTCATCCGTTGATCTAATCTAATCTCCACCATTAGATTAGATGGACCCTAGGGTTCACTCAAAAAGGCAAGGGAAAGGCATTTTGCCTCATTCTTGAGATCACAGTGAGCTGAGAGAGAAGAATGAAGAGAGGGCACGAATTTCGAGACACCCTGCTGAAGAGATTTGGTGGACACGAATTTCGAGACTGCATTTATTGTTTTGCACATAACCCAAGAAGTGTACGGCTGCATTTATTTCAGGCACGGATTTCGAGAAAAGTACAGATTCCGTACAGTACGATTTTGGGCACGATTTTCAAGGCAAAATCAGCACAGATTTCGAGGATGATCTCTGGCACATTTCCCGAGACAACAAACAGGTTTTTATGGCACAATTTTTGAGGTCGTATAGCTACATTTAATGCAGTCCGTACAATACGATCTTTGACTGTTTCAAGGGCATCATTTAATGCTCTCAGATACAAAAATCGAGCACTGTTAGGAGCTGGTATTTCTGCACATTTTTCGAGAAGAAATTTGCATGGAAAACAAGGCAGCATTGCATAGAAAACGAGGCAGCCTGCAGGGTGATTTGTGCTGGTTGAGATAAGTTGTATTTTGACTGTAAAAGACTGTCTGAATTTTTTCCTGAAGAAATAATAAACTCTCTCTCTCTCTGACTGGTTTTCCCCTTGTGGGTTTTTCCAGGGCCATTGGTCAAAAATTTCTGAGTACTGTGTGTTGAATGGCGTGCATTTTATTTACTTTTTGTCCATGAAAAAGTGAAGTTAAAGCAGTGTTATTAAGTCTGAAATTTATGTTTATTTCCAGCATTTAAATTTATGGGTTTGCAATAAACTGAGACAACTTTTTTAACTTATAACCAGAGGCTGAAACTTGTGAAAAATCTACATGGTATCAGAGCTGAGTGGGGCAAAAAACTAAATACTTGCAGACAGACAGTCATTTCCAGAATTCAAGAAAACTTTTGTGAAAGTAGTACCTTCTTGCTGAAACTCGTTTTTTGAGAAAGATGCCTTCTCCCGGATTGAGAAGTGAAGATAGACTTGATGGGGCAGGGAACTTTGTTTCTTGGAAGGCCAAGGTAGTGCTTTTGTTGAGAGAGAATGAGCTGTGGGATGAGGTTGTCAATAATACTACAACTCACCCCATTGTCATTCCCAGTGCTACCACTGATCCTGTAGCAGCAACTGCCTTTGGGAAGAAGGATATTAAAGCCATGAGAATTATCTTGGATGTTGTTAAAGACCATGTTATTCCACACATTTCAGCAAAGGATCATGCACATGAGATGTGGAGTGCTTTGACCGGGTTATTTCAAAGTTCTAATGAGAATAGGAAGATGGTTCTTAGGGAGAAGCTGAAGAATATCAAGATGGTCGAAGGAGAGGTTTGTATGGCCTATCTTACTAGGATCTTGTTGAGGCTTGGAAAATCGCAGGCAACAACAGCAAGGGATTCTCCCCAGTCAATGTTCCCAACTAGCCCGTGACTGTTTGGTATGGGGAATCCGTCCGCTTTACGGTCCGGCTACCGTAGGTCAAGTAACAAAAATTAAAAGGTTTTACCGGTTGCGACCTGGTCCACCGTATATATTTTTGTGTTTTTAACTTTAAGTATGATATGCAAGTGCCTATCTAAAATGCAGATTGATAAAGAATACAAGGAGCGGTCACAATGTGATGCGCAGGTTCTTACCTCTCGTCTTAGACTCTCTCGCATCTGAACCACACACAGCAGGAAATAAAACTAACTAAGCTGTCCCTAGGGAGTGAGATTATCATTTAATGAGTAATGTATTACTGTTCATGCATTAAGAAAAATCACCGGTAGTTGTTCTTTAATTCAAAACACATAAACATGAATAGATGGATGAACAACAAGATAGCTCATTGTCTGTGAAAACATTCATTACTCATAGTGGAAATTATCATAAAATAAACCAGAGAACATTCATAAAAGAACATAGGTTCAACAAGTTAGAACGATCTCACGGTTAATGAATAAAGGCTGAAAACGAAATAGTTCCCCTTCAACAACATCCATTGAACAACATTTGAACATTCAACCAAAACTTTCTGCAACAGGCAAAACTGTAATAGTATATTGCAAAACGAAATAGTTCCTCTTACAATGTGTTCTCACCAGTCTCACTGGGAAAAAGTCTTGGTTCTCTCGAACTTTCCTATATTTATACAAAAATAGCAAAACCTTTGGGTTGCCCCCACCCCGTGACCTTTGGGCTCCCCAAACGTTTTAGTCTTACAATTTTGTCTTTTATGAGTGCTCATGATTCATACAAACGTTATATTTCAAATTAAGATTTAAATTTACAGGCGCTTTGTAAAAAGTGACCAGCTTGGTAACTAACGAACTTCCCAAACCTGAGACACTGTTCTTAATGATTACGCTCAGTAATCCGTTGGTCCTTTTGAGATCCTGTTGATCTCAGACTTCCGCTATCTTCTTTTCCTTGAGCAACATCTCTGCTTCTTTATGCTTTAGCTGATTCTTTCTTCAGCCAACTTACTTCTGAGTTGTCCTCCAGCTATGACTTCTTTGCAGCAGTAATCATCAACTGGATTCGAGAAAATCTCCCATGTCTGTCTGTGATCAACACAAAAAACGCATCATTTATCCAAACCACTTTTCAATGAACGTAACTCATACTACCAATCAAAATGAGCATCAACAATAACAACCCAGGACTGCGCTTTCAACGTGGAAACCTCAAACCTGATCAAAAACCAAAAAAAAACGTCGCCTAGGGCGAGAAAAACCCCACCGGCGGGAAAACTAAACCTCCGGTAGATAAAAACTTCATCGGCGAATCGGAACACATAACGTCTGTCGGTTAGTTTACTAAAACACCGCAACGGCGGGTAACCCATGGTCTAGGTGCTCCAAAGCAAAACAAAACATCGGCGAAACAAAGCATTACAACGGGATTCGATACATCAGAGGCCGGAACTATTACAGAATCGGACGGTTAGTCTGTTAAGGAACCGCAATGGCGAGAATCAAATAGACACGGCTTCCGCCCATAGTTATGAACTGCTCCGATTAACGAGGAAAAGCGATAAAACGCCAGGGTAGGGGCTATGCATCGGAACATTCGTCGTTTAGCTTCCGCAACGGTGGCTCTGTAGAGAACAGCAGCTCCAATACACTGTACAAAAGACCTCCGACAGCGGAAAGAAAAACGCTGACAGTAAAATATAATGACGGAGAAAAACACGCATCGGCGAACAACAGACTTTACATTGGGTCATTCATTATAAAGCCTCCGCAAGGGCGGCTGCGTAGGTGACTACGGTCCCGACTCATAATTCAAAAACCTTCCAACAACGACCAAAGGAAATCACCCGTAAGTCAAAACCAAGTTAAACATAGCAGCGTCAGCAGACAAAGATATTCATTCAGCAATCATCCTCAAAAGATCAAACTCGCAGCAGAGTCAAGCAATTGCAATAAATCTAAGCAAGACAAAAATTAAAGGAGGGTCCAAAATTTTAAGAAATTTGGGAGAACGTTGTAGCTGCAACAGATCTCTCAGGTGAGAGATGAGCTTGCAGCTGTTGGGGTGGTTGTTACTGGTCCTAAGCTAGTGCAGACATCCTTGAATGGGGTGATTGCACCTTAGGCTGTGTTTGTATAGGGTTTGGTGGCTAGAGAGAACTTACCATCATGGGATAGGGTCTGTGATGATTTTGTTCAAGAGTAGACTCGGAGGGGTTTCTTGCAGTGCAGTGCTTCGACTAGTAGGGAGGATGAGGAGGATGTGTCCTTGACAGCGAAGGGGAAGAAGAAGAACAAGAAGGGTCCCAAGAAGGGTGGGGCCAAGCAGCAGGATGGGCAGAAGAAGGATCTGAGCACTGTTAAGTGCTTTGCATGTCACAAGATGGGGCACTATACTGGGCAGTGTCCGAACAAGAAGAAGAATAAGCAGTAGCAGACAGCAGCTTCAGCAAAAGTCGATGTGTTAAGTGCTTTGCATGTCACAAGATGGGGCACTATACTGGGCAGTGTCCGAACAAGAAGAAGAATAAGCAGTAGCAGACAGCAGCTTCAGCAGAAGTCGATGACTTTGTCGTGAGATTTCAGAGTGAGTTTTCACTGTGCACTGGGCATATTGAGATTGAGAGAGAATCTATTCTCACCAGTGCGAATGTTGACAGACAGAGGGAGTTTTCCCTGGTGACAGACCATTCCTACAATGCATCTACTTCCAACACTTGGTATATAGATAGCGGAGCCTCAAGCCACATGACAGATGCTCGTGACATGTTCTTTGAGCTTTCACAGACAGAAACAGATGTGGAGGTTGTGTTGGGAGATGACTCAGTAGCCAAAGTTGTTGGGTGTGGGACCATTACCTTTCAGAGGGAGTCCATGAGTCCCATGGTGTTGCAAGATGTCTTGTCTGTACCCGGGTTGAAGAAGAACCTAGTTTCAGTTTCCATGATCGAGGATCAGGGTCTTGGGGTGTCCTTCCTAGATGGACACATGCACATATTTCCCAAGACTGCAAGACCATATGCTTCCGTTGCCATTGGAGTTAGATGTGGGAAACTATATAGGTTCTTGTTTCAGCCTCAGCATGCCTTGGCACATAGCAGCGGCAGTGAGCTTTGTGAGCTTTGGCATAGGAGGATGGCTCACTTGCATCATCCAGCCTTGGGGTTGTTGAGACATATGGTTACAGCTTTACCGGAGTTCAACACAGGGCAGAGTGATGTGTGCAGGGGGTGTGCTTTGGGAAAGCACACCAAGACTGCCTTTCCGAGCAGTGATAGCAGGTCAGCAGGGACCCTTGACTTGATACATTCAGACTTATGCGGACCAATGTCTTTTGTGCCCTTGAGAGGATACGAGTATCATGTGACATTCATTGATGACCATTCCAAGAAAACCTAGATCTACTTTCTGAAAAGCAAGAAGTCCGAGAAAGTCTTGCAGAGGTTCCAAGAGTTCAAAGCTCTTGTGGAGAACCAAACAAGGAGGAAGATTCGAGTTCTTAAATCGGATAACGGGGGTGAGTATACCTCCAAAGAGTTTGATGGATTTTGCAGACAGGAGGGTATCAAGAGACAGTTGACAATTCCATATACTCCAGAGCAGAATGGAGTAGCAGAGAGGAAGAACATGTCCATTGTTGGAGCAGCCCGAGCTATGCTACATGACCAGTCTCTTCTTTTCTTTCTCTGGGTTGAGGCTTGCAACACAGCTATATATCTTCAAAACAGGAGTCCCCATCATGCCGTGGGGAACATGACACCTGAGGAGTGTTTTTCAGGCAAGAAGCCTGAAGTTAGCCATTTTTGGATATTTGGTGGTTTGACTTACTCTCATGTCCCTTCAGAGAATAGGACAAAGTTGGAGTCCACTGCAGAGAAGGGCATCTTTGTGGGCTATGATGAGACTTCGAAGGCCTTTCGTATTTACCTTCCCTCTCAAAGGAAAGTGGTTGTGAGAAAGGATGTGAAGTTTGAGGAGGAGTGGGCCTTCAGGAAGTCGAGAGAGTTAGAGAAAGGAGAGCAGCAGGTTCCTGCACCTCAGGTTGTTACACAGGTTCCATCAGCGCAGCAGTCAAGATTATAGGTTTTCAGGGTTACAGGACCACTCAGTGTAGGCACAGGTTCACCAGGTTCAGTGGTTCAACCAGCAGGGTCTTCGAGGACAGGTGATGGATTTACTATTACTGGTACACCGTACAGGGGATCGAGATCTGGATCTAGATTACAGGGTACACCAGCTTCAGGTTCACAGGTAGGTGACTGGGGTTTCTAGCTCTGGTAGTTCTTTAGATGAGTACAGACCAGTGTGGGAGCAATCTTCAGGGAAGAAGAAGCCTAAGTGGCTTTGGGAGACCTTAAAGGATGCTTTGAAGGTTGGGACACCCAGGGAGGAAGTGAGGGCTGTCAAGATGCCTAACAGATTGGGCATGTTGTTGGTGGCTAGTACACGGGATTCTGAGCCTTCTAATTTTGAGGAGGCCTCCCAGCATTCGGTTTGGCGAGATGCCATGATGGATGAGTACCATTCCATCATGAAGAATGATGTATGGGAGATAGTTCCGAGACCTAAGGGGAAGTCAGTGGTGACTTCTCGGTGGATTTACAAGCTAAAGTATGTAGCGGATGGGAGTGTGGAGAAGTACAAGGCCTGGTTTGTAGTGCGGGGGTTTTCATTGGTTGAGGGTATTGATTATGATGAGACTTTTGCGCCGATTGCTCAGTATACTTCTATTTGGGATTTGATCTCCATTGCAGCAGAAATGGGTTGGAAGATCCATCAGATGGATGTGAAGACCGCATTTCTCAATGGGATCATACAAGAGGAGACTTATGTTAAGCAACCTCAGGGCTTTGAGATTCATGAGAGAGAGTCTCATGTTTGCAGATTGAAGAAAGCCTTATATGGGCTGAAGCAAGCTCCTAGAGCTTGGTACTCCAAGATCGATTTTTACTTGCTAAGTATGGGGTTTCAGAAGAGTGAAGCAGATCTGAATCTCTACTTCATCATGGTTGGAGATTATCCGCTTATTCTTCTGCTATATGTTGATGACTTGTTTATCACAGGGAGAGAGAGACCCATTGCAGCTTGCAAGAAGGATCTTGCAGCAGAGTACGAGATGNTGGAGATTTGGCAGGAGCCTCGACATATTTTCATGGGACAAAGAAAGTATGCGGTTGATATTCTGAGGAGATTTAGGATGGAGGATTGCAGGCCGATGTCGACACCAATGATCACCAACTGGAAGAAGCGTCATGCTTCTGAGGGAGAGTTGGTGGATCCTACTTTATACCGTCAACTCATTGGGTCATTGATGTATCTGGTCAACACTCAAACAGATTGTGTTTTGCAGTGAACACTCTTAGTCAGTTCATGGTTGAGCCTAGGAGTGTGCATTGGGTTGCAAAACATGTGTTGCGTTATCTAGTAGGGACAGTGGATTTTGGTCTAAACTATAGGAGGTCAGATGGGATCAGATTGGTTGGTTTTAAAGACTCAGATTGGGCAGGCAGTGTGGCAGGCCGGAAGAGCACTTCCGGATGTTGTTTCAATTTGGGCTCGGCAACAGTGTCATGGTTCAATCGGAAGCAAAAATCTGTTGCGTTGAGTTCTGTAGAGGCTGACTATATGGCAACCAGCTAGGCCAGCTGCGAGGCTTGTGGCTTCGCAAGATGATGGTGAATTTATTTGGTTAGGAACTGAAGCCTACGATGATCTATTGTGACAATCAGAGTTGCATCCAGCTCTCTGAGAATCCAGTATTTCATGACCAGTCAAAGCACATTGAGATCAGATATCATTTCATCCGAGACTATGTTCATAGAGGAGCAGTTACTCTACAATACATTTCCACTGATGAGAAGGTAGCACACATTCTGACAAAATCTTTGGGGAGGGGCAAGTTTGTCTTCTTCAGAGACAAATTGGGAGTGGTGCAGAACACCTTCCTTGGTAAGAGAAAGTGTTAATTTTGTACCTAGGAAAGTGTTCCCCTAGGTGACTTTAGCCTTAGTCACTTAGAGAAGGGATATAAAGTGACCCTTGCATTAAATGACTTAAGTAAAGCATTTAATTTGACTTTAGAGTGTAAAGTCACTTTTTGATAAATTTAAATGGCTGAGTGAAATTAATATTTTGAGAATTAAAATATGAGCAATTAAGTTCATCCGTTGATCTAATCTAATCTCCACCGTTAGATTAGATGGACCCTAGGGTTCACTCAAAAAGGCAAGGGAAAGGCATTTTGCCTCATTCTTGAAATGAGAGTGAACTGAGAGAGAAGAAGAGAGCACGAATTTCGAGACACCCTGCTGAAGAGATTTTGGTGGGCATGAATTTCGAGACTGCATTTTTTGTTTTGCACAAAACCCGAGGAGTGTACGGCTGCATTTATTGCAGGCACGAATTTCAAGGAAAGTACGGATTCTGTACAATACAGTTTTGGGCACGATTTTCAAGGAAAAATCAGGCACAGATTTCGAGGAAGATCTCTGGCACATTTCCCAAGACAGCTGACATGTTTTTGTGGCACAGTTTTCGAGGTTGTACGACTGCATTTAATGCAGTCCATACAGTATGGTCTGACTGTTTTTGGCACTGTTTTCGAGGGCAGCATTTAATGCTCTCAGGCACAGAAATCGAGGACTGTTAGGAGCTGGTATTTTTGCACATTTTTCGAGAAGAAATTTGCACAGAAAACAAGGCAACATTGCACAGAAAACGAGACAGCCTGCTAGGTGATTTGTGTTGGTTGAGATAATTTGTATTTTGACTGTAAAAGATTGTCCGAATTTTTTTCTGAAGAAATAATAAACTCTTTCTCTCTCTAACTGGTTTTCCCCTTGTGGGTTTTTTCAGGGCCATTGGCCAAAAATTTCTGAGTATTCTGTGTTGAATGGCGTGCATTTTATTTACTTTCTGTCCATGAAAAAGTAAGTTACAGCAGTGTTATTTAGTCTGAAATTTATGTTTATTTCCAGCATTTAAATTTCTGGGTTTGCAATAAACTGAGACAAATTTTTTAACTTATAACCGGAGGCTGAAACTTGTGAAAAATCTACATGAAGAATGGGTCAACCCTTTTGATGATGGAGTGTTCCTAGACATGGCTCCTGTTGAGGATTTCCATATGCAGAGTGTTTCCACTATCTTCCAGTTGATGGTGTCCCCAAACCAGTATTCCAACAGTATCTTCTAGCAAGTTTCGCAGAAGTCAATCAGTCCATGGTGTGCCTTAATCAGCAGTATTCCTCAAGAAATGTTATGCAAGTTGTTCAACCTTTTCTATCTGGTATCGGTAAGTTTCTAATAATGCATTTTAATAAAACCGATACAGGTATGTGGACAGGTATGCTATTCACTTCACACTGCCAGAATATATATTGTTTATCTTTTCGCTTGAAACATGAAGGCGTAAATTTTGTGGCTAACAATTTCAAAGTTTTAAAGATTATGAGGGATACTAACATGGCTATTGCAAAGATGAAAAATATACTTGTGTATCCAAAGCAATGTTTAAGAAGGTGCAGGGCCAGGTTGCAGCTAGCATATGAAGATTTGCAAGATCCACCTTTGCAAAGACGAAAAATATACTTGTGTATCCAAAGCAGTGTTTAAAAAGGTGCAAGGCCAGGTTGCAGCTAGCATATGAAGATTTGCAAGATCCACCTTTGCAAATGGTCACCAAAGTTCAAAATTAGATGGCCAGTTTCATGCAAAAAAAAAAAACAGTGCAAATGTATGATGGAGATGGCCCATACATAAGCGCAGTAGAAGCATAGATAAATGAAGCTTGTGAAAGCAATCTTCTCCGTGGCAGCAATATCAAGGCTTCCAAGTTCCCACAATCATCCAACTTTCCTTCCCCGTTTTGATGAAGATCCTAGAATGTACTCAGCTAATTATCAATGAGATCTTATCATGGATTATCTCTAAAGACAAAGGAAAAAGGTCAGGTATGAATGACCTACTCAGCAGGTTGTATTGGTGGTATGACTTCAATTGACCCTTTTGTTACCATGTTTAGGGCAGGTAGGGTTAGTTTCATTTTCAGTTCAGAATATAATGTTACCTTGCACTGCATTTGTTGTCCTTTCATGTTCAGTTATTTGCATTTCAGGTCATTATACTGAGCAAGGCAGGACAGAAGTGTCTGCCGAATTGCTTTTAATGCCCTCGAATATTTGATAAGTGTGTGGGACTACAGGTACCAAAAGATTCACAGGTTCTCAAGCACTCCCGAGAAGAGCACTTGTCCCGCAGTTAGATCCAGTGTTATGATGCACCTGTAACAGCTCACTTTCATATATATGCCTAGGGAGAGGGGTCGTTTTTTCTTCTTCAGGGCCAGGATGAGGTATTATTTGCACTTTTTGGCGGGTGGTTAAGATTGGACCCCTTAATTCTCCCTATTGGACCCCTTAATTCTCCCTTTAGGAGTACTATGGCTTAGTGGCATTGTTGGCTGGCTCGTTTTAGGGCTTATAGCCCTGAGGTTGGTATTCGGGGGTCCTAGGGGCAGGTCACTGGGTCACATGACCCCGGACCCCTTAATTCTCCCTTTAGGAGTACTATGGCTTAGTGGCATTGTTGGCTGGCTCGTTTTAGGGCTTATAGCCCTGAAGTTGGTATTCTGGGGTCCTAGGGGCAGGGCACTCGGTCACATGACCCCCTTCTTAATCTCCACACAGGTGACAGTGTTCTACTCAAAGGCAACTGTCTCCACTTCCGGTCACCCCAGGCAACCCTCCTGGCCTCCATTCAAAACAAACCCTCCTGGCCTCCATTCAAAACAACACCCTCTCTCATTAGGGCCAAATCAATGATGATGTCATCCTAGCTATCAGGCCTTTCAAGCTTGATTGAGGGGGGGCCGTTGAGGGTTTTACAGCACTATTGGGGTTATATGGGGCATGGCGTTCTCCCCTGCTCACTCCATCCTTCAGAGTGGTGCCATTTGTTCAGTTTTAGCTATTTTCGTCTGTTTTTGGTAACTATGGGAAAAATACCCCAAGTTACCCATGTCTTAGATTATTTTATATTATTTTATGTTATATTTTCAAATTGACATTGTAATGGCTTGTCGGCCTGGAAAATTATAAAAGTGAGGTTGTAAGGCTATAAATAAGCCTCCTCACTCATTGTAAAATCATAGGACAATGGGATAAAACATTATGTTACTCTTTTACCCAAATTAAGCTTTTGGAAGTGATGCACACCACTTGGAGGATTGTGTTCTTTGGCCTAAGGATCAAATTTGATGCTCTCTAGGGTTTTTACAACACTATTGGGGTTATATGGGGAATAGTGTTCTCCCCTACTCACTCCATCCTTCACAGTGGTGCCATTTGTTCAGTTTTAGTTATTTTCGTCGGTTTTTGGTAACTATGGGAAAAATACCCCAAGTTACCCATGTCTTAGATTATTTTATATTATTTTATGTTATATTTTCAAATTGACATTGCAATGACTTGTCAGTCTAAAAAATTATAAAAGTGAGGTTGTAAGGCTATAAATAAGCCTCCTCACTCATTGTAAAATCATAGGACAATGGGATAAAAACATTACGTTACTCTTTTACCCAAATTAGGCTTTTGGAAGTGATGCGCACCACTTGGAGGATTGTGTTCTTTGGCCTAAGGATCAAATATGATACTCTCTAGGGTTTTTAGTCATGCATGGTGGATGCTAGGAATTGTTGAAGTAACACAAGCTCAAGTAAGTCTTGTTTGGTCTCACTTGGTGAAGGTAGGTAAGTTTTGCTTCTTTGATGATTGAATGGTGGCCTTGGTGCTGCATTTTTTCTGATTTCAACCTTCTTCTCCGCCTGTTGTTAACCTTACATGGTGGAAAACACTCTCAAAAAGAGGTTTTCCTTAGTTTGGCCTTGGGTCTCTGAATTTGCCCTAAATTAGGCTCTTGCAACGAACCTTAAAGGTTGTTGTGAGAAGCCCTAGTTTAAGGTCAAGGAGAAAATCAGTCCAAGAGGGAGGATGGTCACCTCTCCTCTCCAAGAAGAAAATCTAACAAAGCAAAATTTTAGAATCAGATAGTGGGTGGACTCGGGTGGAGATTTTGATCACCTACCCATCTGCCTAGAACTTTTGGGAGACATCACAAAACCACCCAGCCCTTTCAAGTTCTGTGTTGCCTGGCTTAAAGAGGAGGTGAAAAATATTATACAATCAAATTGGTTTCCTTACCAACAGGAAGAGGTGGCTCATGCAGCTTTACACTTTGTCCAGAATCTCTCTAGGGTCAAAAAGAAACTTCAAGATTGGGATTTTCGCAAGAGGGAAAGGGATGAGCAGGAACTCAAATTTATTGAGTTGGAAATACAACGCATTCAGGACTTAGGACTTGCAAACCTGGGTACTTCCCGCTTCTAGTCTCCTTTTTAGGCAGACAACAGAGCCACAATTGTTGAGGTAATATGCCTCGCACAATTCTTTTCGATACTTGTTATCCACTAAGTTGCACTTAGGTGGATTTCCATTGAGCTGCTGAAGTTGTGAACAAATTCCTTGTTCATTATCAGGGCTCAAACGTTCAAAAGGCTTGTCAGGGCCAATTGGCCCCCTTTTTAAATGTTGCATGTTCATACCCTGCGGGAATATTGTAATAAGTTGGTATAGCATTGTGAAATTTTGTAAAAGGCTTGGCTGACTTAGACTTAACTATCAATGCAGTACTCTAGAGTCTAGAGTGTTTTTTCCTTTGTTAATTATTGGTTGTTGCATAAACATCTTATAATTTTCAAGCTTTTCACTCAACCTCCAAAGCTAGAGTATTTGCCTCAGGTGTTTAGGCCTTAGGAGGTTATTAAAGTCTAGGTGTCTATGTATATTACCATGCTAGTCACTTTTTTTAGTCATATGAACATTGCACTAGGTCCCCCTTAGGTTTTCTTTAGTTTCTAAGAAAATTATTTTTTCCCGTAAACATAGGCTATTTAGTATTTTTTAATAGTTTAATTGGGAAATTTGTAATTGTCATAAAAGTGTGGCTAAGGGGGGCAGATTTTCCATGGGGGTGCTCATTTTCAAAATTCGAGCACCCAATATACCCCAAAACCCACTTTTCCTAAGTTTCAAGTGATTATTTATCACTTAAGTGAAATTATCTCCAAAAAAGGCAAAAAGTGAATAAAAAAATAGAAAAAGGGAAAATATGGAGAAAAAACACATTCCTAAATCAGTGGGAACTTGTCCCAGACATGTTCCGACTCAACTGAGGATCATGTTGGAGCAATTTGGGGACCAAATCATGGTGGATTGACATCAAATCTCAAGGGGGCGAATTTCTGCTTAAGGGGGCACATTTATCCATGATAGGCTCGCCTCTTGTGTATATGTGTCACAGAGAGAGGCGAGGGTGACCTACCTTGTGAGAGGTGGCGCCTATCACCTCTAGTTCACTCTAGTTCGGCCCCAATCATCTCAAGAAGCTCCAACACTTGGAAAATTCGCCCCCCTTGGGGTTTGTGCTCATTTTTCATATTTAAGCAGGCATTTGCCTCTCATTTTTTCATGGTCAAAGGACCGAAGGAATGCTCAAGTTTTGTATTATAGTTTGTAATATTCTTTTGGAATAATAGAAAGGCTTTGGAGATCTCATGTGGGGTATGGCTCAAGTGTGTGGATGAACATTGCATATTTCATGAGGTAATCTTTGTCGTTCATTTTTGTTGTACTTGTTTGGTTTGTTGTGGGCCTACAAGGAGAAGTAATCTCAGTAGGGTAAGAAATTTCTTGTTTGATTATTTCTTATTGATTAGTTGCATTAGATCTCTTGGACGTATGTGTTATTTTTGTTTAAATGGATGTTTTCCAGGTTTCTTTTGTAGTTAACACCCTTGTGTTTGACCATGTCTTTGTGCAAGAACTTATGAGTTGATATAGGTACCTAGGCTCGAACGTTTGGTAAATCTTGTTTGACTCCTCCATTTTTTGAGCACTTCCAAGGAGCGTAGTCCCTCCGCTTTCCACCAACAAACTCCACGGTTCAAAGGATTCCCAAGCTTGGAAGCACTCTTTCTACCTCTCTTTCCTTCACTTCTTAATTAAATCTTCTCTTGGTTACCGGTTACTAATCTAGCTTATATCTTAAGATCTATTTTGTTTCAAGGTTTAAATCATTTCTAGATCTAGATTATAAGTTAGCTTGCATAGATCTAAAAGTTTTTTATCATTTCAACTTAGATCTATCTTGGAAGTTTACTTTTTTACAATCCCTTTTAAAAGTAATGCTTAAGCTTGTTTATAAAGTAGTTTCCTTTGAGCTTAAAGTTTAAATCTAGCATATAAGGTGCTTCATTGGCTGCACTTTATAGGTTGTCCAAGATTTTAAAGGAAGTTGGTCTTACAAGTCAACTTCCCTTAGTTACTGTTTTTCTAGATCTAGCTTTAACATAGTTTTTATTTAGCGATTTTTTTAGTTTGTCCAAATCACTTTTAAAGTGATTTTGGGTATTTTTAAACACTAATTTCTTTGTTGTTTTTTTCACTTTAATAGCAGGTTTCAAGGCTTTTAGGGCATGATTTTGGCATATACAAGCGATTTAAGGCTACCTTGAAGCCTCATTTTCTCTCCTTTACCTTTCCAATAAATTGTAACCTCTTTCTTCCAATCTTATAAGGAGAAAGAGGGTTTCTTTAAGCATTGTAAATATTATATTAAAGAAATTAGGTGGGAAACCAAGTGCCCACACTCCATCTCCCCTAGGGGGATTTGCACTTGTCTTTTCATGGTGTGAATTTTTTTTACCTTTTTGCTTTATTTTGTAACACAATCACACACTCCGCCTCAAACAGGTTGTTTAGTTTCTAAAGTAGTTTCAGAGTTTAATTTTATGCTTTTCCCTTTTTTAAGTAATCGGAATAAACATACGCCATTTTTGTGTATGCTCTTGCCCATTGCAAGTTCGCCCTGAGCTCTCGGATAACCAAAAGCGGAAGTGTGCACTCATTAATTTTTCACATCTAATAAGAACTCATTGTTAATAAAATCAATCCCCAAAACATAACGAAAATCCAGCATTTTCGAGCTTCACTATTTGTGGGCAAATTTTGCAAAGGAAGTGGGAACAACTAGAAAGTGATCGCAGAGCCCCGTCAGGATACACCCTCGTTTGGTGTAGTGTTGGACACACCCCCGTGACTACATCTATCCCACACGTCCTTGTGCGAAGCCACATTAGTTGAAATCCAAACATATTCCCAAGTACTTTCGAGCATATCGGGAATCCCCTTTTCCCCTTAATCCATCTCATCCATAATAACTAAAACTGACCAAGATACATTTGCACAACATTTCCCTTTACAACATTATTTAACCATGGCACTGGTCTACAATCTTTACTTTCTGCTTAAATTAATCAATGTGTTGTGAATGCTTTAAATTTCATTTGTTGTCGAAGTTATCTAAATCATTGCAAGTCTTGTTTCAATATTTCCTTTCAAATTCCTAAACTAATTTCATCTTTTGTTTCTTAGCTTAAAAGCGTTAGATTCTTTTATAGGGACCACCCCCCTTGGCTTCGCTAGGAGTTGGCCTACATGGAGAAGTGTTGAGTGACAGTATCTCAACTTGAGACTTGCCCCCAAGGACGCACCCATTGGTTGAATATTTTTGCCACGCTAAGCCCCCGAAGTGCATGAAAGGCGGCAACAGGGCTCATTACGTCTAAGTACAATCAAGAACTTACGGGTGAAATCTCAGAAGAGGAACTCAAAGAAATTCTACACAGCTTCCAGAAGGACAAGAGCTCGGGGCCAAACGGATGGACTATTGAATTCTTCTTGGCACTCTATCAAACTATCGACTCAGATATGCTCCACCTGGTAGAGGAATCAAGGATCAGGTGTCACACGCACCTTCCCCTCAACTCAACTTTTATCGCTCTCATTCCAAAATTGGATCACCCTTGCTCTTTGGAAGATTACAGACCAATTTCACTCTGCAATATCACTTACAAAGTGGTCGTAGAGATCACAGCCAGGAGACTGGAAAAAGGTATTGTCAAAAATTATCTCTCATGAGTAGTTCGGCTTCTTGGAAGGAAGACAAATACATGAGACCATTGGAGTTGCTCAAGAAGGACTCCACTCCATAAAAACCAAAGAGATGAAGGGTGCAGTATTAAAAGTAGATCTCTCAAAGGCTTTTGACAGAGTAAGTTGGTTGTACCTCAGATTGCTTATGACACACCTTGGTTTCGAATATCCCTTCATTAAGTGGGTAATGAGTTGCATCAATACAACCTCTTTTGTGGTACTAATCAATGGGTCTACATCCCCTTTTTTAGTGGCTAAGAGAGGAATTCGCCAAGGCTGCCCACATTCTCCCCTCCTTTTCTTGTTGGTAGCTAAGGGGCTCATTAGAGCCTTACTAGATGCAAAAAGACAAGAATCCTTCTATGGAATTGATATTACAAATACTCTCGGCATCACTCACTTATTGCTCATGGATGATATACTCATCTTTTGTGATGGCACTGTGCGGGATGCTGAAAAATTGGCAGATATTCTGGAACTTTTTGGAACGGCTACAGGAATGGTTCTCAACGCCCACAAGTGTACTCTTACCGCCATTAATATGGAGGAGAATTAAACACAAAGGTACACTACCCTTTTTCCCTTCGACTAAAAACTTATTGATGACGGTCTTAAATATTTGGGTTTCATGCTAAAACCAAATTCTTACAAAGTGGAGAATTGGCGATGGCTTCTAACAAAGATAGAAAAAAGGATAAACATCTGGTGTCACAGGTGGTTGTCAAGAGCGAGCCAGCTGGTTCTGATAAAATCAGGACTGGAAGCCATTCCTATTTAGTATTTACTGGATGTCTCTTGCATGGATACCAAAAGATATATTAGACAAAGAAAGGAAACTCGGTTTGAGGTTCCTCTGGTCCAGGAAAAATGACCACTCAGTTACACCATGGGTAAATTGGGAAAGATTAGCACAACGAAAATCCCCAAGAGGCTGAGGACTAAAAAACATACATCTTTTTGCAAAAGCACTAGAGGAAAAATCGGATTGGAGACTCCTTATCACACACAGCCTTTGGACAGAAGTGGTACACAATAAATATATTGCACCAGATTCAATTTTGGAGTGGATAAGAAGTCCATCCAGGAACAAACAAGGGATCTCCATCATTTGGAAAGCAGTCTTGGCTTCCCTATCCCTTGTAGAAGAAGGCTTGGCTTGGAAAATTGGAAATGGTGCACAAGTACGCATTGGAACTAACCCTTGGTGGGGGAGTCAAAGACTCAAAACAGACACATCCTCCCTCCACAACTCATTCAGCTTCTCCATCTACAGGGGATTCATCACTTAGATCAGATCACGGACCCGGGTACCTCTTCTATTTGGCAACAAGGGTGGAAAAGTTATGCAGACCTAGGTATCTCGGCTGGCTTCATGGAAGCGTGGAATGGTTATCTTCTTTCACTCTAGAACTACACATGTCGAACTCACAGATACGCAGGATGAATTAATCTGGTCTTCGGCATCGCATGGAACATACACTCTGAAGTTGGGATATCAAAATTTCGCTAGAGCTGCTAATCCAAGCGATGAAAAATGGTGGTGCAAAAGCATCTGGAAATCAAAATGTCCTCAAAAGTAAAAAAAATCATGTGATGCACTCTGGAAAATAGGATTCCTATCTAGGAGAGAATGAAGAACAAAGACTTTAAAGGGCCGGGTTGGTGTGCTCTATGCAAACATGATGAAGAAACCATTTCCCACTTGTTTTTCACCTGTCCGTTTACAATATACATCTGAGAGGAGCTAAAAAAGAGACTGAATTTTGCAACATGTTGGAGAGGACAATCCATTGAAGAGACTTAGAAAATTTGGGTCTCAATGACCGATACAGCAAACATTCTGGCTCTCCTCTTCTCACAATCTGGGGAATATGTCTTGCTAGGAATAAAGCAGTTTTTCAGGACCTACCCTCTGTCCCAGAGCTCACAGCAACTCAAAGTATTGACATTCTATCATACTTTCCACAGCAAAAAGACACCTCAGCTATAAGAGTTATCTCTTTGGAAACTATAAACAAAAATAGCCCATGGGCTTTTTTTGATGGGGCCTCACAAAACCAAGTCTGTGGTGGAGGTGCAACTCTATATTAATCAGAATCTCATTACTTTCAACTCCAAATGGGACTTGGTAGCGGGACAAATAATTATGCCAAACTTTCAGCTCTAAAACTTCTGCTCTGCTTTGCACTTGAAAAGAATTGCACACATCTACAGATATTCGGGGATTCCATGATTGTCATCAATTTATATTAGTTATCCCCATAAAAAATAAAATTGCAGGATTAAATTCTAGTGACCTCCCCAGCACCTATAACTTAACATTTTTTAAAGATTAATTCTACAGATCCTTTATATAATAAAAAACAAATTCCAGGCATGGATTCTACTAACATTTCCCTACTGAAAATTCATAGAGAGAGTAGATTTTTACCTTTTTGAAATCAGTGGCCCGGACTGTTCCTCCTTCGCTAACTTCGACTTCAATTTTCTTCCCCGTTCGGTTATCAATAACAGTCAGAGAACCTCTTAGATCCCCCAACGGCTTTACAGACACTGTACAAGTCTCAATACCCGAAGAAGAACCCGCCGGGGACACCGATAAATGGCCGGAAAGTACTGCTAATCTGCTGTGGGCCATCGATTTTTCACTAAACCCTTCCGCAGGCGCCATTATTAGATCGGACCCAAGTGCCCAAAACGCCTCAAGATCGCAATTCGACACACCCAGTAAAACCCAATAGACTTCTGAATCGGTCCCAACTGGCCAGAATTGGGAAATATAGCTCAGTTGGACAGTATGAAAATTGGAAGATCAGAGTTGTGTGTGTATACAATGTATATATAGTGAATTGTGGCATACAAAATGTATTGAGTGATTTGTGTAATGTCAAGGATTCTCGGGTTTTGGACAAACTTTGGAAAATGTTTAGTATATCACGTCACGTTTGTTTCTTTTATTGGTCATGTCAGTCCATTTTTCTTGTGATTTTATTGTGGGCCTCCACTTCAGCCAAACTGAAATGCCGAGTATCATGGGCCTTATCCTAATCCTATGTAGAATCTGGGCTGTTAGTATGTGTTATGAGGATTTATTTGTCTTGGTGTTTGGATAGGTTTCATGTAAGAGTGAGTTAGTTGAGCAGATTGGGTTGGAACATTTTAATGAAAAATAAGAGTTGTATGTAGTTTAGTTATTATTGTCTTTCAATATAAATAGATGAGTTTTTTTTTTTTTTTTTTTTTTAACAAATATACATTATTATGTGATTTTAGAAAGCAAAGCATCCAAGATTAGTGTTTTAACAAATAAATTTGTCTATCAAAAAGTTTTTATTGACAGAGAGGCAGTGTTATGACAGACAGAGAGGCAGTGTTATCTGATTATAAAGAACAAAGCCTTCAAGAATAGATATCCCTCCATTAGACTTTTTTCACAACATAA
>LPNX010835675.1:586356-630258 GCA_001517045.1 Pseudotsuga menziesii
AATTATAAAAAATCTTCAGTAAAGAAGGTTATATAAGAAAATAACAAGGTGTATGTATTTTTATAAGTTAAATGAAAAAAAAATTCTATAATTAACAAAAGGTAGATTATACTTGTAAGAAAAATGAAAGTTGGTTTAATGGGACTTTAATATATTTGTTGCAATGGTTAACATTAGGTTAAAAAAATATTTTCATGACTACATGGTCATAGTCAAGGCACAAATCCTTAACATGTCCTCCAAAATTTAGAGATATAGGTTACTATGGATTCTTTAGTTGTTCTCAAAACTATGTTTTTTTTTTATCCGAGTAGTCATTCAAAGCTACTTTACAATGAGGGATATTTTTACCCTTGCCAATGTTATAATTATGTTCTTAAGAGGTCTTTGACAAGTCTTGAGAGGAGATTAATTTTTTAGGCCTTTTTTATTGCTTCAAGCATAACCATTGAACTGCTATTTATAGTATCGAATGGTAATAATGGCTAGGCACTCCACAAAAAAAATAGAATCTTAAGCAAAGATAAACATTATTTGGTCTCTCTATTTCTGGGCCAAGGAATTGGCCTCTTAATTATATGTAACCCTTCATACTCCTAAACATCTATAAGAAATTTAAATAATGCCAACTACATGCAATTCCTCAAATCACATTTTCACATCAGAATTTGGCAACAACAGGTATCATTGCTATTAAATAAAATGATAGTCCATGTAAATTTACAAAAAGATGGATAAGTTGAGGAAATGGCCTATTGATTCCAAGCAATCACTCTTAAGTTGTATTCCAACTAAAATCAACATTAAGTTGGAATGATCCCCACAATGGGTGTCATCATGATATAAGCACAATGGAAATCCAAGAGCCTACATGCGTGGTATCTCCATAGTCCCACTCTCGACATGATATCAAGTTGCATGCATAAGAGATATCTCCGTGGAGTTATAGTAATTGGTGGTGACTATAATGTTTCACTCGCTCATGTGATGAACTATCTCCAGGATGTCCTAGGATTTGTATCCCACGACCATTAAGACATCTATCATGGCACCTCCGTCTATCCTTTGGTCTCGTACTATGTGTGAATGGAAGAGGTTTTGACATTGGATTAAGTGTTGGGTTCGCCTCCACCTGCTTGCATTTTATCTTGGCCATCCTCCTCTCAATCGGTTTCTTTGTCTCTTCAAGGTGCTTTCGCTCGCCCCTAACCCTCATTGGTGTTGCTCTAAGCCTGCTTGGCTCTGCTTTGGTCTCTTTGCTTCGATGGTTTTCTTTAAGAAAACTAAATGAAAGACATCTACGAGGCCTTGAGGCACCCATATTCCTTAGGTCTTGAAGGAATTTGAGCAGGCTCGAGCCTGCTACACCCACCTATTTCATCCAAATTCCCAACAAAGAATTCAACACTTGGAATCCCAAATTCAATATCATTTTTTTCATTTGTACCCCAACAATCTTATTATTGAAACGTGGAAGCTCGTTGACGATGTCGATTCCACACGCTCAATAGATACTAGGTATATTAAGACTTTAGGATTGTTTTGGTACATGAAAACCCTCATGGGGAAAGACTCTAAGGAGAAGCCTCTGGATTCTTCTATGGCCTCTCACTTGGAGCGGATTGAAAGTCACTTAACCCAAACCTAGGTGGTACACAGGTTTTTGTGGGAATAGATCCCTTTATTGGAGCTGAAGGTAATTTTCTCTTATCAAAAAATATGATCTCTAAGCTTCACAATAAAAATATTCAGGCCATTGCTCAACTATGAAGATGTTTTGGCAATGTTGAAGACTCTTCTTACTGGTTAACTTCTGGGGATATAGAATTGATTGATTTGGGAGGATGGTGCCAGAGATCCTTTATGCAACTACTTGACTATTGGAAAGTTCCCTTTCGCTGCAATATTTGCTAAGAAGTTGGTTATCTTTGAATGGATTGTCTGGGAGCATGCATAAGAAAGTTTAAGACAGTTTGGGTTCAAAAGAAATATATATATCCCTTTCTTCAAAGACTTCCGCCTAAGTCCCCTATCATTGGAACTTTTAAGCATACCTTAGCAAGTCTAGGGGTCAAGCATAAGGAATCTCTTGAATCGACTTTTTCAATGATGTTTCTGAAAGGCTTTTAGCCTTATGTTCCTCCAAGTGTTCAAGGCATGCCTTCCACCCAAACTCATACTCTTGTTGTTTCTTCTATTCTTGATATGTTATCAGTGAGGATAAGATTAGGGAAGTGAGTGCATAGGGAGGCCTACTGCACAAGTCTCTTCTTAGGTTTTGCTTTCTGAGATTCCTATTAATCATCCCCTCTCTTGGAACCTAGGTTGTGAGAACGAAACTGTGAACCATGAAGGATTTCTTTCCTATTCTCAATCTCATGAAGATTCTTTCTATGTCGATGACAAGTCAACCTTTTGGGAAGCTTCCAAGTCCTACTAAGGAGCCAAAAATCTTCCTATATCATCAAACTACTCTTTGTGCTCCAAAAAAAAATGGAGTTAGAAGTCACAGGTGAAATTTAAGGTGGTCAAGGGTCGATAGCTATCTCGGTAGGCCATCCATGAAGAAAATATTTGTTTAGCCGAAGAAAAATCTAATGCCTCCCTATAAGTTATGGAAGGTGGGGGATCTTTTGTTCATCATGGATTTGAGTTCAACTAAATTGTCAACTCCCTTCAAGTTCAACCACAATTGGTTGAAAGATTATAAATTTAATTCCTTAATTTTGTCAAACTAGGTGCATATAGATCCAATTCGTGGGGACACAACAATGTTCCAATTTATGGAAATTTTAAAGAGACTCAAATCGTTTATTATGGAATGGAATACGAATAAAAGGAAGGTCAGGATGTCAGACTTAGAGAATATCAAGCGTGACTTAAAATATCTTTATGACTAGAGCAACGTAATTATTTTCTGTGATAAGGAATTGGAAATTTTAAGGTATTTGGAGGAGAAAAAGCAACATATTATAGAATTGGAGGAGGTTGAATGCCGTTTGAAAAGTAGGGAAACATGGATTGTCGAAGGGGATAGGAACACCAAGTTCTTTCACTGTTTATCTAACTTTAGGAAATTCACTCATTCCATTTGGGAAATAGGTCGAGCAGATGATAGTAAAACCACCACGCTTGCTAATATTGCTTTAGTTCAATAGTTGATCATTTCGAAGGTTTGTATACGAAATTTATTGTTTCCCAAATTGAGGCTCAATTGAAAATAATTAGGTTGTTTCTATGATATCTAAACTTTGGATCTAATGATGAATTGGAAGTAATTATTTCTAAATAAGAGCTAAAATTTGTTTTAAGCTCCTTAAAAAATGACAAAATTCCTTGGCTTGACGAACGACCTAACAAATTTTATTTAGGATTCTCAAATCTAGTCTAGATGACGTGTTTCAAATTGTTGAGGAGGTCTGTACTTCTAATATGATCTTGGGAGGTATTAATTCTACTTTTCTAACATCAATTCCAAAGAAAAATGAGGCTTTTTCCTTCAAGGATTTTAGATTATATCTCTTTGCAACATGTTGTATAAGATGATTATTAAGATCATTGAAAATAGAATTAATCCCACTATATCCAAAGTAATTTCAAAGGAACAGTTTGATTTTGTTAACTATAGATAAATTCATGATTCCATAGGGGCTATCGAGGAGGGTTTAGACTCTATGAAGACTTATAAATTGGCAGGGGCAATTTTGAAAATTAACTTATCCAAAGTGTTAATAAGGTCAAATAGTTGTTTTTAAATTTGATTATGTTGCAAATAGGTGTGAACTTATCAGTGGTTAACTAGATTATGGGATGTCTCTCTTCTGCTTCTTTGCGGTTCTCATAAACAGATCCCCCTCAAGCTTCTTCAAGGAATCCAATGGCCTTTGTTAGGGGTACCTCCTATCTCCACTCTTATTCATATTGATCGTTGAATGGTTTGGTAAATCAATTACTACTCCTTGAAGAAAAGGTATGATACAAGGAATCAAAGTGGCTCATAATACTTCTCTTGCACATCTCCTTTTGTGTGAATTATATTCATTTATTTGGGATGACCAACTCTATGACTAGTCCCCCTTTAAGAAACTTATAGATATATTTTGTGCAGCCATCGGTATGGAAATGAGCTTGTTAAAATCTCAAATCCTTTTCAATGCTTTATCGACTATCATGGAGGTCCAAACAACTAGTTTGTTCCTTGTTCCTTCAAGCCCTTTGAACAAAGAGTTGAAGAATATCATTTTTTTCTAAGACATTTTAACTATAGATTTGCATATTGGTTATTGTTATTCAAGAAAATTGAGGCCAAAATATCATGTTGGTTTTTTGTTGGTTGTCCCATGGTGGAAGATTGATCCTTGTCAAATTCGTTTTGGAAAGCATCCTTGTGTATTGGCTCTCAATTTCTTATGTTCCAAAAAGCATAATTGAAAAAGTTAGGAAGAAATGTTTCTATTTTTTGTGGATAGCCACGAAAAAGAAGGAACCAACACCCTTGGTAAAATGGACTACATTGGCACAACCTAAAGCTCAAGGGGGTTGCGAGCCTAAATGTATCCACAAATTTGGTCACGACATGGCAACCAAAATTCTTTGGTGCATTATCTTTCAACAATTATCTTTGGGGCTCTATTATAAATAAAAAATATTTTCAAGTATGTCGATGGAAGATTGGATTCATACTAAGATCAAATTAGTCAAAGGAGTTTCAAATGTGTGGAAAGGATTGATTAGGGTGTTCCTTGGAGAAAATATGAGACTAAGAGTGGATCCTTGGATAGGTTGTACAAGAAACTATAAGCTCTCATATAATCTTAGAATATATTTAAGGGCGCAACGATTACCCAAATTGAGAGATGTTGTTGTGGTTGGTCCAAACATATTTGGTTTCCAATCTTGGTTATTAGCTAAAGATATATCCCTACTCAACCAATAGAGGGAAGAATGGAATGCATGTGTTTCTTCTCTATCTCATAGTACAATACTCTTAAGGGGCGGGAAGATGAACTACATTGGTCCTTAAACAAATCCACTGGTAAGCTATCATTAAATCTTAGTTATGAAGCCATTTGGGATGAAAGTCAAAATTTGGACAAACTTTGGCGGTGGAACATGAGTCTGGAAACTTGATTTCCCTCTCAAAATCAAGTTATTTAGTTGGTTGGCCATGTCCAACAAGATTCTAACATGGGATAATTGTCAAAAGAGAAACTCGAACAGACCAAATAGGTGCATACTGTGCAAAATTGAATCCAAAATAGTGGACCATTTATTTGTGACTTTCTCCTTCTCAAAAGTTGTTTGGTTGGATGTGCTTTGGGCATGTAATTGTCTAGGATCTAAAGACAATGAAACTATAATTATATGCTACAAAGAATGAAATCATAATAAGAATTTGTCTTCCTTTATACAAGTTCACTTCTATATTATTTGGTCTCTTTAGCATGTTAGTAATAAATCTATCTTTGAAGAAAACATTTGGACAAAAACTCGGGTATCACTCAAAATACAAGCACCTTTTAGAGAATCAGTTGGATCCAAAAAAGTTCCAAAACAAAGGATACTCAAGCAGCTAGAGATCGATTATAATATAACTTATTTTTTTTATGGAGCTTGACAAGGGATGCCAGTTCTTTTGGTGCATGTGGACTACTTCATCTCAATAAATCCGATCTCTTTATTTTCAAGTATGGAGGATGGGTAGGATCCACTAACAAAGCCAAAGCGTTTTCTCTATGGATGCTCTTGTGTCATGCTATTAAAAAAGGTATTCGAATCTTACAAGTTTTTGGAGACTCAAAACTACTAATGGACTAATGCAACCAAAGATGTATAATCTCCAACCTAGTGTTATCTCCATTATTAGCTAAGGTTAAAGAAGACTATATGTTTTTCACTCTACTTCTTTCCATCATGTCCATAGAGAGTTCAATTCCAAAGCAAATATTGCATCCAAAGAAGCTCTTATCTTACTTGAAGGCACCCTACAAATTCAGGAACAAAGGGGAAGTGAAATCCTCCCTATATAGGAATCTCAATTATGGTAAGAAGAAGGATATCTAGCTATGTTCATATTTTTGTTGAAGGAGGCACATATATGTTTTTGTTAAGAACATGTATTCCAATCTTGTCTGATAGTGTAAATTTTTTGAATGTATGGGCCAAATAGAAATCTTTTGGAAACTATGCTTGAATATTTTTGGATGTGAAGGCAAGTAAGGACAATTTACTCCTTGTGATAGGTTAGATTTATATACATTTTTATTTCAAATAAATAACAAATGTAAGGTTTTTTGGGGATATATATATAACATAAAAGATGAAATTAAAATTTAAAAATAAGATAAGGAATGTAGTTGAAAGACTTACGAACTGTTATTAAAGAGCCACTTCCAAATATAAAATATTAATAAAACGATAAAGGGAAATGACGAGAATAAAGAAATAAAATTAATATATTTTTTTAACAAAAACGAGAAAGAGTATTATATTTATAAAAAAGGTGGAAATATACAACGCAAAAACCAAGTTTTAAGGATTTCAAAATTAGAGACTTCAAAGTTCTCTTTGCCCCATCACAAAAAAAACCTGAGGCATTCCATACATAGCAATTCTGATAATCTATTATAGTGCCTCTTACAAAGTAAATCTTGATATATTGTTTACATAATAGTAAACAAAAAAACATAAATATGACAAAACAAAGGTGACAAAATATTCGTTATTGGGGTATGTTAACTGGGGTTTCTTCATTCTATTGGCTCTTTGCACCTTGGGTGGTTGTGGAGATTCCTTCCATCGGTGAAGCAGTCGCAAGATGGTCTATAGGCTTAAGAGCTCTTACTAAACCATGCATGTCTGACATAAGCAAGTTCATCTCTTCCTGCATCCCTTTGACCATTGACGTGAGATGGTTAACCCACGACGCCGGCATTTCATCGAGTTCCTGTACCAAGCCTGTAAGAAAGCTCCTCATATTGCCTAGATAGTTCCTCATTATGTTGAAAATATCGACAAGGATACACTCCATCCTTCGCATCTCTTCCTTGATAATTTCCACCTCTCTTGTCAGAGTCCCGGTTCTAGTTTCTAGATCATCCAGTCAACTGTCCAAACAAGAAAGTGTAAGCTCAGAATGGCGTTGGCTCTCCTACACAGTCGTGGCCACTTGGTGCTCATGAAAAAGGAGTTTCTTATAGTCTAACATGTATCTTTTTACCTCCTGAAATTCATCCAACTCCATTCCCTTCTTCTTAGAGTCGCCACCCTTCATTTTCTCAGATGCACAACTTCTTATAGAGACAGGGTCGAAAATGGATGGGAAAGCAAGGCTTTGTCAATGTATTAAGCATTTAACATGAAAACAACATGGCTTCTCGATCCTTCTAAGGAAGGAAGATTCCCGATTGTGTGAACCATTAAGAAGAAGGCCCGTCGTAACAACGGTCACATGGTTCTGCTGGACAATTAATGCAGTGGAGGTAGATGCATTAATCCCGATGTGATTGAAAACTGAACAATGGAGCCTTCGCCACCTTGTCCCTCGTTGCATGGTCTTAACGATATTGAGTTTGTAAGTCCACAATAGGCTATGGTTATAAGCATGACTATGAGCTTGAATACCCCTTAGGAAAAGGGGGAGTATGAGGCCTAGCAAGAGAAAGTTTGAGCCTATTTTATAACCTTTCTATGATCATTTACCAACATCTCACCTTCTTGAAGGTTGCATCCAATATTGCATCCAATATTGGCTAATCGATCTACCTTTGTGTTGTTAATCCTGTTCACATGGAAGAAATGAAAGTCTAGGAGATTTTTAATCTGTGTTCCTAGCTTCTTCTGAGTTTTTCCAGGATTTTCTTTTGATTTTTTATGAAGCTTTCTCACCTTTTGGATGACTATCTCGGAGTCTCCAAAGACTTGGTAGGTCATTATTTTTAACTCGTTCATCACTTCAAGTCTTTGGAGCAATGCAACCTATTTCACCCGATTGTTTATTATCTTTCCCAACTCCAAGCGAAGGAGTGTACCTTGTTTCCTCCTGGGTCAAAAAGAACCCCTCCCGCACCTGTCACCGTCGAAAATAAAATTAACATAGATTATAAATGCATAATTAAAAATAAAAAATAAAAATAAATAAAAGATAAAAAAAAATTAGGAATGGAAAAATAAAAAATAAGATAAGTTTCATTTTTTAAATAAAAGAAATAAAGTTAAGATTAATTAGCGGAAAGCTTATGAAGAAACATGAAGAAATAATAAATTAGCGATTGTTTTTAATAGTGTAAAGGGTCATAGAAAATTGCCATGGGTTAAATTGTAATCTATATCATGGAGGACATACTTTTCTTCTAGAATCAACTAATAATAATAACATTAATTTAATCAATAATTATTAATTTAATAAAATAAAATTAAATATAAATGATGACATAAATATTTTAAGTTTACTTTAAATTAATAAAATTAAATTAAATGTAAATGATGACATAAATACTTTAAATTTAGTAAGTAAAAGTGATAAAATATATATATCCTCAAATTAATGTATATGAAAAAGATATTTCAAAAGACAATTAAAATATAAAAATATCATTAAATATTGTTTGTTTATTTTTTTCAAACGAAAAAATCATTCTTTACTATTCTATTGAATCAAAGGAATTAGGTACATCAACAAAAATACAGAAAGTCTAACACATGTGGAACCAATATCATTCGAAAATACTTCAACATCATATAAGAGAAATTTCTCTCTCACAAAACCTAACTATCACAGCATTAAATATTATATATACACAGCTTCCATAAGTTATGTAAAATCTTACAAGACTATAAAGTATTTTCACAAATTTAAAAACATCAAATTTTCCATTTCTTAACATTTTTCTATAATATTTCCGTCTTTTAACACCATCACAAGACAATAAGATAATATTTTTTTATTTGAAAACATTATCATATAAATTATTTGGAGAATTTTCATTAGACTTCTAGACAATATGTTTTATTTGAAAACATTATCGTATAAATTATATGAAGAATTTTCATTAAACTATGTAAAACATAAGTTAACCTTCCAAATTGCATTCCTCATTTCAAAATGACTTTTTTCTTTCTTTCACAAACATATTATTTCTGATAATTTTTTTTTTTAATTTAAAATTAAGTTTTTACTAGATGTTGTCTTTTTCTTTTTTAATTAAAATCTAAATAATGGTATTTTTATTAATGTATTTATAGTAGAAAGAGTTTGTATAGAAATTATTTTCTATATTTTATATATATTTCCAATCTCACAAATACACGTGGATAAATTTTTTGTCATCTTTTTTATTGCAATATTTTAGAAAAAAATATTTATAATTATTATTTTTAATATTAAAAATAAATATAGAAAGAAAAAAAAAAAAATATATATATATATATAAAATTTATAATTATTATATTTCTAATGTTAAACATCAATATAGAAATAAACTAGCATTTGCACCAAGAGGTGCAAAGGAACGTTGAGAGGGTAAAAATATTGAAAGTGAAAACGTCCTTTCCGCATTTAGCTTTTCAAACCGACTTTTATGCAATTTACACGAACTAACTTCTTCCGCAATTGCGGGTTGCAGATTACATATGTGTACTTTGAATTTTCTCGAAAATCCCTTCCACAAATATCTTTCCGCAATTACAAACTCATTCCTTCCGTGATTGCGGATTGCAGGTATGCATTTTGACTTTTGCAGGTATGCATTATTTCTGCAATCACCTTTCTGCAATTACTTTTCCGCAAATACCTTTCTGCAACTACCTTTCCGCAATCACTGATTGCGGGTATGCATTTCGATTTTTATCGAAACTGCTTATGCAAAACCTTCTTCCGCAATTCGTCCTCCGCAGACTCCTGTGAGTTGTCAATCTCTTGCGGCTTTGATCTCATCCGTTGATCTGTTATCAGTGCGAAACTTTGCATATCTCTTATCTCTTGTGCATATTTACTTCGTGAATTCTTTCTCTATCATGGATCTCTTGCAGCTTTGATCTCATCCGTCGATCTACTTTCAGTGTAGAACAACACTTTAACTTTGCAGATCTCTGATCTCCCGTGTAGATTCACGTCATGAATTCTTTCCCCATCTCGCGGATTACAGATTGCGGATGTGTACTTTGACTTTTCTTGAAAATCCCTTCCGTAGTTATCTTTCCACAACGACCTTTCCACAATTGTGGATTGCGGATTGCGGGTTTGCATTTCGACTTTTCTCAAAAATTGCTTCCACAATTATCTTCCGCATTTACCTTTCTGCATTCACCTTTCCACAATTACTTTTTTCGCAAATACATTTTCATAATTTACCTTTACGCAATTACTTGTCCGTATTTACCTTTCTGCAATTACCTTTCCCCATATACCTTTCTACAATTGCGGATTGCGGGTATGCATTTTGATTTTGGTCGAAACTACTTCCGCAATTCCCTTTTCGCAAAACCTCTTCCGCAATTTGCAGATGTGCCATCCAACTTTTCCGAAATGTTCTTCCGCAATTCATCTTTTGAAACTCCTGTGAGTCGTCGATCTCTTGTGGATTTGATCTCATCCATTGATATGTTATCAGTGCAAAACTTTGCGGATCTCTTATCTCTTGTGCAGATTTACTTCGTGAATTATTTCCCCATTGTCGATCTCTTACGGCTTTAATCTCATCCGTCGATCTACTATCAGTGCAGAACTACACTTTAACTTTGCGGATCTCTTATCTCCTGTGCATATTCACTTCGTGAATTCTTTCCCCATCGTCGATCTCTTGTGAATTTGATTTCATCCGTCGATCTGCTATCAATGTTGAACTACACTTTAACTTTGTGGATCTCTTATCTCTTGTGCAGATTCACCTCGTGAATTATTTCCTTATCATCGATTCATATTTCTCCTTTAATATGGATCGTCTAATCTTTGTCAAAGGAACAAATACAACCTCTGTAGAGGATCGATCAATCAACTCAATTTATCCGAACTTGGTCTCCTTATCTGGATCTGTCTATAACCTTTATAGCTTCATCCTCCACGCAGATCAATCAATCAACTCGATCTATCTTCACCAGGACTTGATCTCCTTATCTAGATCTGTCTATAACCTCTATAGCTTCATCCTCTACGGAGTTCTGCAAATTTGTTCATCTAGGGTATCGATCTAAGTACTTGAACCCCTTGTTGGATCCACACATTATCTTTGTGAACTGGGAACACAAAATCCTTGGGGTCATAGAAGCCCGTCAAGGGGAGGTTTCCTTTGCCCCGTGTGTGTTCCAGCCTTTCATCCACGCGGCTTCTCGTGCGATTATAGATAGAGACCGGGAAGCTTTTTTTTGCGACATTGAGGACAATGTTTTGGCCCATGATTTTCCAGGCTGGAGAGATTGCTAATAACAAATTGTAAACGGAGACATCGTACAAAGATTATATTCTGGCAAGATTATATTGCGACATTGAGGGCAATGTTTTTTTAATAATTTATTCATTATATTCTGATTACATTAAGATTATAAAATTTTAAACTAAAATATAAAAAACATATGACATTTAAGATTTATACTCCCCAGAATTCCAACTTAATGTATAACATGTATAATCTGCTTTTTAACGTCAAGGAATGCCAACCAAAAATCATTTATAGAAAACGTTTTGTATAAGCCATTAATAACCTGGAATTCTGTAGCTTGTAACGAATGTCTCTATTCACGCCCCTTCAAAATGACCGGACCACACTTCAATGTTATATGCTGTCATCTTCTCTTGTCATAAGCACTCGAAGAAAATAATTTCATCCTAACGTACGATGTAAGTAATTCAACGTGGCGAGCATAAACCAAGTAATATTTGATTTTAATGATATTAATCCTGGCCACCCACTTGCTACAAATTTGTGAAGTAAATCTGTAATTCTACCTCTTCATCAACCATCCACGAATTCCCAGATGGTCCAGTAAATTGACCTGTCAAATAGAAAAGTGGAATATTGTTTTCAACCCATCTTATCATCTTATTTGTATAAATTCTCATGTCTCATTACCATTCTAGGTATATTGTTATGTCAAATTGAAGTTTTTTTTTTAACATACATTGTCGCCAACTCAAGTGCCAAAGGAGAAGGAGAAGAAAGAATGGGGCCTCTATAACTTCATAATTGTAGATTTATAAGTCATAATTGTAGATTTTTCACAAGAGCCTCCGGTTATAAGTTAAAAAATTTGCCTCAATTTATTGTAAACCTAGAAATTTAAATGTTGGAAATAAACATAGATTTTAGACTGATGCTGTAACTTCACTTTTTCATGAACAGAAAATAAAAAACATGCACGCCATTCAACACTTAGTACTCAGAAATTTTTGGCCAATGGCCCTGGAAAAACCCACAAGGGGAAAATCAGTCAAGAAATTTACACCAAAACTCAGAAATTTTCAAACCAACTTATCTCAACCTGGAAGAGAAAATTCTTGGCTCGTTTTTCATGCCAAACATGAAAAAATCAAACTCACATTTTTTTGCCTCGATTTCAGCGCCGCCTATACCATACGGACCTCGAAATCCATGCCCAAGGGAAAAAAAATTTCTTTCCAAAATCGTACCCAAAAATCTGCCTCAAAAACCGTACCGTATTGACTGTATGGACCAACAATAAATGTTGTTGTCATCTCCTCAATTTCTGTCTCTGCTACTATCCTTTCCCTCGATTTGCGTGCTGCATTTTTTTTCTCTTTCTCAGATAAATGGAAACTTTGAAAATGACATTCCATTTCCTTTTTGAGAGAACCCTAGGGTTAATCTAAACTAACAGTGGAGATTAGATTAGATCAGTGGATGAGATTAAATGTTCACAATTATTTCTCATAAATATTAATTTCACTCACCCACTTAAATTTATTAAAAAGTGACTTACTCTCTAAAGTCAAATTAAATGCTCCACTTAAGTCATTTAATGCAAGGGCTCACTTTATTTCCCCTTTTAAGTGACTAAGGCTAAAATCACCTAGGGGAAGACTTTCCTAGGTACAAAATTAAAACTCCCTCTTACCAAGGAAGGTGTTCTGCACCACTCCCAACTTGTCTTTGAAGAAGACAAACTTGTCCCTCCCCAAAGATTTCATCATAATGTCTGCTACCTGCTCATCATGGGAATGTACTGTAAAGTAACTGTTCCTCTCTGAACATAGTCTCAGATGAAATGATATATGATCTCAATGTGCTTTGACCGATCATGAAATAATGGATTCTCAGAGAGCTGGATGCAACTTTGATTGTCACAGTGAATCACCGTAGGATTTAGCTTCTAACCAAATAAATTCACAAGCAACTTGCGAAGCCACAAAGCCTCGCAGCTAGCCTGACTGGCTGCCATATACTCAGCCTTTGCAAAACTCAACGCAATGGATTTCTGCTTCTAACTAAACCATGACATTGATGTCGAGCCCAAACTGAAACAACATCTGGAAGTGCTCTTTCGGTCTGCCAAAGATTTCATCATAATGTCTGCTACCTGCTCATCATGGAAATGTACTGTAAAGTAATTGTTCCTCTTTGAACATAGTCTCGGATGAAATGATATACGATCTCAATGCGCTTTGACTGGTCATGAAATAATGGACTCTCAAAGAGCTGGATGCAACTCTGATTGTCACAGTAGATCACTGTAGGATTTAACTTCTGACCAAATAAATTCACCAGCAACTTGCGAAGCCACAAAGCCTCGCAGCTAGCCTGACTAGCTGCCATATACTCAGCCTTTGCAGAACTCAACGCAATGGATTTCTGCTTTTGACTAAACCACGACACTGATGTCGAGCCCAAACTGAAACAACATCCAGAAGCGCTCTTCTGGTCTGCCACACAACCTGCCTAATCTGAGTCTGTAAAACCAACCTATCTAATCCCATCTGACCTCCTGTTGTCCAGAACAAAATCCACTGTCCTTGTTAGATAACACAACACATGTTTTGCAGCTACCCAATGCACACTCCTAGGCTCAACCATGAAGTGACTAAGAGTGTTCACTGCAAAACACAAATCTGGCCGAGTGTTGACCAGATACATCAATGACCCAATGAGTTGACGGTATAAAGTAGGATCCACCAACTCTCCCTGAAAAGCATGAAGCTTCTTCTAGTTGGTGATCATCGGTGTCGACATAGGCCTGTAATCCTCCATCATGAATCTCCTCAGAATATCAACCGCATACTTTCCCTGTCCTAGGAAAATATGTCCAAGATCCTACCAAACCTCCAATCCCATAAAATAATGCATCAACCCAATATCTGTCATCTTGTACTCTGCTGCAAGATCCTTCTTGCAAGCTGCAGTGGGTATCTCTCCCCCTGTGACAAACAAGTCATCAACATATAGCAGAAGAATAAGCAGATCATCTCCAACCATGATGAAGTAGAGATTCATATCTGCTTCACTCTTCTGAAACCCCATACTCATCAAGTAAGAATCGATCCTAGAGTACTAAGCTCTAGGAGCTTGTTTCAGCCCATATCGAGCTTTCTTCAACCTGCAAACATGAGACTCTCTCTCATGAATCTCAAAGCCCTGAGGCTACTAAGCATAAATCTCCTCTTGTATGATCCCATTGAGAAATGTGGTCTTCACATCCATTTTATGGATCTTCCAACCCATTTTCGCTGCAATGGAGATCAATGTCTTGATAGAAGTATACCGAGCAACCGACGCAAAAGTCTCATCATAATCAATACCCTCAACCTGTGAAAACCCCCGTGCTACAAACCCGACCTTGTACTTCTCCACACTCCCATCCGCTGCATGCTTTAGCTTGTAAAGCCACCAAGAAGCCACCACTAACTTCCCCTCAAGTCTCGGAACTATCTCCCATACATCATTCTTCATGATGGAATGGTACTCATCCATCACAGCATCTCGCCAAACTGAATGCTAGGAGGCCTCCTTAAAAGTAGAATGCTCAGAATCACATGTACTATCCACCAACAACATGCCCAATCTGTCAGGCATCTTGATGGCCCTCACTGAATCCCTAGGTATCCAACTCTTCATAGCTTCCTTCAAAGTCTCTCAAAGCCACTTAGGCTTCTTCTTCCCTGAATACTGCTCCCACACTAGTCTGTCATCATCTGAAGAACTACCAAATCTCGTACCCCCAGTAACCTATGAACCTGAAGCTGGTGTACAACCACCAGGTGTACGCTGTAATCCTGATCCCGATCCCCTGTACGATGTACCTGTAATAGTAGACCCATCACCTGTACTCGAAGACCATGCTGACTGAATCACTGAACCTAGTGAACCTGTGCCTGCACTGTGTGGTCCTGTAACCCCGAAAACCTGTGATCCTGACTGCTGCGCTGAAGGAACCTGTGCAACAACCTGAGGTGGAGGAACCTACTGCTTTCCCTGCTCTGACTCTCTCCACTTCCTGAAGGCCTGCTCCTCCTCAAACTTCACATCCATTCTCACCACCACTTTCCTCTGAGAGGGAAGGTAAATACGGAAGGCCTTTGAAGTCTCATCATAGCCCACAAAGATGCCCTTCTCTACAGTGGGCTCTAACTTTGACCTCTTCTCTGAAAGGACATGAGAGTAAGTCAAACTACCAAATATTCAAAAATGGCTAACTTCATGCTTCTTTCCTGAAAAACACTCCTCGAGTCTCATGTTCCCCACGACACGATGGAGACTCATGTTTAGAAGATATACAACTGTGCTACAAGCCTAAGCCCATAGAAAGAAAGGAAGAGACTGGTCATGTAACATAGCTCTAGCTTCTCCAACAATGGACCTGTTCTTCCTCTCTGCTACTCCATTCTACTATGGAGTATACAGAATTGTCAACTATCTCCTGATACCCTCCTGTCTGCAAAATCCATCAAACTCCTTGGAGTTATACTCACCCCTGCTATCTGATCTAAGAACTCAGATCTTTCTCCTTGTTTGCTTCTCCACAAGAGCTTTGAACAATTGGAACCTTTGCAAGAATTCCTCGGACTTCTTGCTCTTCAGAAAGTAGATCCAGGTCTTCCTGGAATGGCCATCAATGAATGTCACATAATACTTGTATCCTCTCAACGAAACAAAAGACATCGGTCCGCACAAATATGAATGTATCAAGTCAAGGATCCCTGTCGACCTGCTATCACTACTCAGAAAAGAAGTCTTGGTGTGCTTTCCCAAAGAAAACCCCTTGCACACATCACTCTGCCTTGTGCTGAACTCCGGTAAACCTGTAACCATCTATCTCAACAACCCCAAGGCTGGATGATGCAAGTGAGCCATCTTCCTATGCCAAAGCCCACACAACTCACTACCGCTGCTATGTGCCAAGGCATGCTGAGGCTGAAACAAGAGCCTAACAGTTTCTCGCATCTAACTCCAATAGCAATTGAAGTAAATGGTCTTGCAGTCTTGGGAAACATGTGTACGTGTCCATCTAGGAAGGACACCCCAAGACCTTGATCCTCGATCATGGAAACTGACACTAGGTTCTTCTTCAGCTCAGGTACATACAATACATCTCTCAACACCATGGGACTCATGGACACCCTCTTAAAGGTAATGGTCCCACGCCCAACAACTCTGACTGCTGAGTCATCTCCCAACACCACCTCCACATCTGTCTCTGTCTGTGAAAGCTTAGAGAACATCTCACGAGCACCTGTCATGTCGCTCGAGGCTCCGCTATCAATATACCAAGTGATGGAAGTAGATGCACTGTAGGAATGGTCTGTCACCAGGGAAAACTCTCTCTGTCTATCAACATCCGCACTGGTGAGAATGGATGCTCTCTCTCTCTCTCTCTCTCTCTCTCTCTCTCTCTCTCTCTCTCAATATGCCCAGTGCATAGTGAAAACTCACTCTAAAATCTTGCACACCTTGAATAGCACTAGAAAGGAAGGCATAGCCTGAGGGACTGTTTAACAGAGAAGGGGATGCTCCTTGTGTTGGGTGTGTAGATTTTTTAGAAGCCAGGCTAGATATGGTGCAAGTGTCCATAGCTCTGTGGTTGAGCCTGCTAGCTTAGTAGTCAGCCTTTCCAGCTCCTTTGTAGCTTGATAAACCCAACTGTGTTGGCTTGGCTGAATTTTGAAAAATCCTTGGCTATGTGTGAGTCTGCTAGTGTTCCCTTATTCCTTGTGGGAATCATGTCCAGCTCGGTGGTGGCAGTGTTGCTGAGATATCGATGAGCACACTGGCCTATGGTTGGGTGGAACGTTGCAGTGACGTAGTTGGTTGCAGGACAAGCTTCTTTCAAGATAATTATTCTTGTCTATTTGATTTCTGCAAATGTATATGTGTTTATGAATTAATATGAACATGTTAAATGCTGTGAATGAATGGATTTTGCTTCCACTGTATATTGATAATTTATGCATCTGTGTATGTTTAAGTTCAATGCATTTTATATTTACGTATATGAGGCTAGCTTCCCGGATTAGATAACTAGCAGCTATGTTATTCACGTCCTCTCCGCTGAGTAGAAGAATGGGGATGTGACATCTTTACAGGTTTATGGCTACTCACAATTGGTGATTGACTGGCTATCCCATAAAAGAGCTTTTAAGAACATTCTCATTAAATCCATATATGATATAAATCATGATATTTAAAATAAAAAAACTTTTTCAGCCACATCCACACGAAATGAAATTGATCAGTTGATAGATTATTTACTTGAGACAACAACAATGACACCATCAAAAAGCTTGACCAAGACTTTCTTTTATGTGTAAAGATACCTGCCCATTTTACAATGATTATATCTACCATATATGATTTTGGAATATATGTATCTCAGGATATATCATACAACATTTGAATATGGAACAACTATATAAGATAGGCTATCATAATGTAAAATGAATAAGCTTTCTCCAAAGATACGAGAAAGACTTTTATATTAAGGCTGCCATAGCCAATAAACTATATAACCTTCGAGTTAATACAATTTGAGCTGTGAATTTTTTTCCAGTAGAAAAAAATACTACAATTTTTAAACCATTGTTTATAAACCTTTACCCATTTTTTAAAAACTCTATTTAAAATATAAAAATTCTACAAACATAAATATTTATATAACAAACTTTGTTTTACAAAAGAGTATGAAATATTGAATTGACACTTTCAACAATGGGATAGTTCATCTCATAATACATAATTTATTATATACAAAAGTAAACATTATTGTAAACATGATTTTCATAATAATAATAATAATAATATATTTTTAAGGTCATTGCCAAGCCAGACACCAATTTGGTGTATGAAACCTTTTTGTTTGTGGGACAAAGAACCTCTCTATGCAATAATTTAACTACTAAAATTTACAGAAATATATATACACTACTCCTCTAGATTTGAACATATAACTACTTATGTATTTAACTTGAGTTTTTACAACTTATTTTTTATCATAATCATATGTAACATTTAACCATGTCTCGAGTAAAAACTATTCCTCTTGTAAAAATAATGTTAGTAGTATATAACTTCCACCCGGGAAAAAAAAGGTCCATTTCCAGCATGGTTTCGACCATAATTTTTAGACGCAAAGGATTTTTAAATCTCTTCCATATTAAGGGAAACCACACTGGGTTTCTGCGAGCGACGAGGGTTTCTGCGAGCGACGAGGGTTTCTGCGTAGGTTTCTGGGAAGAGGGTTACCTCGTTCGCGCGGTCGCCATCAGCTATTACAGGTAAGAAAGAAGTCTTTCTGTGACTTTGGGTACTCTGGCTGGCTAGTAGACCGATATTGCGCCTACTTTCTGCTGTGGTTCGGGGATTGAGCATATCTGTGTCGGCTTTCTCTGCTTTCCACTCGTCATCATTTCTCCCCCATCTGGCTGTCTCTGTCTGTGCATGTGTAAACCCGCACGTCGAGTGCTCATCAACGGCTGGAGTCCATCCTCGTCGCCGAGGACTAGTACCAACCAGCATAAACAAGTGGGAATCTTTGTCTGTAGTTGATGAGTGCTAGTGGGTTTGGTCCTGTGGGGTCAACATTGTTTGTTTTTTGTCTGTTTTTGTGATCTCTTCGCTTCACGGGCTATCAGAAGCTTCCGGTCCGTGAAGTCTTGGGGATTGATGGGTTGACCTCTCTCTTTCTTATGGGTGGACTGGCCTATTCCGGGAGTGCCGTTCAATGCCGTAGCATGTTACCACGGGGGGTTATTTGTTGGACTCGTTTTATCGGGCGCTGTTTTTGCGGTCTTTTTACCTGTTTATAGAGGGTTTTTATATTCTGTGCTAGCCTTACTTTGGTTTTGGGCCGTTCTTTACTGTATTTTCTGTGGGCACGGGTCTTTTATGTGGGGGCTTTCTGTAATCATACACTCCCTTATTCGTTGGGGTTTCCTATTCCCGGTGACATGTCCAGCACACCAGATAGGCCACCGGCTACGGGTAGGGGTCTGGAATGACACCGCCAGAAACGGTAATTAAAGAACCTTAAAGCAAGGGATGGCAGATTAAATTATGTTGTGGGTCGTGATGTATAGATCGACAGGGTGGGGGCTTTATGCTCCAGAGCTTTGGTAGGAAGACTCGAATATACCACCTTGGATAAGAAACAATGGGTCGACTGGGCACTAGAGCAGTGGAAACCACTTATTCACTATGTCCCTGTTATTAGCCTACTGGTCAAGGGCTGGATCGTATTTGTATTTCTCAACGAGGAACATGCTACCACCATTCTCAACCGACCTTGGCGGATTGGAAAAGGTTCCCTGGTCCTTGACAGGTGGAATGTACATTTTGATCCGGCGCACACCAGAGTCAAAAAGCGCCACCTATGGGCATTGTTACCTGGTCTACCTTTTCCGTTATGGAATAGGGATACTTTGGAGGGGATAGGTAACTCCATTGGTAGGTTTATTGCTGTTGAGGAAGATTTTCTGAACACTTTCGACAAGCGCATGGCTCGTATTCTTGTTGAAATTGATGTTTCCATGGGGCTACCGGCGGATATTGACATTTTGTGTGATCAGCATATGATACCACAAAGGATTGACTATCAAGGAGTACCTTTTCGTTGCAGTTTATGTAGAGATATCGGACATCTCCGAAGGCGCTGTCCTGCTTTTCGTTCCTCTCGCTCACCTCGACCACTCTCGTCTCTCTCTGGGGGGTAGACACCATCTGTGGGGCGAGAACATGAAGAGGTACGTCCTACATCCATTATTCCTATGACATACTTCGATAAGGAAAAGGATGCTTGCTATCTTTTTGACGATGCCTATACATCTGAAATTGCATATCTTGATTCTTTTGCGTCGGGTTCGGCCTTGGTGGTTTTACCGGTTCTCTGTAACCCTTCGGGTGGTTATGAGGATTCTCTGGTTGATGTTCCTTCCGTGTCGGGATGTAACCCCCTCATCCCTCCTATACTCTCTCCTGTTCCATCGGAACCAACCCCTAACCCTTGGGTACCTCCTGCTGTTGTCGATACTCTTTGTTCTGCCTTACCGGCAGCCACCACCTTGTGTGAGTCTGTGATGGATATCCCAACTACGTCTCTTACGACTCCACTGCTTGCTAACCCTCACTCTCCCCCGTCACCTTCACGTGGGGACCCTAACCCACTTATATCCCCCCACAACGCTCTGACGACATCACCACCTGATACTGTTGTCGAACCTGACCCTCCTCTTTTTTCGCTGTCAGATTTCCCACCCCTTAACCCATCGAACCCTCATTTTACGCCACGCCCCCTTAGCCCCGTTGACTGTCCTTCTTTCTCTGACCCATCTTTACAGAAGTCACTCGACATTTTCTCTGATAAGACACCCATCTCGCCTTCGGTCTTGCCACTAGACTCCATACGCTTCGAAATGTGACCATCCGTAGAAAAAAGAAGAATAAGCACTTACCCTCGTCACGTCTCATCGAACCACCTGATGCTCCACATACTCCCCTTTCCACACGTTTGAAAAATGCGGCTCGAAAGCACGCCTCTTCTTCTCCTCGGGTCCTTAGAGCTCAGACCCCTCCCCCTTCTGTTTCATAATGCGTATTCTCTCTATGAACATCAGAGGGTTTGGAGGCTCATCCAAACTGAAAAGCCTTCGTATCTTACTTTCCACCCTCGCTCCTGATGTTGTTCTTTTGCAGGAAACGATGACTAGCTATTACCCCGCCCTCTATGCTTTCTCTAAGCTTTGCCCGGGGTGGGAATTTTGTGCCTTGGACTCGGTTGGGATCTCGGGGGGTTTACTTTCCGGTTGGAACCCTCGGGTACTCCGTTGTAAAGCATTTCACACTTTGGCTGGCATCTTTCTCCACGCTACTCTCCGTGGATCATCTCTACTCTTCTCTATATTAAATGTCTATGGACCTTATGCTCACAGGGATACGTTTTGGTCAGCTGTTGCCTCGGGGGGTATCCTCTCCTCTTCGAACCTGATCCTTGCCGGTGATTTAAATTTCACCCTGGGTGCAACGGAGATTTGGGGAACAAAAACTCGCCTTGACCCCCTTGGACCCTTCTTTTCCTCTTTGATCTCTGATAATCATCTTGTAGACATTGCTCACCCCTCTACGGGACCCACCTGGAGGAACGGGCGTGTTGGGATTGAGGGGATATCAAAGAGACTTGATCGATTTTTGATATCAGAGCGACTGATTCTTGACCTGCCCCGTCACCGTTCCTGGATCCATAGATGTGACATTTCTGATCATTTCCCGGTCTTGTTGGAATGGGGAGACACCCCTGGACTCTGCCTTTATCCCTACAAGTTTAATCACTCCTGGTTATCAGATGATGCATTTGTACATTTCATACATAACACTTGGCAAAATATACCTGTGGACCCCTCTCTGGAAGCTTTGCAGGTCCTATACTACAGGATGCGCCACTTAAAAGAAAAGGTTAAGGTATGGATCAGGGAAAGGACTAAGAATATGAAGTTGACCTCTATGAAATTGAATGAGGAGATCTGCTCCATTCTCCTCACCACACAATCTGCTATCTTGTCCCATGCTCAACAATACCGTCTGAATGATTTAAAAGCAGAATTAAAAAAGATCTTGGATTTTGAGAATAACTCTGCCAGATTACAGAGCAGAATCCAATGGGCACGATATGGGGATGCAAATACTAAATTTTTTCATGCTATAGCTACGGCCAGGAAAAACCAGAATACTATCTGGTGTCTTAATGATGGGGGGGGAAATGTGGTTTCAGATGACATTGGTATTAAAGCCCTGGGTGTTCGACATTTTAAAGACATATTCTCTGACGATGGCTTGACCAAGCTTACTGCTCAAATTGAGGTCATTCGACTTTTCCCTTCTTATGTTACTGAAGATGATAGCTCAGCCTTCACCAGTCCTGTCACTCTTGATGAGATTGAAGGAGCATTAAAGACTTTTAAAAAAGACAAGGCACCCAGACCATACGGGTGGACTGTGGAATTTTACTTACATTTTTTTGATTTACTGGGTCCTTATCTGGTTCAACTGGTGGAGTCATCCCGACTACTGGGAAGGGTTGACCCAGCCATTAACTCTACTTTTATTGCACTAATACCAAAAGTGGACCACCCTCTGAGCTTTGGGGATTACAGGCCTATTTCTCTATGCAATTTATGTTATAAACTGATAGCCAAGGTGGCGGCTCTGAGACTCAAGCCATTCCTTGACTCGTCTATCTCCTCTCAACAGTTCGGTTTTCTCAAGAATCGTTTGATACATGCTCCGGTTGCCATCACTCAGGAAGTTATTCACTCGGTCAGGACAAAGAAAAAATCTGCTATCATCCTGAAGCTTGACCTTACAAAGGCATTTGACCGGGTCAACTGGACATACATCAGACTTATTCTTATTCAGATTGGGGTCCCTCTGGTGGGGGTGAATTGGATTATGGGATGTATCACTTCTGCCAATTTTGCCGTCCTTGTTAATGGCTCTCCCTCTACTTTCTTTCCGGCCTCTCGTGGCATTCGTCAGGGGTGCCCCCTTTCTCCTTTACTCTTCATTTTGGTTATTGAGGGACTTAGCCTCCTGATTGAGGATGCCAGACGAAATGGTCTTATCAGAGGCATTAAGATCTCGGAACACCTCTCCATTACTCACCTGCTCTTCGTGGATGATGTGATTCTTTTCGGGGTGGGCACTTTTGAGGACTGGTACACTTTCCAAATCATTCTGGATAAGTTTTGTGATGCTTCTGGGATGAAGATCAATTTAAATAAGTCTGTCATTCTTCATGAGAATATTGAGGAGGATATGCTGCACAGAATTGCTTGGATTATGCCCTATCGATTCTCTCATTTAAATGAAGGTTTTACATACTTAGGCTTCTTCTTGAAGCCCTCGAGATACCTTATTAAGGATTGGATGTGGCTTATATCGAAATTTGAACAGCCTATCTCCCAATGGACCTACAGATTATTAACACTGGGAGGAAGGCTGGTGTTGGTACGAGCGGTACTCACCAGTCTACCCGTATATTGGTTTGCTCTGTTCCCCATCCCATCGGCCATACTGGAAAAGCTTAGAAAGCTTATTTACTCTTTCCTGTGGGGATCTTCAGATAAGCAGAAAAGGTATCACCTGGCGGATTGGCACTTGCTGGCTAGGCCCACTGCCCTGGGGGGATGGGGGATAAAGAATCTTCCCCTCTTCAATACCTCTCTTCGTATGAAAAACTTTTGGTTTGCTTTGCATCAGCCGGGCATTTGCAACCTTTTGCTAAAGGAAAAATACATGAAACATATGGCTGTTCATGATTGGCTCCGAAAGAAATGTTTCAGTATACATAATGCATCCATTATTTGGAATGGTTTTCTTACGACTATTCATTGGATTGGAAACGGTCTATCGTGGCAGGTAGGCAATGGTAGGCAGATTAAGGTGGGAGCGGATCCAATGGTTGGTATGGACTGTTCATACATTCTATCCGACGAGCTGAGACATTATTTGATAGACTACGGGATATCTACCTTGGATCAGGCTATCAATTATTCGACTGGGGTTTGGTTTACCGCGCTGGAACTGGACTTATGTGATGAATGGAGCTGTCAGTGGAACTTCTATATTAAAGGATTACGATCCAACAGAATTCTCCTAAAGGAGGAGCCTGATACTCTTCTGTGGACCTACGACACTCATGCTGGGCCCATTACTGCGGCATGGAGCTATGCATGTCTTATTAATTCCCAGGCTGACTCGATCCACTATAAGGATCTGTTTATTTTATGGAGATTGAAGATCCCACTTAAGATGATTTGCTTCACCTGGCTGCTTATGATGGATCGGATCCTCACATGGGATCACTTACAGTCTCGTGGTTTTCATGGACCGGGCATTTGTATATTTTGCAACAGGGACTATGAGAATTGTGAACATTTGTTTTTACGTTGTCCTTTCACCTGCCATATCATCAACCACTTTGCGGCCTGCTTGGGGTTTACTTGGATACCTCTCGACAATCTTCATACTACACTTACTCATTGGTTTTCCACACATGCCTGTTATGCCACATATCTATATGCCCTTGTCTTCATTTTCTGGTACATTTGGCTAAATAGAAATTCCTGTATATTTGATGATCAGTCTCCTTTCGCACCGCTGCTCATAGCCAGGATTGAAAGTGCCCTATCTATGTTCCCGGTCCCACAGAAGACTATGAAAACCAGGCTAATTGGTCCACAGCCGGCGCACGTCTATCCTGTTGCTTTTTTTGATGGTGCTGCTAAAGATAATCATGGAGGAGTCGGGTTTATGATCTATCTCAGTGAAACCCATCTATTTGGCTTTTCTGTTGGTTGTGGGGATTGCACTAACACTCGGGCCGAGCTCATGGCACTTTGGTCTGTCATCAAAGTCTGTCTTTTGATGGGATTGCCCATTAAGATGATATATGGTGACTCATTAGTGATTATTTCCTGGGTTAATGGAACTAATACCCTGGATGTACCCACTCTGAAACACTGGTGCGATGATATTATCTATATGCTACGAATGGTACCACCGGTGTCCTTCAATCATATATATCGGGAACACAATACTCTAGCTGATGGTCTATCCAAGCAGGCTCTTCTATTGGATCTAGGCTCTGGTCATTTCACGGAAACTATGAATGGTTTGGTCATTAGAGAGGGACATTTCTCTCTATTTTGATGGCTACATTACATTTTCTGTTGTTTGGCATTGTATTGTGTGGATATTATATCTGCCTGTTTTTTGGATCTTTCAGCTAGATTATTACTGCCACGACATATATGTTTGACTGGACACCTGAACTGGATTGCTGACCCGAGTATATTGGGGATGATGAGAAAGTCTGCACATGATCAGACTTTGTTTTTTGTTTACCTTCCAGTTCGGGCTGATCTTGGTCATATGTCTTTCTTATTGTTTGTTTAGGATACATTTTGGACATTTGGTCCACGTACTATTTGATGTATGTTTACGATGTCTTTTGATTCAATCGAATATCAAAGGCTGGCTTTTTTCTTCTGAAAAAAAAGTATTATTTAGATTTGCATGATCCCATTTCAGAAGAGCAAAGGATTTTTAAAACTCTTTTATTTATATCATTGGAATTTTGTAAATGCCATAAGGCACCATTGTCTTAGGTTTTTGAAAGACTTGTTATTGGGATCTCATTTGTATTTGATAAAATTCACACACATAAATAGAAAAAAATACATTTCCAATAATAATGATTGAATCATTATGGAAAATTTTCAAACTTGGTTAGTAAAATTTAGATATCATTGGGTATACAATTTAATAAGATTGAATACAAGGTGTAGAGCAATGCTGCATATTCCCTGCTCTTAGGATTGTAAAACGTAGAGCAACCTGTAGTTCTGCAGGACCAACGTTCATGGAATTTGGGTCAGTTGGAATTGCTATCCCAAAAGAAAGTATCTTGTCTTCTTCGATAGCACTTAATTAGGCTAGGTGTGGGACAAGCTTATGACCTTAAGTAATTGTAAGGAGGAGAGGCTATACTCAGACCTGTCATGAGGACGAAATCATACCATTATGGCATGCTATGCATCATAAGATAAGGGAATACATAGAATTAGATCAGTAAGTAAAAGCAGTAAGTATCTCAAGGTGAGTCGTCTCAGTTGTTTGTGAAATACTAATATAAGCTAACCCGAATATTTAATCGAATGTCGAGTGGCCTGAATGAAATAAGAAACTCGCTCAAACCCACACAAGTCCTATCGGTCGGTTGCAGTCCAAAAAGTCATCACAACTGCATTAGAATTGTAAATGGATTGATCAAAGAAGAGAAGAAGGCAAATCAAATAAAGAGAATCATGCTCCACATTTTCAAAAAATAATCTACCACTAGCACTTGAAATACTACAACTACACTTGTCCTTTACAACTCTTTAATCCAATATAAGTGTGAATGTATCTTGGCCTAAGCCGGAGTCGAGTATTTATTAAATATTTATTTAAAATACACGTGCGTCTGCTTGCTTGACCAAGACAAAAAAAAAAGAGCAAAGTAGAATTTCACCAAAATTCATTGTCTTACTCATGGCTATATCCAGGGTCCACAAGGTTGTCGAACAAACCCCTCACATATAGTGCATGAGATTAATGTCGGTTTCACACGACTAACATTGATAAAATATCATTAGCATTGTCATAATATTATGGTACCTTTGGAATGCTTGAAAATAACAAATGTCATTAAAACTTATGTATGTAATATAGCGTTTAAAAAATAAGAAAATTAAAATTTATAGTTAAAATTTATTTGAATATGAATTAATTATTTAAATATCATCACTCAATTAAACTATATTTGACAAAAGTTATTTATATAGCTTTATTTGGTTGGATGCTAAGAGTTTGGTGAGAGACTAAGAGTTTTGGTTAATATATTTGATAAAGAGTTTGGATTATTATACTTTTTTAATTATTAAAAGGAATATTTGTAATAATTTTTTTAATTTTAAAAATATATATATTTCAAAATGAATGTTTGTGTTTCATAATACTTTTATGTTATTTCTATTTTTAAGAGTGACAAATATATATATATATATATATATATATATTTTTTTTTTCTTTCAGAAAAAAAAAGCTGATTGTATTAATAAAAAACTACATACAAAAAGTATGGTTTGTTCCTGTTTTTGGCAGAGTTACATCATTTCTGATGTATTTGCTTCTTTTTTACATAGCAGCCTAAGAAAAGCCATGATGAGTCAAAAAGATTATCATAAAAATTTCCTTTGAAAACTCGGATTTGAGGCAAAAACTAAAAAAAGCTGTTTTCTTTCTTCTATGCGAACTGGAAAGTGACAGATATATATATATATATTCAAAATGAATTTGTGTCTCATAATATTTTTGTTTTTAAAATTTTCACATATCATGTCTACTTCTCACAGTGACAAGAAGAAGATCCGCGAGTAAAAAGAAGGCATTAACCATAAATTGCCAAAAGTGTATGAATCTCATTGTTTTCATTCCTACTCAATCAATTTTTTGGGTTGTTTCTCGCCCCTCCTTTTACTAGTGGGTACCGGTATACCCAAAAGGAATTGAATCCATTATCTGGGTATAACTGTAGTAGTCATCCACAGAGGGGTTTTCTTGCCTCCAACATTAGTGAAGGAGGTCACATTGTTGACCTTTTTATTGATCGTCATTGCAAGAGGGATGATCAATTCACGGCTATCAATGATGCAATCACGACCATTCTAATATGATAATGATAAGAAACCCAAATTATATGGACTTGAAAACAACTAGAGAATGAAGAGATCGAAAAAAAGTTTTGAGAGATTGAAAATAAGGGTTTTGTATATTAATATTTATTGTTATTTGAAGTAGAGTACAAGATGAAACTTTTAGTTAACATTTAAATATTTATAAAAATAAATTAAAAATATAGAAAACCAAACTAACCTTAAGGATTATGTGTCTATAATCCAGTTATGGATCGAACTTTTATTAAAACACTTTAAATTAAAAATATAGAAAACCAAACTAATCTTAAGGATTCTTTGCCTATAATCAGTTACAGGATCGAACTTTTATTAAAATACTTTAGAACCACGATCTTTTATGAAAATACTTCACTTCGAAAAGATGTCATGGCTAACATCACATTAAGAACAACTTTAAAATCTTTTATAAAAATACTTTGCCAAAAAAAATGTAATCCACAAACTCTAAGCAAAGCAAATATGTAATTGAAAAACATGAAAGAAAAGGAAAAACCAAACCAATTTTAAGGATTTCCTCCCTATAATCAATTACGACAGTCGGATCTTTTATGAAAATACTTCACTTAGAAAAGATGTCATGTCTAACATCACATCAAGACAAAGTTTACAATCTTTATTGCGCCGAGAGGCGCTCTACAACCTAGTATGGGGGAGATCTTGTAACATTCCTCATGTAAATGTCGGCTATAAATATTATGAGGGAGATGTTGTAACATTATGTAACGTTCCTCATGTAAATGTTGACTACAAATATTATTTCCGATTATGAGGAAGATGTTGTAACGTTATGTAAAGGAGGTCGGCTATAAATATTTACTTTTTACTCTATTTACTTATGATGTAGAATGATTGAGAACACTTTATTTACATGAAACCTTGAATTAGAAACCATACACTCCACGCATAAGATAATTAGCTTATAAAAATTTAATCAAATAGCATGATAAAATTAGTTCAAAAATGGATTTACTTGTGAGATAAAACAATTTGCAAAGCAATATGGATTTACTAGTGCAAAGCAATCTGCTGGCAATAACAGTACAAGATGCAACTCCTGCATGTCTAAGGCCGTGAGTTCTACTACTACACAGAGATCCTGCAATGAGGCTAAAGCCATAACAATATGTGGTCATCTTCTGTGTTGGATGTGCCTAAGCCAATCCTTACAATATTTCTCAGCTTCTCCTATATTCAAAGGTTGTCCAGTATGTTTTAAGCCCCTGAACATGGGAAACGGTATTTTTCCCATTAAATTGGGAGTACCCATCCAGTAGGCTTCCCATGAGAGTGCTTATGCTTCCACGGTGCTACAATCTGCACCATTGTTGATTAATCAGCTTCCTGCAGCTCAACGAGCATGGTATACAATAGGACCTTCACTGTTACCGATGTCCACATGTATGAATATTGCTTAGAACCCATCATTTTATCAGCAGGAAAATAGGACAGATCTTACCGTGAATCCAACAGCTCTTACTGCAGCTTTTAGTTCATGTGCTCTTGAAAGAGCTAATATTCGTCTAACCAACATCGAACAAGACTGCCCTAAAAATTGGCATGTCCCAATGGACGACGAGGAGCTGTCTCAAATCAGATCATTAGGTGAACAACATGATATGGAATGGAATGATACTGTTAATATTGCTACATCCACAAGGTGGTTCAAATTTATCAAGTCTTCTGAGATTTCGGACTGTTTGTATGAGCGGGTACCATCCTGCACAAGCTATGGGAAGCGCCTGATGACGTGGGTTTCTATGTCCAACTTCTTACAGAAGAACCATTAATATCAAATTTCATTGATAGGAACACCATCAAAGAATGCCTTCACATTCTTCCCAAACTTCACATTGAAAGCCTGTGGCTGGATGACTACTTTGATTATCATGACTGTATGCAAGGCCTTATGAATCCAGAGAATTATAATGAAAACAACCCATTGGCCTCTTCAGAAATGCTATAAAGAGTACATATGCCTTAGACTTGATTTATCTTCCGATGATACAATTATATACACTATATACACGTTTGATTTTCTTTATATATAACCATATAGATGTATAAAGTATTAGTAACTTGTATTTTACTTGTGAATTCTTTTAACAACACTAATTTATCTGATCATATTACTGGGATTTTATCTTCGTGCAGTGAACTAGGTTGAGAGAATCGAGATAGTGTATGAGTTTCAAGTGTCGAGTTCGGAGTACAATGGCAAGAAATTTACATCTATAAGTAGATCAAGCTTTAGAAATCCATGAAAAATCTAGTACTTCAGAGACAATTGTGTTTTCATCACTTGATATTCTAAATAATAAAACTGTAGAGAAGGATTTTAAACTTTGAATGTACCTTTTAAGGCATTGTAAGTGGCAAAAACAGCTTATTTTGACCTACAACTATATGAACAGTATAGCATAGTATTTGAAGTTGCAATATTTTTCTTTTACGTAAATTACATAAATTTGATTCGTTTCAGGTTAAAACGGATTTAAGCTTACAGAATTAAGTTTTATATGCATAATTATCCCTTGAAAAACAACACAATATGGGGGAGATGTTGTAATGTTCCTACTTAACAAAATAATAAAAAATAAAAAATTGAATTATCCCAAAAAAAGATGTTGGTAGTGCACATGGTTTTAAAACTATGTGCAAGGCCTCCTAAACAACCTATGGTTTTATTGTACATGGTTTAGGAGGGCCTTGCAAATTTGGTTTTAAAGCCATGTGCAAGGCCTCCTAAACAACCCATGGTTTTATTCTACATGGTTTAGGAGGTCATTGGAAATGGTTTTAAGACCATGTGGAAGGTCTCCTAAACAACCCATGGTTTTATTTTAGATAGTTTAGGAGGTCATGGTTTTAAGACCATGTGCAAGGCCTCCTAAACAACCCATGAAAAATATTGGACCTGTTAATGAAATATGATGTACAGTAATGGATGGCTGTAGGCTGCTAACAAATCCTGAATCAACTCAGAGAGGCTGCTCCATAGCTCCAATGTAACCTGCAATGAGAAGGGGAGAAGAGGGGAAGAGGAGAGAGGGAATGAGAACCTTGGGGCTCATCTCCCAAGAACCTGAGGCACAACACTCAGCAAGGAAGCCTTGGCTTCATAAACATCAACATAATAAACATCCAAACTGAGAAATGGAGCTTCAATTGTCTTTAAATAAACCTAGGTGACTTGTTGAGCAAGTCAATCACTTGTTAAGCAAGTTACCACTTGCTAAACCCTAACCCTAGCCACAAATTCGACCTCCTTGAGTAAATTAGCATGTGTAAGACAATAAAGATGTTTCCCTTTCATCCACCTTCATCCAATTTGGAAACTTTGCTTTCCTTGACCCATAGTTGCTATTTTTCCTTATTACAGCTTTTCTTGGCTTTCCTATTTTTATGACTAAACTCCAAAAAGGAAACTACACCCTCCTTTGTCAATTGTTGCCTCTTTTGTATTTGATTGCTTTTGTCATATATTTTGGCACTTTCCCTTTTCTTGTCTGGTTGATTGTGTCATACAGTTTCTAATTTTCCCTTGGCAAGTTGGCTTGCCCAAGTGGCCCTCCTGTTAATGGAAACTTATTTTCCACCTAATTAATTGCATAATAATATTTAATGACAATTAATATACCAAGTACATGCCTCCTAAGTGACATTTAAATAAAATATCCTAGGTTAATTTATTTAATGCATCTTTTGACCCCCTTGGTGCTAGGCAAGGTCAACACTTCTAGCGATCAAAATGTGGGGATATGACAGTCCTCCCCTCCCAAGTCTGCTTGTCCTCAAGCAGAAGCACCACAGAGTGCTGCAAATTTGTCGACCATGTTTCTGCTGCACCACTCTGATCATAGTCATTTCCCTTATACCACTTCCTTTAGAAAAAATTTCTAACCCGGTTAAGGTAGCTGAGTAGAATTCCCGGATCCCACTGCCTCCTCTGTAAGGACCCAAATTTTGTTGCCACCTTTTGAACTATGTCATTCCTAAGAATGTCGAGATCCCATGGTTTTATCTGCCTCCTTCCACCCATCAGTATAAACAACAAAATTTTATCATTGTAGAGGATGAACATGAGGTTATGAAAATCATACCACCATACTGGAAGCTCATCTCTCCCCATGCCAAACTGAATTTTTTTAAAACTCTCCCACCAGACATGGAATTCCTTTATACGTGACCAAAGCATCTTTAGCCTCTCTAAAGTATGAAAATCCATGTGCAAGCTAGCACTGGAACTCACATCACTGTTGTTATGAATACACAAGAGGTTATCCCATGCCCCTCCCTGTATACTGAAAACATCATATAACAGCCATACATGCTCATTCCATTGCTCATACAATTTCTTTGATGTGTCCAATGTCTCTCCATTGATGCAAGCAACATGTTTACCCTCCAGTGCAAACATCTCAATCATGTGTCTAGCCACCCAATCAATGGACAGACAAACTTTAATGCTAAATGATTCATGTGGGAATAATTCAGCTACTACTAATGCACTTGTCAAACCACATGGTTTGACCATCAATACCTCAACTGGAAGAGTAAAAGTATCATGCTCCTCTTGTGGCATCAATAGAAAAAATCCTTTCACCCAATTTTCATCCCCACATGATGTGGCTGAAATAGAAGTGTGGGGTGAAGAATTGTGAGCCAAATCCCTAGAATGCTCATCAATCAAGATAATGGATCCACAAATTCCTCCATTAGTTTTATGAGTGACAGTGTGATCATGTGCCTCCTCCAAAATTGTACAACATTTTCCTACAGGGAACTCATAATCTCTTATGAACCATGAAAGTGTTTGATCTTCATATTGCTTGACCTCAAAATCCTCAAGCACATGCAAATCGGAATGCACCTCATGTGCATGTGTATGGGAGGTATATAATAGCTGCAAAATAATTCTTTGTTGCTATTCACGTGTCAAGACAATGTCAATCACAACATAAAAATTATTGCAGAAATAATTTTTTTTTCCCTCCCAAGGTCTTCATTCCAAATATGTCTCTATGGAACTCAACAGGTGCTCCCCTCTTCATCAAATGGCTCAACTCTCTACCATTGATCCAAGGGTGCAAAAATCCATCAATCGACCCACACATTGAAAGTATGTGTAGATATGATGTCTTCTTGTCAAAAGTGGCTGCACACACATGCCTTTGTTGCTGCTTGTAAACCATAGAAAAATCAACAATATTAAAAACAATTTTCTTGCAACAAGACATAAAAAATTTACATTCCATATTTTCCTCTTCAGGGATTCCTCTATCCAACCATCCAGTGGATGAATCAGAGATATTTCTTGCTGATTTATATGATCTATAATCATCCATATCTTCTGCAATAGGATCTATCTCCCATGGGGACAAATCATGATCCCCCTGTTGTGCATGCGACACAAACCAGAAAAATTTCTTCACCCACTATTCATTCCCCATTGGTGTTTCTGAATCTAGGACATGTGGAAAATAACTATGAACCTTCTTTGCATGTTTGCAACATCCAGTAATCATACTAATGGCTACAACTTTTTCATTATTGGCTGGCCCAAATTGGGTGCTCTCATCCCACTCTTCCATGGGAGAGTGATTGTCTTCAAGGAACAACTCAAGTTTCCTTGGAAAGAAATCAAGTGCTTGGTTCTCATAAAACTGTTCTGCACACTCTTTAAGCACATAGCAAATAAAATGCTCCTCATGGTCCACCCACTCATGAGGTTCCTCTATGAATTTTTTTATGCCATTTACCCAAAAGGGATGACCCTCAAGAAAGATTGAGGATTCAGTCAATTCTTTCCACTCTTGTTGGAATTGTTCTATCTTCATTTGTGATTCTAAGAGGGCACTTAGAGTGTATCTCAAAGAATCTTGGGTGGCCAACAAATCACCTTTGAGCTTGTAGTTCTATTCTTCATATATGCAAATAATTTCTTCATCATGCAGTGATGCTTCCCGCAATAACTCAACAAGCTCAAACATGTCATTTTTATCTGAAAGCAATTGTGAGAAATTACCTTTTATTGTGGACAGTGCTTTCTGGATATTCTCCATGGCTTCAAAGGAAGATTGGTCTTCCATTAAAGCAGCTTCCCAACACATCTTTGATACTGAAGCATGAGTGTCATGGAGAATTTTCAGGGCCCCTTGAATCTTTTGTTCATCCATCTTCAATGACCTTGCAAGAAGATGAGGTTCTTGTAGATGTTCATCTTCTTCATTTTCCATCACCGGATCAATTTCATGCAGTGCACTCGAGGTTTTGAGATCCGATCCATATGTTGTTGTTGCAATATATTCATATTTTAAGTCCTCAATAACATAATTTGGGCTGCAAATTAAGTGCTCATTCATCCTTGGTGCGCCATAAAGATATTCTCTAGAAGTTTCATCCTTCATATTACATTCATTTTTAACACCAGAATTCTGAACCTCATCACTAGGGGGCTCAACCATTCTGAACTCTTCACTGGAAATGGTTGCCATATCAGACTTACACAATGACACATAAAAAACAGAATTTACTAACTCACCATGTGTGATGTTCACCTCCTTATGTGGTGGAATTATGATGGCTTGTTCACCCACCCATTTCTCTACTTTACACCCTACTGATATGTGCTCAATTTGTGCTTCCTTATGAGGCTCAAGGGGTGACTGTAAATCTGAATCATGTTTATCTTTTGGATCAGATCCAAAAGATGTCTCACCATCATCAGTCTACCCCATCTCTTCTGCAGTTATCTTGAAATCAGACACAATGAAATTTGGATTCATCTCCCCTTCCACGTTACCAACAACTAGATGGTGGACTATTGCATCTTTAGTTGTGCATCGATCTTCTTTATCTCCTTCTGATGGAGGATTTGGTGATTCATCATCCTCATGGATGCTCCAAATACGCTGATCTCTCTTTCGAGAAAACCCAAATAATTTCTCAAAGAAACCATGTACAGATGGCTCTAATGAATCTTCACTTTTGGTCCTCCTTTCTTCCCCTTTACTTTGAGAAGTGGAACAACTTAGTTCCTTTCTTGATGGATTATTGGTATTCAAAGAACCTACATGTGTTAATGCTTTTGGAAACACAGACTCTCCATCTTTATCTCCTTCATGGTGAGAGACACTACTACTCCCTTCTCCATGTTTGCTTTCCAACTGCTTGGCAAGGAATTCTCTAGTCTCTTGATCTGACAGGATGATGCTTTGAGATACATATTTTAGCCCTTTCAATGTTCTTTACACCAAAATTCTTAAATCTTCTCTATCATCCAATTTTGAATGCTCTCCTTGCTCATACAACTCAAAGTATAAATCTTCCATGACTGGAGCTAATTCCACAACTGCAACTTGAAGATATTGCTAAGCTACTTTTCCACTGAGAGTTACTTTCCATAGGCTGAGCCAAGGAAAGTGCTCCGATACCACTGTAATGTCCTAACTTTGGTGTACAGTCCTGAACACTTTAATTCTGTAATTTTTCTTAAATAATTCTGGAATTTAAGGGGTTTACACAGAGCCTTCTTGGATTGGAAAAAACAAGGGTTTCTTCTAGGAGATTTTGCAGAGGATAAGAGTGATCAGTGGGCAGAAAACAAATAGATGTCAGACATTGAATTTCCTCTCCCCTAACACATTTAGATTTGGTGCCATTTAGATTTCAGAATCCGCGCCGTGGAAACCTACTACCATGCTTCTGGGCAGCCAAATCGTGCAACTAAGGAGAGTAGTTCTGCCTGTTTCAACCAGAGGCTTAGGGAAAATTGCAAAGGTTTGTTACAACCTTAATTTAATATACAAAAATGTATTTAAACATTTTTTTGAGGTTCTAGAAAGTTTGAGGTGTTTTGGGTGAATTTGGGGATTTCTTTCCACAGGATGATCCAAGGAAAGAGCTCTGATACCACTGCGATGTCCTAAGTCTGGTGTGCAGACCTGAACACTTTAATTCTGTAATTTTACTTAAATAATTCTGAAATTTAATTGGTTCACACAGAGCCTTCTCGGATTGGGAAAAACAATGGTTTCTTCTGGGATATTTTGCAGTGGGCAGCAAACAAAGAGATGTCAGACATGGAATTTCCTCTCCCCTAACACATTTAGTTATGGTTCCATTTAGGTTTCAGAGTCCGCACTGCAGAAACCTACTACCACGCTTCTGGGCAGCCAAACCGTGAAACTAAGGAGAGTAGTTCGGTCTGTTTCAACCAGGGGATTCTGGAAACTTGCAGAGGTTTGTTCTAGAATTAATATATCATAAATAAAGGTTCATTAAGTTTAATAACAGATCAGAGGCAAAGGAAAATATTCTGCAAGTTGTAAAGGTGAGACTAGCTGGTCAGGCAGCTCACTAGATCCATATTCAAGCCTTTACCAATAGGGTAAGGGAGGTTCAGATTCTCTATTTTGGACTTGGAGAACTTATAAATGTCTGTTAATGACTCATCAAAAAAATAGTGGAGTTATTTGGAGTCATACAAGTCGAAATATGGGAGTTACAGTAAAACTAGTTATTTTCCAATGCAAATCTAGACTAGGTTGACTTAGAATGAGTAAATCTCAGCCATTTCGAATCAGATTGGAATAAAAATTGCAGAGAACGTTTATGATATCATATTATAGCCAATAAACTTGAAATTACTCTCATCAATTAACTATAACACTATCTTCAACATTGTGCATCATTACAATGTATTTTATTGACATAATACAAGGAAGGGCATGGAGGTTTGAACCCTTATATATTGAAAAATATTGGACCTATTAATAAAATATGATGTACAGTAATGGATGGCTGTAGGCTACTAACAAATCCTGAATCAACTCAGAGAGGCTGCTCCATAGCTCCAATGTAACCTGCAATGAGAAGGGGAGAAAAGGGGAAGAGGAGAGAGGGAATGAGAACCTTGGGGCGCATCTCCCAAGAACCTGAGGCACAACACTGAGCAAGGAAGCCTTAGCTTCATAAACATCAACATAATAAACATCCAAACTGAGAAATGGAGCTCCAGATGTCTTTAAATAAACCTGGGTGACTTGTTGAGCAAGTTAATCACTTGTTAAGCAAGTTATCACTTGCTAAACCCTAACCCTAGCCACAAATTCGACCTCCTTGAGTAAATTAGCATGTGTAAGACAATAAAGATGTTTCACTTTCATCCACCTTCATCCAATTTGGAAACTTTGCTTTCCTTGACCCATACTTGCTATTTTTCCTTATTACAGCTTTTCTTGGCTTTCCTATTTTTATGATTGAACTCCAAAAAGGAAACTGCACCCTCCTTTGTCAATTGTTGCCTCTTTTGTATTTGATTGCTTTTGTCATATATTTTGGCACTTTCCCTTTTCCTGTTTGGTTGATTGTGTCATACAGTTTCTAATTTTCCCTTGACAAGTTGGTTTGCCCAAGTGGCCCTCCTGTTAATGGAAACTTATTTTCCACCTAATTAATTGCATAATAACATTTAATGACAATTAATATACCAAGTACATGCCTCCTAAGTGACATTTAAATAAAATATCCTGGGTTAATTTATTTAATGCATCTTTTGACCCCCTTGGTGCTAGGAAAGGTCAACATTTCTGGTGATCAAAATGTGGGGATATGACATCAATGCAATGGATTTATGTTTCTGACTAAACCACGACGCTGATGTCGAGCCCAAACTGAAACAACATCCGGAAGTGCTCTTTTGGTCTGCCACACTACCTGCCCAATCTGAGTCTGTAAAACCAACTAATCTGATCCCATCTTACCTCCTGTTGTCTAGAACAAAATCCATTGTCCCTGCTAGATAACACAACACATGTTTTGCAGCTACCCAATGCACAATCCTAGGCTCAACCATGAAGTGACTAAGAGTGTTCACTGCAAAACACAAATCTGGTCGTGTGTTGACTAGATACATCAATGACCCAATGAGCTGGGTATAAAGTAGGATCCACCAACTCTTCCTCAAAAGCATTAAGCTTCTCCCAGTTGGTGATCATTGGTGTCGACATAGGCCTGTAATCCTCCATCCTGAACCTCCTCAAAATATCAACCGCATACTTTTCCTGTCCTAGGAAAATATGTCCAGGATCCTACCAAACCTCCAATCCCAGAAAATAATGCATCAACCCAATATCTGTCATCTTGTACTCTGCTGCAAGATCCTTCTTGCAAGCTGCAATGGGTATCTCTCCCCCTGTGATAAACAAGTCATCAACATATAGCAAAAGAATAAGCATATCATCTCCAACCATGATGAAGTAGAGATTCAGATCTCCTTCACTCTTCTGAAACCCCATACTCAGGAGGTAAGAATCGATCCTGGAGTACCAAGCTCTAAGAGCTTGTTTCAGCCCATATCGGGCTTTCTTCAACCTGCAAACATGAGACTCTCTCTCATGAATCTCAAAGCCCTGAGGCTACTCAACATAAATCTCCTCTTGTATGATCCCATTGAGAAATGTGGTCTTCACATCCATTTTATGGATCTTCCAACCCATTTCCGCTGCAATGGAGATCTATGTCTTGATAGAAGTATACCGAGCAATCGGCGCAAAAGTCTCATCATAATCAATACCCTCAACCTGTGAAAACCCCCGCGCTACAAACATCACCTTGTACTTCTCCACACTCCCATCCGCTACATGCTTTAGCTTGTAAAGCCACCAAGAAGTCACCACTAACTTCCCCTCAGGTCTCAGAACTATCTCCCATACATCATTCTTCATGATGGAATGGTACTCATCCATCATGGCATCTCTCCAAACTGAACGCTAGGAGGCCTCCTTAAAAGTAGAAGGCTCAGAATCACATGTACTATCCACCAACAACATGCCCAATCTGTCAGGCATCTTGATGTCCCTCATTGAATCCCTGGGTATCCAACCCTTCATAGCTTCCTTCAAAGTCTCTCGAAGCCACTTAGGCTTCTTATTCCCTGAATACTGCTCCCACATTGGTCTGTCATCATCTGAAGAACTACCAGAGCTAGTACCCCCAGTAACCTATGAACCTAAGGTTGGTGTACAACCATCAGGTGTACGCTGTAATCCTGATCTCGATCCCCTGTATGGTGTACCTGTAATAGTAGACCCATCACCTATACTCGAAGACCCTAATGACTGAACCTAGTGAACCTGTGCCTGCACTGTGTGGTCCTGTAACCCCGAAAACCCGTGATCCTAACTGCTGTGCTAATGGAACCTGTGCAACAACCTAAGGTGGAGGAACCTACTGCTCTCCCTACTCTGACTCTCTCCACTTCTTGAAGGCCTGCTCCTCCTCAAACTTCACATCCATTCTCACCACCACTTTCCTCTGAGAGGGAAGGTAAATACAGAAGGCCTTTGAAGTCTCATCATAGCCCACAAATATGGCCTTCTCTACAGTGGGCTCTAACTTTGTCCTATTCTCTTAAAGGACATGAGAGTAAGTCAAACTACCAAATATCCGAAAATGGCTAGCTTCATGCTTCTTTCCTGAAAAACACTCCTCAAGTGTCATGTTCCCCACGACACGATGGAGACTCATGTTCAGAAGATATACAGCTGTGCTACAAGCCTCTGCCCAGAGAAAGAAAGGAAGAGACTGGTCATGTAACATAGCTCTGACTTCTCCAACAATGGACATGTTCTTCCTCTCTGCTACTCCATTCTGCTATGGAGTATACAGAACTGTCAACTATCTCCTGATACCCTCCTATCTGCAAAATCCATCAAACTCCTTGGAGTTATACTCACCCCCGCTATCTGATCTAAGAACTCAGATCTTCCTCCTTGTTTGGTTCTCCATAAGAGCTTTGAACACTTGGAACCTTTGCAAGAATTCCTCGGACTTCTTGCTCTTCAGAAAGTAGATCCAAGTCTTCCTAGAATGGTCATCAATGAATGTCACATAATATGTGTATCCTCTCAAGGAAATAGAAGACATCGGTCCACACAAATATGAATGTATCAAGTCAAGGACCCCTGTCGACCTGCTATCACTGCTCGGAAAAGCAGTCTTGGTGTGATTTCCCAAAGAAAACCCCTTGCACACATCACTTTGCCCTATGTTGAACTCCGGTAAACCTGTAACCATCTATCTCAACAATCCCAAGGCTGGATGATGCAAGTGAGCCATCCTCCTATGCCAAAGCTCGCACAACTCACTACCGCTGCTATGTGCCAAGGCATGCTGAGGCTAAAACAAGAGCCTAACAGTTTCCTGCATCTAACTCCAATAGCAACTGAAGCAGATGGTCCTGCAGTCTTGGGAAACATGTGTACATGTCCATCTAGGAAGGACACCCCAATACCTTGATCCTCGATCATGGAAACTAACACTAGGTTCTTTTTCAGCCCAGGTACATACAATACATCTCTCAACACCATGGGACTCATTGACACCCTCTGAAAGGTAATGGTCCCATGCCCAACAGCTCTGGCTGCTGAGTCATCTCCCAACACCACCTCCACCTCTGTCTCTGTCTATGAAAGCTCGGAGAACATATCACGAGCACCTGTCATGTCACTAGAGGCTCCGCTATCAATATACCAAGTGATGGAAGTAGATGCACTGTAGGAATGGTCTGTCACCAGGGAAAACTCTCTCTGTCTATCAACATCCGCACTAGTGAGAATGGATGCTCTCTCTCTCTCTCAATATGCCTAGTGCACAGTGAAAACTCACTCTAAAATCTTGAGGTAAAGTCGTCGACCTTTGCTGAAGCTGTTGTCTGTTGCTGCTTCTTCTTCTTGTTCAGACACTGCCCAACATAGTGTCCCATCTTGTGACACGCAAAACACTTTACAGTGCTCAGATCCTTCTTCTGCCCATCTTGATGCTTAGCCACCCCAACAGCTACAACAACTGCAAGCTCATCTCTCACCTGAGAGATCCTAGTAAGATAAGCCATACAAACCTCTCCTTTGACCATCTTGATACTCTTCAGTTTCTCTCTCAGAACCATCTTCCTATTCTCATTGGAACTCTCAAACAATCCGGTGAAAGCACTCCACATATCATGTGCATGATCCTCCGCTGAAATGTGAGGTATAACATGGTCTTTAACAACATCCAAGATAATCCTCGTGGCTTTAATATCCTTCTTATTCAAGGCTGAATATGCTACAACATCGGTAGTAGCGGGAATAGTAATGAGATTTGTTGTAGTGTTTCTAATATCCTCTTCCCACAACTCATTCTTCCTCAACACAAGTAATATTTGAGCCTTCCACGAGACAAAGTTCGCTGCCCCATCCAACCTATCCTCGGTTCTCAACCCAATGGAAGTCATTTTTCTCAAAGAACAAGTTTTAGCAAAAATGTACAACTATCACAAAAGTTTTTCTGAATTCTGGAAATGACTTTCACTCTGCAAATATTTAGTTTTCTGCCCCACTCAGCTCTGATACCATGTAGATTTTTCACAATCTCCAGCCTCCGGTTATAAGTTAAAAATTTCGTCTCAATTTATTGCAAACCCAAAAATTTAAATGCTGGAAATAAACATAAATTTCAGACTTAATAACACTGCTGTAACTTCACTTTTTCATGGACAGAAAATAAAAATTATGCACGCCATTCAACACACAGTACTCAAAATTTTTTGTCCAATGGCCCTGGAAAAACCCACAAGGGGAAAACCAGTTAAAGAGAGAGAGATTTTTATTATCATGAAATTTACTACAAAACTCAGAAATTTTCAGACCAACTTATCTCAACCCAAAGAGAAAATTTCTGCCTCGTTTTCCATGCCAAACAGGAAAAATCAAACTCAGTTTTTTTCTTCGTTTTCCGTGCCAAACAAGAAAAAACAAACTCGTATATTTTTATTTATTTTTTTTGCCTCGATTTTTATGCCAATGTATGGACCGATGATACGGACCTTGAAATCTGTCCCTAGGAAACTTTTTTTCTCGAAAATCGTGCCCATAAATCTGCCTCGAAAATCATGCTCGCTACTTCAAAAATCGTATCGTACGGACTAGCAATGAATGCTGTTGTCCTCTCGATTTTTGTTCCCTCTCAGCCGTTTCCCTTTCCTCAATTTGCGTGTTGCAATTTTTTTTCTCTTTCTTAGAAAAATGGAAACTTTCTCTCTCAGCTCTCTCATCCACTTCAATCTGCAAAAGCGAGGAAAATGACCTTCCCTTGCCTTTTTGAGAGAACCCTAGGGTTCATCTAATCCAACGGTGGAGATTATATTAGATCGGTGGACGAGATTAAATGCTCACATTTATTTGTCATAAATATTAATTTCACTCACCCACTTAAATTCATCAAAAAATGACCTTACTCTCTAAAGTCAAATTAAATGCTCCACTTAAGTCATTTAATGCAAGGGTCACTTTATTTCCCCTTTTAAGTGACTAAGGCTAAAGTCACCTAGGGGAACACTTTCTTGGGTACAAAATTGACAATAATAATGCATTCTCTCTTTTCATTTGAATAGTTTGTTGGACTTTTCTTCCAGTCGACACAAGGGTTCGATCACGTGAACCCTAGGAGATGAATGCCGTTTGGCTCCAATCACAAAATTCCTCTTATTTTCATTGATTGATTGATAGTCTTGACAACGTTTCATGGCCTCTTGCAGTACTGATTAAATGCATTCATGCCCCTGGCCCACAACATGACTTGTAGATTCGCTCCCCCAAGTCGCCCAAATATTAGAGTGTGTCAAGAGGAGTGGGAGGAATTAGCGAGAGAAAACGAGACACCCAAATTTAGTATTATTGGCACCTTCTCCTTTTTTGCAATTCTTTGGCTTCCATGTCGTCTAAGCGACAAAGGGGTGAAGGAGAAGCATTGATATACTCCAAGGATGCTTCTGCTTCTGCTTCACAACTGCACCCCGATGCATGTCAGGATAGAGATGCAGGCACCAACATGGGCAGAAGAGCCCTCTTGAAAGAAGTAGCACAAGAGCCTAGTGCTGGCGCAATTCCATTTCAATGCTACCCAAATGAGAATTTCGCTTCTCTACCGTACCCCACTTAGACCTCAATGGGAGAGGAGGTGGCCCAAGAAGAATGCAACAATTATCTTGGATCCATTTCAATGGAAATCAATATCAAGAAAGACGCATTGAATCCTAACTCGTTGCAGCGGAGTTTCAGTACCCAAAAAGATCACCATAGCGATCAACAACAGCACAAAGATTAGTGTAGCGAAGGGGTCACCAATGAAGCAGAAGGCTGTAAGCGAGAGAAATCGATTGGAAGAACACACAAAACATAGAAGAAATATATAAAGCTTAACTTTCTAAACAGGGATATGAGTTTAGCTTTCAGGATATCCATCATAATTCTTAAAAAAAAGAGCACGGTTTCAACTCAAAATAACGCATGTGAAAAACTCAAGAAAATTGACTTTTGACAAGACAAGAAGCAGAAAAGCTATTACAATTGCTCTGTTTTTCTTTTCTCTGTTGCTTTGTCTTCCCTTTCCTTCTAGAACTGCACAAGTCGAGCATATATACTTATAGGGACCGATTGTATTCGAATTTAAATCTAATCTTTTTGCAAATTGTGCTGAGATTCTCAGTAAAAAAGTTGAATCCCCATGGTTCTCTTCAAACATCGAAATGGATGGTCCTTTGGAGCTCCAACCTTGCGAAAAGATAACAAACTATCGACCGACAAACACTCGTGGTTCTCTTCAAACATCGAAATGGACGGTCCTTTGAAACTCCAACCTTGCGAAAAGATGACAAACTACCAACAGACAAACACCCATTCAAGCAAGATGCGAGACACGACACCTGTTCAAGCCCATTCGTTTAGACTCGTGTCGAAAATTTATTGAACAGAGCAACGAGGAATCTCCTAAAACTACGTCTCTATTGTTTAAAGCCTTCATTGCAATTACATATAATTTTTTTTATAGGTTACATTTCCAATCCCAAACATCAATGCGAAAATACTTCTCTTACATTTCTTTGGTTGCTTTTTAAAAGGAATAATTTTGCTTATCCTTTTTTTTTCTTTTTCTTTTTAGGAAGGAATAACTCTCATAATCATGGTTTTATGGTCATAAACATATGTTTGATTAGAAAATCTTAAGTTTCTAAGATGAGGAATTCTAACAATATGTAAAATTATATCATAGGTTGGAAATATACATGATACCAAGCATATTTTATTTGATTTAATGTCATCTTACATTATTTTCAAATTTGCATTAAAAATATT
>LPNX010835675.1:639619-650212 GCA_001517045.1 Pseudotsuga menziesii
AAAGAAGGCATTAACCATAAATTGCCAAAAGTGTATGAATCTCATTGTTTTCATTCCTACCCAATCAATTTTTCGGGTTGTTTCTTGCCCCTCCTTTTACTAGGGGGTACCGGTATACCCAAAAGGAATTGAATCCATTATCTGGGTATAACTGTAGTAGTCATCCAGAGGGGTTTTCTTGCCTCCAACATTAGTGAAGGAGGTCACATTGTTGACCTTTTTATTGATCGTCATTGCAAGAGGGATGATCAATTCACGGCCATCAATGATGCAATCACGACCATTCTAATATGATAATGAATATTATATGATAATGATACGAAACCCAAATTATATGGACTTGAAAACAACTAGAGAATGAAGAGATCCAAAAAAAAGTTTTAAGAGATTGAAAATAAGGGTTTTGTATATTAATATTTATTGTTATTTGAAGTAGAGTACAAGTTGGAACTTTTAGTTAACATTTAAATATTTATAAAAATAAATTAAAAATATAGAAAACCAAACTAACCTTAAGGATTATGTGCCTATAATCCAGTTATGGATCGAACTTTTATTAAAATACTTTAAATTAAAAATATAGAAAACCAAACTAATCTTAAGGATTCTTTGCCTATAATTAGTTACAGGATCGAACTTTTATTAAAATACTTTAGAACCACAATCTTTTATGAAAATACTTTACTTCGAAAAGATGTCATGGCTAACATCACATTAAGAACAACTTTAAAATCTTTTATAAAAATACTTTGCCCAAAAAAAATGTAATCCACAAACTCTAAGCAAAGCAAATATGTAATTGAAAAACATGAAAGAAAAGGAAAAACCAAACCAATTTTAAGGATTTCCTCCCTATAATCAATTATAGAAACGATCTTTTATGAGAATACTTCGAAGAATACGACAGTCGGATCTTTTATGAAAGTACTTCACTTAGAAAAGATGTCATGTCTAACATCACATCAAGACAAAGTTTACAATCTTTATTGCGCCGAGAGGCGCTCTACAACCCAGTATGGGGGAGATCTTGTAACGTTCCGTAACGTTCCTCATGTAAATGCCAGCTATAAATATTATGAGGGAGATGTTGTAACATTATGTAACGTTCCTCATGTAAATGTCGACTACAAATATTATTTCCGATTATGAGGAAGATGTTGTAACGTTATGTAAAGGAGGTCGGCTATAAATATTTACTTTTTACTCTATTTACTTATGATGTAGAATGATTGAGAACACTTTATTTACATGAAACCTTGAATTAGAATCCATACACTCCACGCTTAAGATAATTAGCTTATAAAAATTTAATCAAATAGCATGATAAAATTAGTTCGAAAATGGATTTACTTGTGAGATAAAACAATCTGCAAAGCAATATGGATTTACTAGTGCAAAGCAATCTGCTAGCAATAACAGTACAAGATGCAACTCCTGCATGTCTAAGGCTGTGAGTTCTACTACTACACAGAGATCCTGCAATGAGGCTAAAGCCATAACAATATGTGGTCATCTTCTGTGTTGGATGTGCCTAAGCCAATCCTTACAACATTTCTCAACTTCTCCTATATTCAAAGGTTGTCCAGTATGTTTTAAGCCCCTGAACATGGGAAACGATATTTTTCCCATTAAATTGGGAGTACTCATCCTGTAGGCTTCCCATGAGAGTGCTTATGCTTCCACGGTGCTACAATTTGCACCATTGTTGATTAATCAGCTTCCTGCAGCTCAACGAGCATGGTATACAATAGGACCTTCATTGTTACCGATGTCCACAGGTATGAATATTGCTCAGAACCCATCATTTTATCAGCAGGAAAATAGGATAGATCTTACCGTGAATCCAACAACTCTTACTGCAGCTTCCTGTTCATGTGCTCTTGAAAGAGCTAATCTTCGTCTAACCAACATTGAACAAGACTGCCCTAAAAATTGGCATGTCCCAATGGACAACAAGGAGCTGTCTCAAATCAGATCATTAGGTGAACAACATGATATGGAATGGAATGATACTGTTAATCTTGCTACATCCACAAGGTGGTTCAAATTTATCAAGTCTTCTGATATTTTGGACTGTTTGTATAAGCGGGTACCATCCTGCACAAGCTATGGGAAGCGCCTGATGATGTGGGTTTCTATGTCCAACTTCTTACAGAAGAACCATTAATATCAAATTTCATTGATAGGAACACCATCAAAGAATGCCTTCACATTCTTCCCGAACTTCCCATTGAAAGCCTGTGGTTGGATGACTGCTTTGATTAGCATGATTGTATGCAAGGCCTTATGAATCCAAAGAATTATAATGAAAACAACCCATTGGCATGTTTAGAAATGCTATAAAGAGTAAATATGCCTTTGAAGATTTATCTTCTGATGATACAACTATATACACATTTGATTTTCTTTATATATAACCATATAGATGTATAAAGTATTAGTAACTTGTATTTTACTTGTGAATTCTTTTAACAACACTAACTTATTTGATCATATTACTGGGATTTTATCTTCGTGCAGTGAACTAGGTTGAGAGAATCGAGATAGTGTAGGAGTTTCAAGCGTCGAGTTGGGAGTACAATGGCAAGAAATTTACATCTATAAGCAGATAAAGCTTTAGAAATCCATGAAAAATCTAGTACTTCAGAGACAATTGTGTTTTCATCACTTGATATTCTAAATAATAAAACTGCAGAGAAGGATTTTAAACTTTGAATGTACCTTTTAAGGCATTGTAAGTAGCAAAAGCAACTTATTTTGACCTACAGCTATATGAACAGTATAGCATAGTATTTGGAGTTGCAATATTTTTCTTTTAGGTAAATTATGTAAATTTGATTCGTTTCACGTTAAAACGGATTTAAGCTTACAGAATTAAGTTTTATATGCAAAATTATCCCTTGAAAAACAACACAATATGGGGGAGATGTTGTAATGTTCCTACTTAACAAAATAATAAAAAATAAAAAATTGAATTATCCCAAAAAAAGATGTTGGTAGTGCACATGGTTTTAAAACTATGTACAAGGCCTCCTAAACAACCCATGGTTTTATTGTACATGGTTTAGGAGGGTCTTGCAAATGGTTTTAAAGCCATGTGCAAGGCCTCCTAAACAACCCATGGTTTTATTCTACATGGTTTAGGAGGTCATTGAAAATGGTTTTAAGACCATGTGCAAGGCCTCCTAAACAACCCATGGTTTTATTTTACATAGTTTAGGAGGTCGTTGCAAATGGTTTTAAGACCATGTGCAAGGCCTCCTAAACAACCCATGATTTTAGGAGGGTCTTGCACAGGGTTTTAAAACCATGTATGGGTGAGATGTTGTAATGTTATTTAGTAACAAAATAAAAAATAATAAAAAATATTATATGTCCACCATAAATAGTATTAAATATTAATAATAAAAATATTATATGTCTACCTTAAATAAAAAAATGTGTCTTTTGGTCTGAATCACACCAAAAATGATAGTTGAGTGCAATACTTAAAAAGAGGTTTGCACCTCCAAATATTTGATCCCTCTCGGCGCTTGATAGAGCCTAGGATTTGGATCTATGCTGGTAAAAATACTTAACTTCGAAAAAATAAATGTTCTCTACAAACTATTTGTATAGTTTAAAAATTTAAGAAAATAACTTTAAAAGTGCTTTTTTTTTAAATAGAATGCCAAAATGGTTTTTAAACAAGTACAATAGCTGCAAAGCAACTAATCCCTGCCTTAGTTTTATATTTTTGTTTTGTTTTATTGTTTAATTAATTAACATCAACATTCGATTATGATTATATGTAATCACTACTTTATTTATATAATTTTAATTGTTTATTTTGTGATCTTAAATAGTTAGTAGATAATGTGCAATGGTTATGATAGACAACCATTCTCTTTTGATAGACAATGTACTTATTTCACGATTATTTTGTGTCATGATCATTTTAGTTCATATTTTTGTAACAAAGTTAATTGATTGTATCACAATTTGTTGAGTGAATTCACTCATTCTTATAACTTAAAAATCTAATAAACAAAATAAATACTTTAAACAAATAATCTTTTCATAATTTGCAACATTTAAAAAAAATAGATCTTGATAACATGGAAGGTTGACTTTATTTATTTAATTTTAAATGTCTTTTTTTTTTAATTATTCAATTTTATATTGCATTGTAAATATTATTATTATAAATTTAAAAAATTAAATCTTAAAAAATTATCTACATAACATTAAAAAAATTATTACTAATCAATATATATATATTTTTTATTCTTTAATTAAAATAATATATCTAGTAAAACAATTTATTAATTTATGTAATGTTAACTTAATTATTTAGTTAAAATAATATATTAAGTAAAACATGTAAGGTTAATTTAAATTGTTTAATTTTATATTGTTTTATAAACATTATAATTATAAATTGTTCAAATGATATTTTAAGAAAAAAATTGTTTCGAATTGTTTAAGATCACAATTTGTTGAGTAAACTTATTAATTTTTGTTGGTAAAAAAATTAATAAAAATAAAATAAAAAATACAATATCATCTATTTACCATCTATTACATACTTGTGAACAAAACTATAAAAACAAATAGGTAAACATTTAAAACCATTACTCTCAATAAAAAAAAATATGAATAAAAAAATATAACTAATGTTGAGTTTTTGAAGGATAACTAAAAGATTAATCCCTTTAATTTCATCTAATTTTTTGTTTCTATTTTTATTTTTTAATAAAAAATTATTGTTTTTTAGATGATAATGAAAAAATATGTTTATATTAAAAGTCTTGAGTAATTAAAAAAAAAAAAATAAGAAACCATTTTTAATATTAAAACATTATAAAAATTGTAAATTATATTTAACTTCAATATTATAACTTTATAAAAGTTTAATTTAAGTATATTTATAAATTTTATGTTTGCAACATAGTAAATAAAAGAATTAAAACATGAAACTTTTAAATGAATATTAAATCTAAAATAATGAGATAAAATCAAATATTGAGGAATTGAAGCATTTAAATGAATATTAAATCTAGAATAACGAGATAAAATTAAATATTGAGGAATTTCTAGGGAATTGAAAGTGTAAGTAGGGTGTCATTAATGAGCAATTTAAAACTAATTAATGGTGCTTTGGTATTTGTAAAATAATTAATATGTGTACCATTTTTTTTTACCTATGTGGCATTTTTAAATTTCTTTTCAAATAAAATAATTTTTGGGATTTGTAAAATAATTAATATATACCATTTTTTGACTATGTGACATTTTTTTTTTATTTACTAAAACGGTTATAGGCCTTTTATATTGATCTCCTGGCTAAGCAGCTGCCAGTAGTATTACATACAATGATTCTGATCCAAAATATGCATAGAAGACAGAGATACTGGCATAGTTATCTTAGCTGATCCCTTTATAATAGTTCTGGAATTTGCTAATCAGGCCTAGGAATTCAAACTAGCATAAACATAGTGAAGGCAACTAGAGATGCAGAGAAAAACCAAGCAAAGAGGAGGTAAATCAGAGTTCTGATTTTGGAGTCTTTCCTTGAAATTGAAAGAGGCGTGCCTCTAAAATGGGGAGGAGCATGCTTCTATTACTAGTCGTGATCTGCATCTCTCCAATTCCCCTGTGCATGGTCTGAAGTCTGCCCAGCGAATACTGCTTTAGACAGAGCCAACTGCATTTCACAAAGGGAGAACGCTTCCTGAAATAGTCTCAATCTTTATTTTTCTTCGGATTCTTGGCCTGGAGCTCATTGAGTGCCTCAGAACTTCCTTGCTGGGCACGAATATCTCTGAAGGACACCGAATAGTGGCATATATCTCCATGCATAATCATGTTAATCCCCATAAAAATGATAATTCTATGGAAGATAACTTTCCCATAAATGGCCTGATTGTAAAATGATATAAGAATAAACCAGTAAAAACGACCAATTAAATAAGAATGCACATGATGCCACATTTGTGCCTTGCTCTGATCATATTTGTCTTGCTCATGGTCGTACTACTCCTCGAATTCCTCATTCTGGAGGGCAGCGGAGGGGGATCTTTACTGACTGAAATCGAAGGACTCTTCTTCTTGTCCTGGGTGGAACTAAGAGTCATCTCTCCACTGACTCTAGGGAATGGGCATGTAATTTTCAATTCCATTAACCAGAAGAGCTCCCTTACTCAAGGAGGCCCCAACGTTTGCTTCATGATTTGCGTTTTGGTTGAGATTCCGAAGGACATGATAGAACTGAACTTCTTCGAAATCTTTCAGCTGAGTTATGACTTTCCGGTGGTAGTGGGCCAAGTCCATACTATTAGGGCCCTTCTTCAGCTTAAGAGCCTGAAAGATGATATGGGAATCACCAATGATAGCCAGCTTCTTAATGGATAGACTTCTGGCTTGATTCAGGCCTTGCCAAATAGCAAAAATTTCAGCGATATTATTAGTTTTTTGACCCAGCCCCCAGGCGAAGTTGAAGACAATTTTCCCTGAATAGTCTAGCAGGACTTCTCCACTTCCCGCAGGTCCGGGATTCCCTTTCGAGGCCCCATCCACGTGCAGAATATGCTCATTCAGAGATGCTCTCCATTTGATAAATTCTTGCTCCTCTAGCCTGATTTCCCAGGTAGAATAATGCTTAGTAATGTTCTTGGTTCTGGTGAGGAGGGAAGGGTCTAGCCCTTGGAACCAGCTGTACTCTTCTCTGTCAGGAATAGCTTCATTGGTGAGTTTTGCATTAGAGGCTACCAGCTCTCCTATCAGCGCCTTAACTTTGCTTGCCACTTGGGCCGACGTACCTGCCATGTCCCTGAAGATTCTATTGTTACGCTCCAGCCAGACTTTCCAACAGAGGATTTTTGGAACCCACATCCAACAATGCTTTAACAAATTTAGCCTCGAGAAGGAAAAGGGAGCATAGTCAGACCAGGAGGCAAACAAGGAGGAGATGGAAGGGGGGAGGTCAAGATTCAGCTGCGCAAAGAGGATATTCCAGAGGTTTGAAGCAAAGGAACACTGAAGAAAGAGGTGGGTCGAGTTTTCTTCATGGCAGGAACAGAGAGGGCATCTTGAGGGCCCTTCCCAGCCTCTTTTTAGAAGGATGTCCTAGGTTAGAATGTTGTTATGCAGGAGGGACCAGCAGATTAGATCTATTTTGGGGAGGGAGGGGTGGTGCCAGAGGCTTCTCCAAACAGAGGGGTCCGAGGCAGCCCAAGGAATGGCTTTTAGGGCTGCATACCTAGCAGCAGCAGAGTAAAGGCCTGAGGAGGATCCCCAACCTCTTTTGTCCTTCAGCTTGGAAGAAGTGGGGGAGAGGCCTTGAAGAGCATCTAAGAGGGTTCGAGCTTCAAATTCAAGATCTTGCGGTACAGCCCCCAAGTCCCACTTGATCCAAGAATTAGCTGGGCCCCAACGAGATAGGTCCCAAAGGGTGAACTTGCTGTTCGAGTGGAGCCAGTTTTTTATGTTCTCCAGACCTTCTGAGGAGTTTAGCGGGTTCTGTCATAGAATGGAGTCATCCCAGAACTTGATTTTGGAGCCATTTCCCGGGATCCAAGTGAGCTTGGAGGTGAACATATCAAGAGACTTTAGGCAGAGGGAGAGAATAGGAGAGCCTTTCCTAGTCCTGGGGGGGCGATCCAGACACCACTCTTTGTGACCTCTGAAGTATTTTGTTCTTAGGGCTTTGGAGCTCCAAGTTGTTTTACCTCTTATCATTTTCCAAAGGATCTTACCACCCATTGCCAGATTCTGAGTGGCCACATCTCTGATTTGCAGCCCTCCTTCCCATTTAGGGGCTTTGACCTTATCCCAGCTGACAAGATGCATTTTCCTTCCATTATTCCTGCCCCCTTCCCAAAGGAATTTTCTCAGTAAATTGTCAATTTCTTTCACTATTCCTTTCGGAGCTAAGAGGATTGAGGCCTGGAAGATAGGAAGGGAGGTAAGCATTGAGTTTATTAGGATTATTTTACCTGCTTTGTTTAACTAGGAGGCCCCCCAAGCCATTAATTTGGCCTTGATTTTGTCGAACAGAGGCATCCAAAGGCTCCTTCTGGGAGCTGCTTTCACAAGCGGAATGCCTAGATATTTAATGGAATCCCACGTGGAAGTTCCTTCCATTTCCAGCGTCTTGGATATTTCAGTCATTTCAATGGGTGGGCAGTTCCAACCATAAATTTTGCTTTTTCTCAAGCTGATTTCACTGCCTAAGACTTCCGTGTAAACATCCAGCTCTTTCTTGAAGGATCTTGCCGTGGTGAGATTAGCCTAACCCAAGATAAGGGTGTCGTCGGCAAATTGCGCACGGTTTATTCTCTTCACTCTGGGGGTGATTGAAAGCCCCATTAGAGAGCGCCGCTGAAGGCTCTTATCTAGCTGGAAGCTAAGGACCGACGCTTGAATGACGTAGAGCAAAGGGGACATAGGATAGCCCTGCCTAAGACCCCTAGAGGCATGGAAAAAATTTGCCGATCTCCCATTTATCAAGGGGGCTATCCAAGGACCCGAAATACAGGCTCTAATCCAGCTAATTAACTGGGGATGAAAGCCCAGATTAAGCATGACAGCGAAGAGAAAATTCAACCGAACTTTATCAAAGGCGTTGGCAAGGTCCAGTTTGACTATCATACCTTTTTCCTTCCTTTGGAAACTTGAGTGAATTGCCTCTTGGACCAGGATGATGTTGTCCTGAATTTGTCTGTCCTGGATGAAGCCCCCCTGGTTCTCCGGAATGATCCCGGGGAGGACTTTTTTAAGCCTGTTTGCAATTACTTTTGTGATGATTTTGTACCCTGTGTTGCAAAGCGAGATAGGGCGGAATTTGGAGAAGCTTTAACTGTGTCTTAAGTAAAAACTATTCCTCTTGTAAAAATAATGTTAGTAGTATATAACTTCCACCCGGAACAAAAAAAGTCCATTTCCAGCATGGTTTCGACCATGATTTTTAGACGCAAAGGATTTTTAAATCTCTTCCATATTCCGTATTATTTAGATTTGCAGGATCCCATTTCAGAAGAGCAAAGGATTTTTAAAACTCTTGTATTTATATCATTGGAATTTTGTAAATGCCATAAGGCACCACCATCTCAGGTTTTTGAAAGATTTGTTATTGGGATCTCATTTGTATTTGATAAAATTCACATAGAGAAACAAAAAAAAAATACATTTTCAATAATAATGATTGAATTATTATGGAAAATTTTCAAACTTGGTTAGTAAAATTTAGATATCGTTGGGTATACAATTTAATAAGATTGAATACAAGGTGTAGCAGCAATGCTGCATATTCCCTGCTCTTAGGATTGTAAAACGTAGAGCAACCTGTAGTTCTGCAGGACCAATGTTCTTGGAATCTGGGTCAGTTGGAACTGCTATCCCAGAAGAAAGTATCTTGTCTTCTTTGATAGCACTTAATTAGGCTAGGTGTGGGACAAGCTTATGCCCTTAAGTAATTGTAAGGAGGAGAGACTATACTCACACCTGTCATGAGGACGAAATCATAACATTATGGCATGCTATGCATCGTAAGATAAGGGAATACATGGAATTAGACCAGTAAGTAAAAGCAGTAAGTATCTCAAGGTGAGTCGCATCAGTTGTTTGTGAAATACTAATATAAGCTAACCCGAATATTTAATCAAATGCCGAGTGGCCTGAATGAAATAAGAAACTCGCTCAAACCCACACAAGCCATGTCCATCGGTTGTAGTCCAAAAAGTCATCACAATTGCATTAGAATTGTAAATGGATTGAACAAAGAAGAGAAGAAGGCAAATCAAATAAAGAAAATCATGCTCCACATTTTCAAAAAATAATCTACCACTAACACTTGAAATACTGCAACTACAGTTGTCCTTTACAACTCTTTAATCCAATATAAGTGTGAATGTATCTTGGCCAAAGTTGGAGTCGAGTATTTATTAAATATTTATTTAAAATACAAGACCAAAAAAGAGCAAAGTAGAATTTCACCAAAATTCATTGTCTTACTCACGGCTATGTCCAGGGTCCACAAGGTTGTCGAACAAACCCCTCACATATAGCGCATGATATTAATGTCGGTTTCACAGGACTAACATTGATAAAATATCATTAGCATTGATAAAATATCATTAGCGTTGTCATAGTATTATGGTACCTTTGGAATGCTTGAAAATAACAAATGTCATTAAAACTTATGTATGTAATATAGCGTTTAAAAAGTATGAAAATAAAAATTTATAATTAAAATCTATTTGAATATGAATTAATTATTTAAATTTCATCACTCAATTAAACTATATTTGACAAAAGTTATTTATATAGCTTTATTTGGTTCGATGCTAAGACTTTGGTGAGAGTTTTGGTTAATATATTTGATAAAGAGTTTGGATTATTATACATTTTTTAATTATTAAAAGGAATATTTGCAATAATTTTTTTTAATTTTAAAAATATATATATATTTCAAAATGAATGCTTGTGTCTCATAATATTTTTATGTTATCTCTATTTTTAAGAGTGACAAATATATATATATATATATATATATATATATATTTTAAGAAAAAAAGCTGATTGTTTTAATTAAAAACTACTTACAAAAAGTAT
>LPNX010835675.1:650601-688224 GCA_001517045.1 Pseudotsuga menziesii
GAGTACAAAGAAGGCATTAACCATAAATTGCCAAAACTGTATGAATCTCATTGTTTTTATTCCTACTCAATCAATTTTTCGGGTTGTTTTTCGCCCCTCCTTTTACCAGGGGGTACCGGTATACCCAAATGGAATTGAATCCATTATCAGGGTATAACTGTAGTAGCCTTCCACAGAGGGGTTTTCCTGCCTCCAACATTAGTGAAAGAGGTCACATTGTTGACCTTTTTATTGATCGTCATTGCAAGAGGGATGATCAATTCACGGCCATCAATGATGCAATCACGACCATTAAAATACTTTAGAACCACGATCTTTTATGAAAATACTTCACTTCGAAAAGATGTCATGGCTAACATCACGTTAAGAACAACTTTAAAATCTTTTATAAAAATATTTTGCCAAAAAAATGTAATCCACAAACTCTAAGCAAAATATAATCTGTAATTGAAAAACATGAAAGAAAAGGAAAAACTAAACCAATTTTAAGGATTTTCTCTTTATAATCAATTACATAACCGATCTTTTATGAGAATACTTCGAAGAATACGATAGTTGGATCTTTTATGAAAATACTTCACTTAGAAAAGATGTCATGTCTAACATCACATCAAGACAAAGTTTACAATCTTTATGAAAATACTTAACTTCGAAAAAAATAAATGTTCTTTACAAACTATGTGTAGTTTAAAAATTTAAGAAAATAACTTTAGAAGTGTTTATTTTTTTAAATAGAAATGCTAGAGTAGTTTTTAAACAAGTACAATAGCTGCAAAGCAGCTAATCCATGCCTTAGTATTATATTTTTGTTTTGTTTTATTGTTTAATTAATTAACATCAACATTTGATTATGATTGTGTTAATGATTATATATAATCGCTACTTTATTTATATAATTTTAATTGTTTATTTTGTGATCTTAAATAGTTAGTAGATAATGTGCAATGATTATGATAGGCAACCATTCTTTTTTTGATAAACAATGTACTTATTTCACGATTATTTTGTGTCATAATCATTTTAGTTCATATTTTTGTAACAAAGTTCATTGAATGTATGACAATTTGTTGAGTGAATTCACTCATTCTTATAACTAAAAAATCTAATAAACAAAATAAATACTTTAAATAAATAATCTTTTCATAATTTGCAACATTTAAAAAAACTAGATCTTGATAACATGGAAGGTTGACTTCATTTATTTAATTTTAAATGTCCCCTTTTTAATTATTCAATTTTATATTGCATTTTAAATATTATTATTATAAATTTAAAAAATTAAATCTTCAAAAATTATTCATATATATAGATTTAATATATCTACATAACATAAACAAAATTATTACTAACCAATATATTTTTTTATTCTTTAATTAAAATAATATATCTAGTAAAACAATTTATTAATTTATGTAATTTTAACTTATTCTTTAATTAAAATAATATATTGAGTAAGACATATAAGGTTAATTTCATTTTATTATGTAATATTGATTTTTTTTTAAATTGTTTAATTTTATATTGTCTTATAAACATTATTATTATAAATTGTTTAAATGATATTTTAACAAAAAAATGTTTTGAATTGTTTAAAATCACAATTTGTTGAGTAAACTTATTATTTTTTGTTGGTAAAAAAATGAATAAAAAATATAACTAATACTTAAATCAAGGTTTTTTTTTAAAATATAAAATATGAATAAAAAAATATAACTAATGTTGAGTTTTTGAAGGTTAACTAAAAGATTAATCCCTTTAATTTCATCTAATTTTTGTTTTAATTTTTATTTTTTTAATAAAAAATGATTGTTTTTTAGATGATAGTGAAAAAATGTTTATATTAAAAGTCTTGAGTAATTAAAAAAATTAATAAATAAGAAACCAATTTTAATATTAAAATATTATAAAAATTGTAAATTATATTTAACTTCAATATTATAACTTTATAAATGTTAAAAAGTATATTTATAAATTTTATGTTTGCAACCTAGTAAATAAAAGAATTAAAACATGAAACTTTTAAACGAATATTAAATCTAAAATAATGAGATGAAATCAAATCTTGAGGAATTGAAGCATTTAAATCAAATCTTGAGGAAATTCTAGGGAATTGAAAGTGTAAGTAGGGTGTCATCAATGAGCAATTTAAAACTAATCAATGGTGCTTTGGTATTTGTAAAATAATTAATATGTATACAATTTTATAACTATGTGGCATTTTTAGATTTTTTTTAAATAAAATAATTTTTAAAAACTAATTGTCACCTCCAACCATGATTATTTAGTCAAATCAAAACTTACAACCAATCATAAAACAGTAATTTTTAATTTCAAAAACTAAAAAACATATTTTATTATTTAAAAAAAATATAATTAATAATTAATTTTAACAAAACATTATAAAGTAACTATACAAAACATTATAAAGTAACTATAAAATTGTTAAAATTAATACTTTATAAAATTGTTAAAATTAATAAAAAGTCAATGGAGTTATAAAATTGTTAAAATTAATAAAAAATCAATGTAATTTTGACAACTGATCCATTGCTATAATAAGTGCTTTGGCCAAAAAAACTAATAATAAAAAATGCATGAATGTCAATAATAGAAAATACATGAATGTCCCTCTTCTATATTTTCTTGCTTATATCGGACCTGAATCTGTTCAAGCAAGGATGGGGGATATCCACACAAACTTCAATGTTAAACCAGAATTTTTCATATATGCAAAGTTTATAGATGGAAACATCTAGATTTTAATAAAAATAGTGTATAATAATCTAAATGAGAAAAATGACAAAGAAGGTTGTGTATACCAACTCTTAGTAAGGCTTAAAGTTAAATTTAGACAATTACATTTGTTAATACTCAAGTTTAAACTACTCCTTGGTGATCTCACCAATCTCAATTTGGCTAAAACTCGTGGTCGGTAATCTCTCCCATTTGGCCAAAATCAACGTGAATATTCACGATAAATCTATGTTTCTTATTTAATGGTGCTTATTATTCCAGCACTTTTTAAACTATTTGTTTGGTTTAAACAAAATAAAATAAAATAAAGAAGTCCAGATCCCAAGGTTTTAACAATTTAACCAGGAGTGGCAAGTTTTCTGTCTTCCACAGTAGAGAAGTAAATCGTTTAACCAAGATATGACATTTGGCAAAAACATGTAGCAAATATGATGATTAAAGGAAAAACAACAATCACAAAACCAACATAGTCGCCAGCTGCTTTTCGTTTCATATAGTAAACAACATTGATGATCAGCATTCATATAGTAACCAACATTGATGTTCATTTATTCATGGTAAATATTGTATACAAAGTTATGCAAGCTATCTTACGGGAAAGTATCTCAACTGCTCTGTATTTATATTTGATATATATACACTAATAACCAAGAGCTATATGGTAAAACTAGCAGCCATATCGCAAAAGCTGGATAACACAAGAAGTATAATGACCGTACATGTGAATATCCATTATTCAAAGGCGTTTGGGTCTATTCCCATGTGTTTTATAGCTGGTGTAGCAGGGGCAGAGATCCTGGTTTCCAGATGTGCCAGGAGGAACACAGTTGTATCTGGCACAGCATGTACCGCAAGCTCTTAAACATATGTTATGGCTGGATGCTTCTGTCCACCTTCCACCACATGCTGCCTGACAATCTGCATTAGAGAAATGAAACAACTAGTGATGGCAAGAACCAGCGTTGGATTCATAACCAAAAGTTAAAAAAACAGTATCAACAAACGACAGCATCAACAATAGATGAACCCTGAAAAACTTCAAGGAACAACAAATGATCATTACAAGTCTTGAATGCAAGAGAAAAACGTTGCAACAGAAGAATTTTTTTTTGCAAAAGATGAGCCTTGAGTTTCCTAAACAAGTTCATCAATAAACCCTAAAATGATGCAGAAGATAAATTTCTTCATACCAAAAAGCAAAAAGCAGCGGCACTGTCAGTCTCCCAAAGGGTGGTTTCGAATCCGGACGCTCCATTGGAAACAGCCGCCGTGGTAATCCCTTTGGATTCCCATTAACATGATGAACTGCATGCCCAACAACGGGGCCTCACTTTTAAAGCCACAGAATCAAACTTTTAAGGGACACATATGTGAAGGAGAGCCAGCAAGCTAGTGGTGTTAGTTTTTTATTTTAGTTCCAGCCGGTTGGACCGGTCGTTCAGGTTTGCCTGACTGACCCAGCTAAAACTTGAAATTGGAATAGACAGCAAATAAATGATGCTTACAATGATCTTTGAGTTGACAAGAAAATGCTGAAGCAGCAGTAAACATTAGAAATGACTCAAGAAAATGCTAAAGAAATAATAGAATATAAATAACAATTATAAGTAATGCAATATGGATAGCAATAGAGTATAATATATCCTAGTCTTTCTTGTGAGGAGAACCTGGGTAAAATGTTAAAGAAATAATAGAATATAAATAACAATGATAAGTAATGCAATATGGATAGCAATAGAGTATAATATATCCTAGTCTTTCTTGTGAGGAGAACCTGGGTAAAATGTTAAAGAAATAATAGAATATAAATAACAATTATAAGTAATGCAATATGGATAGCAATAGAGTATAATACTCCTTTTTCTTGTGAGGAGAACCTGGGTAGAATTGCACCATGAACAACAGTAAATAAGAGAAAATAGAAAAAAAAATAGTAAACTTGTAGACTGTTCATCATGTATCATGAAACCTCCACCTAGGCATTCATCTCTCACCAAAACTGAGGCATAACAGGCTTTGCTATCTCTAATTCTGAGCTTATATCAACTTTATGGACGCCGAGCTTCAGCTCCAATTCGAGCTTGTCTATTGTGGGTTACTTCAATTTATATATAAAATGGGAAGAGCAATAGCAGTAGGAAAAAAATAAAAAAAATGCATGCAAAGTAGTGGCATCAGGAAGAACCAGCGTGGAGGTTGATTAAGAATGCCATATTATAAAAATTGAACTGCCATATACACAATTACCAGAACCTGGGTGATTACAATTTATAATATTCGACAAGTCAAGTATTAGGAGAGAATAACCTCAAACTCCAAGGGATTGAGGAGTTAAATACTCATATTTACTATCCAAAGTGATTAAAAACCTAAGTTAATTAATGAATACCCTTGGAACATACCTGAAAAGACTATTGGTTGAAATTCATAACATTAACAGGCATGAATAGACAAATTGACGGAATTCATAACATTAACGCTCTAGAAGCTTTTTCCATTAGATTATGGACACAAATAAAACCAAAATTATAAGAAACAATGGTTAATTCAATATTTAAGCGTAAAAAGGAGAAGAGCAGTTAAACACTCTTCTTACCGCTGGGTACAAATAGATTACGCTTTGGCACTGCCCACTTTTAAAGCAGACATCTTTAGTGTGATATCCAAATGCACAGTTTGTCATTGTAGAATACAAGTGGGGCATATCCATGAGGTGAGAGAGAACAAAAAGCACCGAGACAGTGGGTAAGCTATCTAGCAAAATATTTATAAAAATAGAGATACGAGTTGAGTGAAATGAAAGAAGAAAGAAATGAAAGGTACAGAGCTTAATCTTCATAATTACAATCTATGCAAGATTACCTCACAAACACTTTATCGTTGTAAACACAGGGTTTATACAATTCAGTAAATTTCTTTGAAACACCCAGCAACTAGATATAATCTCACAGGCTTTTAGAATCTGATTATACAAAAGCCTTTTACGAGCTGAATTTTCAGTTTTTTTAATGAATGTTAAGATGGCAACATTTATGGGAAACGTTAAAGCATTAAAAATATGAACAACCTGAGTCTCAGTGAAGGGCGGCCAAAGGCCACACTAAATACTATAAAAAAAAATGCAAAAGAAAAAAAAGAACAGGGTCTCTTCTTAGAGAGTTTGTAGTAAGGTTCCATACTTGCAACGGTTCAGTTTTTTTCTTTTCTCCCTGACGACTTGATGAAATGGCTTCCTTTGGTAAAATATTATGCTGCATATAGATTGCAGCTTTCCATCCCACTATTTTCTGGTAAGATTGTTCCTTAATTTCTAGTTTTGAACTAGGCTGTCACAATTTAGTTTCCAACAAATATATTTGTTATTTAACAAGAGCCACTAGGTGGCAATGTTCCCGACATTGCATCCGTGATAGCTAGTGGTTTGCAATTGCCTATAGAAAAAATTAAAACTCAATAAAAATAGATTAAATTCTGTTATAGCATACTTAAAACTCAATAAAAATAGAATAAATGTTGTTATAGCCTACTTAGGCATCCTTTTGAAGATGGTATCTAGATTTGACTACTTAGAAGACTCTAGACTCAAGTTCTATTTCAATGGATCCAATGTGAGGATGAGCTTTACCAGGGTTGCAAGAACGACTACTACATCTCAAAAAGGCCATGAAGGACATAAAGACAAGCCTAAATACAGAGTGGGGATGAACCATTTTTTATTAGCTAAATGATGAATTGTTGATGCTTGTTGGGTGGTTAAGCTAATTCCTTCAGTATGAGAGTATCAGAATTCGAAACTAACTTCTCCTTCTAAAATGGTACCCACCTCTCTCTTGGAATTGCACATTTGGGCTTGAAAAGTAAGTTATCCTCTAAAGGAAGGGTAGAAAGGCAAAAGAAAGGCAATGAAAGTGAGGGCAGTACTCCATATTTGAATAATGCTAAGCCAATATAAGAAAAAGAAGAAATTGAAAAAAAACAAAACCTTCCTCCTTGAAGGAAAACTCACCATCTACCCTTCAATCAAATAGAAAAGTTTTAGTAAAGTAAGACAACAATTTCCATTATTACATATATCATAATAGCCACTTATGTAAGTATACACCTATCTTAAAAAAACCTATTAATAAAAATTTAAAACATTTTGAAATTTTTTTTTATCATGAAAACAAGTTCCACCTAATTATTTACCCCTTTTTTGAAACGGTTTCTTAAGATTTTCAATAGTATTTTGACGGGATGCCCGTCAAATTTCAAGCCTTCCTCAATAACTTGTTAAAATGAAAAATTCATTACATGAAATAGACATTACATAGATTATTTTAACACACTTATCAAATACAAAAACCATATGGACTTTATGTACAACAACTATACATATATATTTAAAAAAACACAGACAGGTATAATAAAAATATGTAAATTAAAAATTATTTTACCTCTTACTCAAATATACTATGATATGATAAAAATATTTATATTATGAAATTTCAAATTAAAAATAAATATCATTCTAATATATTTAGACATGGCAAGATATTTTATCATTTCCTAAAATTTTGTTAAACATTTTACTATACCATTAAGTAATCAAAATAAACATAAAACTATAAAATTTTCAAAAAAATTCGGTGGCTGTTTTTGATGTGTCATTCATGACAGTTGAAGGTAGATGGCCAATCTGAGAGCATAAATCGGTGAAAATGAAATCATGACCCCATCTCACTCAACCTAATCAATTTGGAAAAATAAAAAAAATATAAGTGAAGGCGTAACAAACAATGCGAGTGTGTACCCCATTTCACTCAACCTAATCAAATTGGAAAAATAAAAAAATATAAGTGAATGTTTTACAAACAAGGCCAATGTTACACCTGCATGACATTAAAACAAATGGCATGACAATGCCAATGTTATACCTTTTTGTATGAAATCAAATTTGAGTATATTTAATAGTAAGACAATAAATTCCATTATCCTAGGCGATAAATTTCATTATCCTTAGTCAACTAAACTAGGCCATAAATAATTATATAATAAAGCTAATCACATTAAAAATTCAAAGATTAATTCTTCAAACCCTAAAATAAACTTTATCAATATAAATACCATAATACCATGAATTAACCAATACCATATGCCTATAAACCACTAAAAGATAAACTCATTACTACTAAAATCTAATTAAATCTAGTTATTTTTTAAACTATTTTTCGGTGGCCTTTATTGACGAGATAAAAAAATGCTTAGCCGTGAATATCGCACCGACATTGGGCCGCTTCATCGACGAAGGAGACGACGATGTTTTTTGGGATAAAACAAGATTGGAAATTGCAATCCAGCTGTAATATTGTATATACCGACCATTCCCTGATAAAGCTTGTACTTTGCCGGATTGCTAGGACTTAGGATGAATACGGTTAGAAGAGATAAACACATCCATTGTTAGAGGAAAACCATGGGGCTTCTCTCAGTCTGTTCAATATTTGCGTTAGAGAGCTGGAAGAAAGTTGAGTTCATATAAATTTTCTGGGGTTGGAATCGGTATATAAGTAATATATTCATTGAGTTCTTTAAGGTGAAAGAGAAGAGTGTTTCTATGTGGACGCTACATCCTACGATGACATGGTGCAAAGGCAAGACGAGAAATCCAATGTACAGAATTGTGCGTCGCTGGAGGTGGGGAAGTGGTAGTCCAAGAAATCCAATGTACAGAGTTGTGCATCACCTTACACACAATGCTTTTTGTATGAAATCAATCAAATTTGAGTATATTTTAAAGCATGGCTTCAAGTTGAGTAATCCTCTCATGCGCATTTAACCTTTCTCAATAAATAACTACCACTATAAACATCTTATAGTAAAATCAGAACTTAATACTAGGTATTAGGACTCAGTGTCTTTATGAATAAAAAGGCGTATTGTAGTCTAAACTATCTGCGGGCACCATACTGTATAATTTAATGCATGGCTTCCAATTAAGTAATCATCGGACCATGAGCGTTTAACTTTTGTCAACAATAAATAACTCTAAGCATGTTATTGTAAAATTAGAACTTAATACCAGCTATTGGAATTCACTACCTTTATGGAAAAAAAACACGTATAGTAGTCTAAACTATCTGTGACAATGGTGTCACCATCCTTCACATGAGTGCGGTAACAAGCAAGGCTGGTCCTTTTTCAAGATGATGACGTTAAGACATTTAAATTTCTAGGAAACTTCAGGAGAAGTTACAATAACTGTGATTTTTAGAGTTACCGTGGAATTGGTAATTCTCTTGAATTAGCAATTCTCTGCATGACGCTACTTTGGGGAAATGAAGCTGGATTATGCCTGTTTTCTATCTTTCAACAAAAGAACCCTTTCCTTTCTAGTACAATGTCAATTATTTAGCCGACGGTTGGGTGGTAACTTTCCAAAGAAAACAATTCAGTTCGTGAATTGCTCAAACAAGTTTATTAAACCCTCTTCATCCCATCCCACCCCACCTCAGGTTTTGTCGAGAATATTCAATGCTCAGAACAAGAAAATTATAAGCTCATTACCAAGGATGAGAGAGTCGTTAAGGCTGATAACTGGTTAAAAGTGTACTCCCAACCAAAAAAAGTAATAACAAGTGCTATATTTTGTTTAACTTGAATAGCATACATACACATTCTTTACATTCAGAGTTCAAAGGTGCTTTCCCACTGAATTGGCATGAAAATGGGTGTTAACTGAGTTAAAATAGATTATTTGCCTCAAAATTGCTCTGTAAACAAAGACCCCATTGCCCATTATTCTTCTCTATTTTGTGCGCCCAGTTACACTTACAATTTCTCTAGACGATGCTGCAAGGCCAAACTGGACTTCTATCAAAGTCGCCTCCTGCGGGAATCGCGCAGCTTCTTCCATTGTGCCAGTAAACGAAGTGACTCACTGCTTCTGCTTCACTCACTGGCCTTCCTTCCCTCATTTTTATTTAAAATAGGACGCGAATCCTTGTTTTAAAATACTATGTCACCTGATTCTTCTCATCTATCCTCCGACTGTCAATTGACTGCCTAAATGCCTTGAAATACTTACTAATTACCATATGTATTTCGAGAATTTTAACATCTAGTTCATGGTGAAAGAAATATGCCATATGTCAATATGTTAGAAGGCATTTGGCATTTTGCTTGACAATTGGATGCTTTATTATTGATATTCCATACTTGAGGATGAACGAAACACTGTAGAATGATCTCAGTGGCATTGTCAAGTGCATTGGCGAAGAGATTAAGAGGAACGCTTAGAACAATATTTTTGGATGTTCTAAAATGATTTGCAATGACCCAAAACCGTACCATATAGGATGCTATTACACCAAGGATCAAGATCCCTGTAAAAATCTCTAACGCTGACAATGATGAGCTATGTTCAATATACCCGATTACCTGATGATGAAAATGAGCATGGAGATAAACATTTCCTTTATATTTTTGCAATTGACTTGTGCGTATTTTGCGAAGCACTTGGTATGACTGATATTGCCAATGACCTGGTTCCCGTACTTGATATTTGGGGCAGGTCGGTGTTTAATATTCATCGCTGCTTGCACAACTGATAAGCTCAACATTTGGCTTTATTTTATATGCATGCGTCTCATCCAGCCAGCATTTATAATGGTAAAACCTTTTACACTTCTTCATCTAAGCGCCAACAAACCCATCTTATGTACCTATGGCTTTGTTTTGATGGGCTTTAAAACTTGGATGTTTGGAAAGAATGTTTATGTTGGAATTTAGGCTTGAACACTTGCTGTAAATGCTTTGAGAGGTGGTTACTCTTGAACTTGACGAAGGGCTTGAAGATCAACAACCAAAGGAACTTTTACAAAATTGACAAAACGAAAAATGAAGACTATTTATTTGAAATTGACATGGCTAGGGTACTTTTGCTATTTGACACTTCAAAAACAATAGAAGTCTGTAGTTGAAAAGCAAGGAACCAAACAATGAAGCTAGCTGAACATAAGAAGAAAATGAAGATTGTGTGTGAGAAACAGAAAATGAGAGCTGGTCATGGTTGTGCCGCTCCCTCGTATATGGACTCAGGCATAGAATGGATTGCCATTGCTTTTCAATGGCCACGTGGCAATTGACATGCACCTGACTTGAAGTGTGTCGTGGGGGCGTTTCTCAGGTAGGGAGGGAAAATGTGTGTATGGTATACAAATGTGTTTGCCTCATGCTGCACTATTTGCAAAGAATTTCCACGGCTCGAATTGAACACATTTAGTATGGAACAAGATACAAGATACCAATCTCTGGATGGCAATAAGTTTTGCAAAGCTCAGAGATTGAATGTCAATTCATGGCCATCACCATTCCATTCATATATTAAAAAAACAACTAACACTCTAACAACAGTCTGCTCATCGTATTTTCGTCCACACACATTAGGATATCTGGCACAAAATGATCATTTTATGCTTACGCAAGCTTGCCTCCGGGTCTTAGGGCACAAAGTTTGAGGCCTACGCCACCTATATAAACCAATAGGAAGCAAAATAAATCAAAATTTAAATAATTCTCCAAAAATAATTGATACAAACTATAGCAAAAATTATATATTTATGTTAAAGTTATTATAAATTACTCCAAATAATAGCCTTGACCGATTCATATATATCCCCTTGTCGGGGACATAATAAGGCAGTACATGCATCTTGCCACCTCTATGCATGCATTGAGCCATTCATCTTGTCAGGCCTTGAATGTAGTGTATCGACTTGCCACCTCTTTGTTATTAAATAAGGCAGTCTATGCATCTTTCCACCTCTATGCATGCATTGAGCCATGCATCTTGTCAGGCCCTGAATGTAGTGTATCCACTACATCAAAGGGAGTCTGCAAAATGCTAGGTCCCGCGGTGGTCTACAAAAAGTTGTCAAAATTTGAAACACACAGTTTTTTGGACAATAAGATATGTGGGTATGAAAACATTAAGAAAATAAAGAAAAACCATAGCATAAAAATTTGAAAAAACCTATGCACGAAAAACAAAACATGACCGATTACTATATTCCCTCCCTGTAGGGAATAATAATGGCATTGATAGAATTCCTTTCGGACGCTTTATGTTGATACATATGCAGAGAATATTAATAAAATATGAATAACCTGTATCATCTCCAGGAAACAGAAGCATTAAGACAAAAATAGAAGCAGCTGTTTGATTGAATTCGCGTGCTATCAAAATCATGACTCAGGTTATCACATTGATCTGGTTAACCAAAACTACAATAAAACCCAACTGAAGCTTTGCATTTAACTCTGCACTGACCTTCATTATCAAGTGATAAAATTCACAGTCGAGAACAGGGGTTGATGCAATCATATTGTGAGCATCACCACGCATCCATACATGGCAGAGCAATCAACATATACTTATTAATCAGAATCAACACATTTCTATGAAACATAAATTTAAATGATGAATTCATGAAAATGTAATGATTCATTTACTACTAAATTACTCAAACAAAATCTATGTCAAGAATTCATCCTTAAGAGCAATACATGTTTGGATCAATTACCATCAACTTCATAGTTAAGACACTGTATAAGATTCAATTTAAGATACTGTATAGCAATCAATTTATTGGAGTGTTTAGAGGTGTTTATATCTTACTCCAAATTTGAATTTACGATTTTTTAAAAGAAAATACACTTTTTTAATGGTAAAGTCTATACAGTACTATTTAAAAAAACTGATACAAGTATAAAACTTTAGTGAATTATAGATTTATAAATAATTGAATAGTGAATTCTTAATGGAAGCTTATTTAAATCTTAATTAAGATGCATTTAAGCATAACAAGATACGACCATGAAATGAATCTTCACTAAACACATGTTACACTCGAGTTAATCTTATTAATTTGCTCAAAAGAATCCAAAATATAAGATAGTATCTAAACACTTAGTAATATAAATATTAAAAATAATAAAAAAAATATTTAAAAAATATTACAATCAAATCTAATACATACAAGAGGCTGGCTCATTCTAATAATTGGGTATTGTCTAAGAAATTCTCCAAATAGTGTAATGCTTGTCCATAGAAACATTTTTTTATAATAAGAAAGAACAATACTTATAGGCACTCCATAATCAATGCTCTTTTTTTTATAATAAGAAAGAATATTACTTGTAGTCACTCTATAATCAATGCTTTGCCTTAAAAGCCTCTACTAAGGGAAAAGGATATCCAAAATGATTTTAGATCTAGGTTGTCTAAGTTTCAATAGAAAGTCCAAAGCCCAATTCACATTTGCAAACAAGGTTGACCATTATAAAATGGGTATGTAGCTTGGTTGTAGAACAACCCACCCAATGAGGTAGTTCTCGGATTTAATAATTAATTCTTAGCTTGTCTATGTTCACAACCTAATGTTACCAGGCGCATAATATTTTCAATAGTTATAAGTACTCTAAAACACTATGGACATAGTGTCCATGATTTGCATGAAATTGCCTCAAAACTAAAATCCCTTTTAAATCAAGTAAATATGTACAGATATACAACAAATCCGGGACGATGCCCATACAATCCCTGTCTAAAATAATATAGGCACCAAACCATGTTTTCTTGAACCTATGGCAAAGATGCCAAGATGTCCCTCATTTCCTGCATAACTTTCTACCATCACTACAATGTATCCTGAATAAGAAAAAGGTAGAGAGAGAAAAAGAGAATATTATGGTTTTTTTTGCAATAACTTTTGATCCAGAAGTCGGATTGGGGTGCTCTTAATACCGTTGGAAATGTCTTGTCAAGGGCTACAACTTTTGTGTTTTGTTCTTTGCGAGATTCCTCATGATTTGGCCAAGGCATTCATTTTTGTAAATATGAGCATGAGGAATCTCGAAAAACATATTTTCAAAGATGTTTTCTGAAAATCATCTTTTTCAAAGATGCTTTTCATAAAGCATATTTGAAAGCTTTTCAAGATTCCTCATGCCCAGATTTACAAAAATGAACTCCTGGGACAAACCGTGAGGAATCTCGCAAAGCTCAAAACACAAAAGTTGTATCCCCTAATGAGATTTTTGCAACGGTACTAAGAGCGTCCCAATCCGACTTCAGGATCAAAATTTATTACAAAAATACCATACTATTCTCTTTTATCTCACTCATTTTTGCTTATTTCTCTCTACCTTTTTCTTAGTTAGGATTCATTTTGGGCTTGGTAATTCCTTATGTGCACATCCAACCTCTACCGTGTCCATGGAACTACCTCAACACACATCCTGACTTCTTCATTGCATCAAGAATTGCGTACTCAAGTACCCCTACTCGAAACTAAGTGCGCCCAATTGACTTGACTATGTCCACCACTTGATGTGCCCAAGTCACACTACTTAGTCTCGAAAAATTTCTCCCAGAAGTGTGGCCAAGTTGTACTACTCTAACCCAAAAAAGTGTGCCCAACTAGTGCTACTTTGACCTGGAAAAGTGTGCCCAACTCATGCTACTTTGTATTGGTAGACTCTACCCAAGTCATGCTACTCTGAATAGGAAACTGCTCTCGAAAGTGTGCCCAAGTTGTACTACTCCAACTCGGTAACCTGATCCCAAAAGTGCTACCAAGTTGTACAACTCAGACCTGAAAAACAACACCCAACTTACACTACTCTGTCTCAACAAACAATGCCAACTTGTGCTACTTCATTGTAATGTTCCCAAGTCTGATATGCAAACTTGAACACTAACTATTACTGCAATTTAAATAAAATTCATGATATTGAATTATACCCACTCAGTGCATCTTCAGACTAGGAAACTCAAGGTATTTTGCAGGGGAAATTTGCAGACATGGGAGTAGGCAGTGGGAAGCAACCAAGAGTAAGTTCAGAACAATGAATTCCTTTTCCCTAACACATTTAGATTGGGGACCATTTAGGTTTCAAAGTCCGCTATACGGAAACCTACTCCCATGCTTCTGGGTCACCCAACCGTGAAACTACGGAAATTCCTTTCGTTCTTTCGACTAGGGGCTTGGGGAAAAGTGCATAGGTCTTATCAGGCCTTCATAGAGTAGAAAATATTATTTGGAAGAGTTTCTAATAGATCTGGAGTTGTTTGGAGGGTTTATGGAAGAATTGGGAATTTTGAGCAATTTTGGTCTAGTGAGACCCTGCGCAATGGAGGATCCAAAATGACTATACGGACCTAAATAAAATATGATCAATGCTCTTTTTTTATAATAAGAAAGAACATTACTTGCAGTCACTCTATAATCAATGCTTTGCCTTAAAAGCCTCTACTAAGGGAAAAGGATATCCAAAATGATTTTAGATCTAGGTTGTCTAAGTTTTAATAGAAAGTCCAAAGCCCAATTCACATTTGCAAACAAGGTTGACCATTATAAAATGGGTATGTAGCTTGGTTGTAGAACAACCCACCCAATGAGGTAGTTCTCGGATTTAATAATTAATTCTTAGTTTGTCTATGTTCACAACCTAATGTTACCAGGCGCATAATATTTTCAATAGTTATAAGTACTCTAAAACACTATGGAGATAGTGGCCATGATTTGCATGAAATTGGCTCAAAACTAAAATCCCTTTTAAATCAAGTAAATATGTACAGATATACAACAAATCCGGGACGATGCCCATACAATCCCTATCTAAAATAATCTCGGCACCAAACCATGTTTTCTTGAACCCATGGCAAAGATGCCAAGATGTCCCTCATTTCCTGCATAACATTCTACCATCACTACAATGTATCCCGAATAAGAAAAAGGTAGAGAGAGAAAAACAAAAATGAGAGAGAAAAAGAGAATATTATGGTATTTTTTGCAATAACTTTTGATCCAGAAGTCGGATTGGGGTGCTCTTAATACCGTTGGAAATGTCTTGTTAAGGGATACAACCTTTGTGTTTTGTTCTTTGCGATATTCCTCATGATTTGGCCGGGGCATTCATTTTTGTAAATATGAGCATGAGGAATCTCGAAAAACATATTTTCAAAGATGTTTTTTGAAAAGCATCTTTTTCAAAGATGCTTTCTGAAAAGCCTAGTTTTCAAAGATGCTTTTCAGAAAGCATATTTGAAAGCTTTTCAAGATTCCTCATGCCCAGATTTACAAAAATGAACTCTTGGGACAAATTGTGAGGAATCTCACAAAGCTCAAAACAAAAAAGTTGTATCCCCTAACGAGATTTTTCGAACAGTACTAAGAGCGTCCCAAGCCAACTTCAGGATCAAAATTTATTGCAAAAATACCATACTATTCTCTTTTATCTCACTCATTTTTGCTTATTTCTCTCTACCGTTTTCTTAGTTAGGATTCATTTTGGGCTTGGTAATTCCTTATGTGCACATCCAACCTCTACCGTGTCCATTGAACTACCTCAACACACATCCCGACTTCTTCATTGCATCAAGAATTGCGTACTCAAGTACCCCTGCTCGAAACTAAGTGCGCCCAATCGACTTGACTATGTCCACCACTTGATGTGCCCAAGTCACACTACTTAGTCTTGACAAATTTCTCCCAGAAGTGTGCCCAAGTTGTACTACTCTAACCCAAAAAAGTCTGCCCAACTAGTGCTACTTTGACTTGGAAAAGTGTGCCCAACTCGTGCTAATTTGTATCAGTAAGGCTCTGCCCAATTCATGCTACTCTGACTAGGAAACTGCTCTCGAAAGTGTGCCCAAGTTGTACTACTCCAACTCGGTAACCTGATCCCAAAAGTGCGACCAAGTTGTAGAACTCAGACCTAAAAAACAACACCCAACTTACACTACTTTGTCTCAACAAATAATGCCAACTTGTGCTACTTCATTGTAATGTTCCCAAGTCTAATATGCAAACCTGAACACTAACCATTATTGCAATTTAAATAAAATTCCTGATATTGAATTGTACCCACTCAGTGCATCTTCAGACTAGGCAACTCAAGGTATTTTGCAGGGGAAATTCACAGACATGGGAGTAGGCAGTGGGAAGCAACCAAGAGTAAGTTCAGAAAAATGAATTCCTTTTCCCTAACACATTTATATTGGGGACCATTTAGGTTTCAGAGTCCGCTATATGGAAACCTACTCCCACGCTTCTGGGTCACCCAACCGTGAAACTAGGGAAATTCCTTTCATTCTTTCAACTAGGGGCTTGGGGAAAAGTGCATAGGTCTTATAAAGCCTTCATAGAGTAGAAAATATGATTTGGAAGAGTTTCTAACAGATCTGGAGTTCTCTGGAGGGTTTATGGAAGAATTGGGAATTTTGAGCAATTTTGGTCTAGTGAGACGCTGCGCAATGGAGGATCCCAAATGACTGTACGGACCCAAATGACTGTACAAACACAAATAAAATATTATATGGAGTTATGTATGGGAATGTGGGTCTATCACTGATCCACAAAAACTTACAGAACTGGATTTGAGTGGGAAAAACTCATTTTATAGCAGAAATGGTAAAACTAGTATTCTAGCCAGGGTGCAAAATAAAGCATATAATTCATAACATATTGACTTAAATGCAGAAAATAACATTTGAAAGTCATTAATACAACTTCAATGGACATATATAATCATTTATACTCATGCCCACACCCTTTGCTTGCTCATTATTTCACTAAATTGATCAATTTCCCACATTACAATGACAAATTAAGCTTTTCATGAGAAACTGAGAAGGTAAACTTTAGGGACATTATTATTTAGACCTGAGAACTACAAATGATAGATTTTATCAGCTGTTATACATCAGGGAGCATTGGATTGACTGGCCATTACATAAAATGACTCCAAAATGATGGGCAAGAGGTCCAATATATGACAAGAGGAAGGCTGAGAGTGTAGGTGAAGCTTGGGATTCACTGGAGCTCGAATTGGATGATATGGAGGCTAAAAAGTATGTCTGATATGACCTTCAATGGTTGAACCTCAAGCGCTCCATACTTTCAAAGAGAAGAAATGGGGATGAAGGAGTGGGAAGGGAAGGTTTGGGGCTCAACTCCCAAGTGTCTGAGGCACATCACTCAGAAAGGCATGCTCATATAAGCACAGATCAATAAAAACATCAACCAAACTCTGTGAATGGGCTCAAATTGTCCTTTAATAAAATCCTAGGTGACCTGTTTAGCAAGTTAAGACCAATGGTGACTTGTGAGAGCAAGTCAACCACTTAAAATCCCTAACCCTAGCCACATAAGCGCCCTGCTTGAGAAATTTGGAATGTAGGACCATGTGGAGATGTTTCCATGTCCAAATCATCCCTCCGACTTAGCAACTGTGCCCTCCTTAGTCAAATAGTTGTTGCTTTTGTTCATGACAACTTTCTGCTTTTTCATGCTTTTGAGACTGAGTCTCCATAAGGAAACCGCGCCCTCCTTTTCCAAATATTTCCTGCTTTTGTCCTTACACCTTCTATGATTTCTCCAAGTCGAAAATGTGCCCTCCCTTGCAACAATTTCCTACTTTTGTCTCTGGCTACTTTTCTGTGGATTTTTAGGCACTTTCCCTTTTTCCTCTCGGACTGCTTTTGTCATAGAGTTTCCTCTTTTTTTACCTTGGCAAGTTGACTTTCCCAATGCGCCCCCTGACATGGAAAGCTCATTTCCACATCATTAATTTGCATAATTAATAATAATGATGAATAAAAATTAAATACATGCCTCAATAATAATTATTAGCAAAATTTCCCTAGGAAGAATAATTAATTGTAAATTTGAACCCCTAGGAGTTCCAACATGGTCAACACTTTTAATGATCATATTGAGGGGACATGACAGTCCTCCCCTCCCAAATCTGCTTTTCCTCAAGCAGAAGCAAAGTAGGGTGTTGCAAGATCTTCTCACCCTCCCAAGTAGCATCTTCACTGGGTAATCCTTTCCACTGTATCAAATATTCCTTGATTGTTATGTTCCTTAATTTCCTTTTTGTGCCCATCAACACTTTCTCTGGTACTAAGACCAAATGGCCTTCGTCATCTAGAGGTGGCAGCTCTTCAAAAGCTACTATTTGTTGTCCAACTGCTTTCTTCAAACAAGACACATGAAAAACATTATGGATTTTGTTGTTTGCAGGAAAATCCAACTCATAGACCACTTCGCCAACTTTTTTTGATAATCTTGTAGGGTCCATAAAATCTTGGCTGAAGTTTTTCAGCCCCTTTCTTCTTCAAGGAGGACTCCCTGTAAGGTTGCAACCTTAGGTACTCTAAGTATTCCACTTGGAACACTTTGTCTATTCTGTACTTATCTGCATACATCTTTTGTTGGTTCTGTGCCATCTACAGATTGTCTTTCAGTGCCCTTAAAATGTCTTGTTTTCCTGCAACCAATCTTTAGATTTTTGTTCCCTACAATCTCCAAACATTAAGTTTGCAAAAGTCGGAGTTTCATATCCATACAAGGACATAAAGGGTGTCATTCTGATAGAAAGATGAAATGTGTTGTTATAACAAAACTCACCTAGGTGGAGCCACGTTGTCCAAGCTCTTTGTTGTCCTGTAACATAGTTACAAAGGTATCCTTCAAGCCATTGATTCACCCTTTCAGTTTGTCCATCTATATAGGGGTGATAGCTTGTGCTCATGTTCATATTTGTTCCAACCAGATCACACAATACTTGCCAAAAAAGCACTAGTGAACTTACTATCTCTGTCACTGATTATAATTATGGGCAGTCCATGCAGCTTGAAAATGTCCTTAAAGAATAGGATAGCAACCTCACTAGTAGAAATAATGGATGTTACTGCAAAAAAGTGTGCATATTTTGTCAACCTATCCACCACCACATAAATACTGTCTTTCCCTTGTGACTTCGGCATCCAAGTGATAAATTCCATGTATACACTTTCCCATTTTTTGTTCTGGATTAATAGGAAGAGGCTGGAGAAGTCCAGCAGGGTGTGTGTGCTCCACTTTGTTATGTTGACATGCAAAAACTTCCTTCACATACATGAGAACATAATCTTTAAGGCCCTTCCAAGTAAATCTCTCCCTTACCTTCCAGTAAGTCTTCAGAAAACTAGGGTGACCAACCACTAGTGCATCATGTGCTGCTTCTAAAATCTTCATGTTTAGTGCATATCCAAGCATTAAGAAAATTCTGTTTTTTGTAGTAGATGAGGTCATCATGAACTTTGTACTTTTCATTTTGGTTTACCCTATCCAAAACTTCATAAGCAAATTGGTCTTTAGAATATTCAGTGGCCAACTGGATCTTCAATTCATTTAACATCTGCAACAAAGAGAACGTGGGCTTACGGGAGAGTGCTTCCACCACAACTTTCATTTTCCCCTTTTTATGCTCAATGTCAAAATCATAAGACTAAACTTTATTCACCCATTTTTTATGTCTGCCATTGAGTTCCTTTTGGGTAAGCATGTGTCTAAGACTGTTGTGATTAGTCTTCACAATGAATTTACCTCCCACCAGGTACTGTTGGAATTTGGCCAATGCATGCATAATGGCTAGGATTTCCTTATCATATATGGAATACAACCTTTCATGTGGCTGCAATTTTCTGCTATCAAATGAAATAGGGTGCCTATCTTGCATTAGAACAGCTCCAATGCCTACACTAGAAGCATCAAATTCCAACACAAAAGGTTTGGAAAAATCAGGAAAGGCAAGTACTGGACAACTACTCATTATCTCTTTCATTTTATGGAAAGAATTTTTAGCCTCCTCACTCCAACTAAATGTGGCCTTCTTAGTCATATTTGTCAAGGGTGCAGTGTAATGGGAGTATCCTTTGACAAATATGCGGTAGTAGTTACAAAGGCCAATGAAGCCTCTCAGTTCAGTGAGGTTCCTTGGGCTGGCCCATTCCAATATGGCCTTTATTTTTTCTAGATGTACCTTGACCCCTTCTTGGCAGATCACATGGCCAATATATAGCAACTCTGTCATTCAAAACTCACACTTAGGTATCTTGGAAAAAAAGGACAGATCTGCAAGCATAGTGAGTACCTCCTCCAAGTGGTACAAGTGCTCCTCCCATATCATACTATAGATCAGAATATCATCAAAAAACACACGGACATACTTACGGATTTGTTTGTTGAATACCTTGTTCAGGAATGATTGGAAGGTTGTTGGTGCATTAGTCAAGCCAAATGGCATGACTAGAAACTCAAAGTGGACAAAATGACAATGGAAGGCTGTCTTTTGTATGTCTTCCTCCCTCATTCTGATTTGATGGTACCCTAACGGAAGATCTATTTTGGAGAAAAAATTGGCTCCATGTAGCTCTTCCATCAACTCATCAATTCGAGGAATTGGTTACCGGTTCTTTATGGTCTTCTTGTTCAAATCTCGGTAATCAATGCACATTCTAAGTATCCCATTCCTCTGCTTCACCAGAACCACCGAAGAAGCAAAAGGACTGGATCTTGGTTTGATGAGGCCAAAATCAAGTAGCTCCTTGATGGCCTTCTCAATTTCATCCTTGAATCTCTTTGGATGCTTATAAGGATGGATTTTTATTGGAAGAGTACCATCTTCCAACTCAATCTCATGTTCAATGCCATGGTCAGGTAGCCTACCATGTGGAAGGTCTTCAAAAACCCTCTTATGTTTGTGCAACAAATTTTTTATATCTTTGGGTTAGGAGGAAAATTTGGAAGTAGTTCCCTCAGTGGTGATATGACATTCAAAAACACATTCAATGTCCCCATGCCTCATAACAGATCTCATACTTTTGGCATAAATTACTTGACTGGGATAAGTATTCATACCTTTCAATACCACTTGTTTTCCTTCAACATCCTTGAAACTTATTTGTGGTATCTAGTAATTCATAGAGTGCTCCCTAATAGAGTACAACCATTGAACCCCCAACACCATGTTGGTGTCTGCCACATTGACAACATAAAAGTTGTCTTTTACAGTGTAGTAACTGATATTTACTTTCAAATACGGAATCCATCAATTGCATTCCATGGTATGGATACCTAGAATGACCACAGTGAATCCTTCAAAGGACTAAGTTGGCAGTTTTCTCCTCTCCACCAGGGATGAATCAATAAAATTATGGGTGGCACCCCCATCAACAAGCACTGTGATTTGCTTCCCTTGCAATACTCTTTTCAGCCTTAAAGTATGGAACCGGGGTACTCCACTGAGTATTGTAATTTTACTTCTTGTTTGATGTGGCTTCTGCTCTTCTTCAGCTGTTTCATACTCCCCATCAGCCATCTCAGTTTCTTCCACCACCTCTTCATCACTTTCATAAAATATTTCAATATAGTGTGCTTTTCCTTTCACACATTTGTGACTCGGAGCCCAAGGTTCTTGGAAGGAAAAACATAGCTTCTTCCTCCTCAATTCATCCCGATCATTGTAGGAGTAATCTCTCTTGCCAAGGGCAGTAAAGTTACTCACAAGAGGTATTTGATTCTGAAATTTATGAGGCATAGGAGGTCTGGGAGGATAATTGGTCCGCAGAATTGCATCTTGCAGGTCTCTAGTCCTACTCACTGCTTCTTGCAGAGTGGTGGATCAGTAAGCCTTCGCCAACCCCTTCAATGGTTCATCCATTCCTTCTGTAAACAAAAGGATCAGCCTTGATTTTGATATGTCAGTGACCATTATAGCCACCTTTTGGAACTCTGAAATATATGCCTCTGGAATTCCAACTTGTCTAATGTGTGCCAAATCTCAGAAAGAGATATTAGGATCTCTTTGGTCAAACCTTTCAATTAATTTTCTGGTGAACTCTTCGTAGGTGACTACTTGATCATGGCCTAGGGTTTCCATACCATGAAACCACCAATCAATGGCCACCCCATCAATATGTAGGGCTGCCAACTTGATGGAATCCCTTTCTGCCATAGGATTTGGCTGAAAAATATGTATCCATTTTCTGAATGCAAGAGCTCACTAAGCAATTGGAAGTGCCATCAAAATATAGCAAAGTGATTTTCCCAATGGCATTCTTTAATTCATTATTCTGATATGGATGCCTTGGATCCCCTCTTGTATTCCCCATAAATTGAGTCTCACAAAAATATCTGAATGACAGAGCCCTTCCACATTCTTCACTGAATGATTGATAAACATATAACTTCTCCTCCCATGTAGCAATTGTTTCAACCTGCGCTTCAAGGTCTTCCTTTAGGATCTTTACAAATTTGGGAATAGTAGGTCGTGGCTCAACTTTGGTTCATCTCTATACTCTAGAGGCCTATTCCGAGGCCCAGTATTGGAGAAAACATTCCCACCCATGACCTTTCTTTCTTCACATTGGAAGCCAATGCTGATCCATTCTCCCTCTTTCACTCCTAGCAATTTAGATAGGAATTCTCTGGTCTCTTAAATAGACTGTATGATTTTTGTTGAAATGTCTTACAAAGTGCTTGAACTCATCTTTCTCATCCCTCTCCTCGTAGAATCTTCCATCCACAGATTCAACTTCCTCCTCTTGAGGGATCTTTCTTTTGGTATCAGAATTATATTTTGGACCCATTGAATAATATCAAGATCATGTATGGAGGACCATGCTTTGATACCACTGTAATGTTCCTAAGTCTTATATGCATACCTGAAAACTAACTAATGTTGCAATTTAAATAAAATTTCTGATATTGAATTATACCCACTCAATGCATCTTCAGACTAGGCAAATCGAGGTGTTTTGCTGGGGAAATTTGTAGACATGGGAGTAGGTAGTGGGAAGCAACCAAGAGTAAGTTTAGAACAATGAATTCCTTTCCCCTAACACATTTAGACTAGGTACCATTCAGGTTTTAGAGTTCGCTATGCGGAAACCTACTCCCATGCTTCTGGGTCACCCAACTATGAAACTAGGGAAATTCCTTCCATTCTTTCAAGTAGGGTCTTGGGGAAAAGTGCAGAGGTGTTATTAGGCCTTCATACATCAGAAAATAGGATTTGCATCTTGCGAGTCTCTAGTCCTGCTCATCGCTTCTTGCAGCATGTTGGGTCGGTAAGCCTTCACCAACCCCTTCAATGGTTCAGCCAGTCCTTTTGTAAACAAAATGATTAGCCTTGATTCTGATATGTTAGTGACCATTACAACCACCTTTTGTAACTATGAAATATATGCCTTTGGAGTTCCAACTTGTCTAATGTGTGTCGAATCTCGGAAAGAGATATCAAGATCTCTTTGGTCAAACCTTTCAGTTATTTTTTTGGTGAACTCTTCGTAGGTGACTACTTGATCATGGCATAAGGTTTTCATACCATGAAACCACCAGTCAATGGCCTCCCCATCAAGATGTAGGGATTCCAACTTGATGGCATCCCTTTCTTCCATATGATTCAATTGAAAATATGTATCCATTTTCCGAATCCAAGAGCTCACTCGGCAATTGGAAGTGCCATCAAAATATAGCAAACTGATTTTCCCAATGGAATTCTTTAATTCATAATTTTGATATGGCTGCCTTGGATCCCCTCTTGTATTACCCCTAAATTGATTCTCACAGAAAGCTCTGAATGACAGAGCCCTTCTGCATTCTTCACTCAATGATTGATAAACATAAAACTTCTCCTCCCATGTAGCAATTGTTTCGGCCTGTGCTTCATGGTATTCCATTGGGATGTCTATAAATTTGGGCATAGTAGGTCGCAGATGCAAATTTGGTTGATCTCTATACTCTAGAGGCCCATTCTGAGGCCCAGTATTGGAGAAAATAGTCCCACCCATGACCTTTCTTTCTTCACATTGGGAGCCAATGCTGCTCCCTTCTCCATCTTTCACTCCCAACTGTTTAGCTAGGAATTCTATGGTCTCTTGAACAGACTGTATGATGTTTGTTGAAATTTATTGCATACATTTCACCATGATCTTTACAAAGTTCTTGAACTCATCTTTTTCATCCCTCTCCTTGTGGAATATTCCATCTACAGATTCAACTTCCTCCTCTTGAGGGATCTTTCTTTTGGTATCAGAATTATATTTTGGACCCATTGAATAATATCAAGAGAAGGCATGGAGGACCATGCTATGATACCACTGTAATGTTCCCAAGTCTTATATTCATACCTAAACACTAACTAATGCTGCAATTTAAATAAAATTTATGATAATGAATTATACCCACTCAATGCATCTTTAGACTAGGCAAATCAAGGTGTTTTGCAGGGGAAATTTGCAGACATGGGAGTAGGTAGTGGGAAAAAACCAAGAGTAAGTTCAGAACAGTGAATTCCTTTCCCCTAACACATTTATATCGGGTACCATTTAGATTTTAGAGTCCGCTATGCGGAAACCTACTCCCACGCTTTTGGGTCACCCAACCAAGAAACTAAGGAAATTCCTCCCATTCTTTTGACTATGAGCTCGTGGAAAAGTGAAGATGTGTTATCAGGACTTCATACACTAGAAAATAGTATCTAGAATAGTTTCTAACAGATCTGGAGTTGTATGGAGGGTTTAGGGAAGGATTGGGAATTTCAGGCAATTTTGGCCTAGTGAGACCCTGCGCAACGGAGGGTCCCAAATGATTGAACAGACCCAACTAAAATATGATATGGTGTTATTTATGGGAAGGGGGGTCTATCAGCGATACACAAAAACTTACAGAACTGTATTTGAGTGGGAATAACTCATTTTATAGCAGAAATGGTAAAACTAGTAATTTAAAACTAGTATTCTAGCTGGGGTGCAAAATAAAGCATAGAATTTGAAATAGATTGAATTAAATGAAGAAAATAACGTTGAAAGATATTAATACAGATTCAATGGACATATATAATCATTTATACTCATGCCCACACCCTTTGCTTGCTCATTATTTCACTAAATTGATCAATTCCCCCCATTACAATGACAAATTAAGTTTTTCATGAGAATATGAGAAGGTAAACTTCAGGAACATAATTATTTCGGCTTGAAAAATATAAATGACAGATTTTATCAGCTTTTATACATCAGGAAGCATTGGATTGACTGACCATTACATAAAAGGACTCCAAAATGATTGGCAGGAGGCCCAAAATATTACAAGAGGAAGGATGAGAGCATAGGTGAAGCTTGACTTGGATGATATGGAGGCTGAAAAATATGTCTGATAGGAACTTCAATGGCTGAACCTCAAGTGCTCCATACCTGCAAAGAGAAGAAATGGGGATGAAGGAGTGGGAAGGGAATGTTTGGGGTTCAACTCCCAAGTGTCTGAGGCACATCACTCAGAAAGGCATGCTCACATAAGCATAGATCAATAAACACATCAACAAAACTCTGTGAATGGGCTTGAATTTTTCTTTAATAGAATCCTGGGTGAACTATTTAGTAAGTGGAGGCCAATGGTGACCCCTGAGATCAAGTCAACCACCCGAAAGCCCTAACCCTAGCCACATAAGCGCCCTCCTCGGGAATTTTGGAATGTAGGACCATGTGGATATGTTTCCATGTCCAACTCATCCATCTAACTTAGAAATTGCACCCTCCTTAGTCAAATAGTTGTTGCTTTTGTTCATGTCAACTTTATGCTTTTTCATGCTTTTGAGACTGAGTCTCCATAAGGAAACTGCGCCCTCTTTTCCAAAACTTTCCTTATTTTTTCCTTATAGATTTTCTGAGTTCTCCAAGTGGAAATTGTGCCCTCCCTTGCAAAAATTTCATGCTTTTGTCTCTGGCTGCCTTTTTGTGGCTTTTAGGCACTTTCCCTTTTTCCTCTCTGACTGCTTTTGTGATAGATTTTCCTCTTTTTTTACCTTGTCAAGTTGACTTGCCCAATGCACCCCCTGACATGGCAAGATCATTTCCACATCATTAAATTGCATAATTAATAATAATGATGAATAAAAATTAAATACATACCTCAATAATAATTATTAGCAAAATTTCCCTAGGAAGAATAATTAATTGTCAATTTGAACCCCTAGGAGTTTCGGCATGGTCAACACTTTTAACGATCAGATTGAGGGGACATGACATACATCTCGATGGCCAACACCCAACTCAAATTGCTCTGTCCTAGAAAACAATTACCAACTCGTGCTACTTCGTCCCATTAAACAACACCCAACTCGTGCTACTCTATCACAACAAACACCGCCCAACCTATGCTACTTCATCCCAATATATTGCGCCTAACCCATGTTGCTTCCTTCCAACAAACTGCACCCAACCTATGTTACAATGTCTTGGTAGATTGTTCCCAACTCACGTTGCTCTATCTCGGAAGACTGCATCTAAGTCATGCTATTGCATCCTTATGCATTGCACCCAAGTTGTGCTATTGCACTTTGACGAATTGTGCCAATGTCGGGCTACTACGTCCTGAAAAATTCTGCCCAATTCATGCTGTTATGTCCCAGTGAATTTCATCCAAGTCTTGCTACTTTTTTTCTGATTGAATTCTCTTGCATTTTTGCTGGAGTGACTTGGATTATTTTTGGTTTGCACTCCAGTTGTATTTACATGGTGCATCCATGCCAAGGGGATCCCAAAGCCATCATGCCAACTAATGTGTGCCCATGTCGATGTGTGCGCAAATTTATGTGTGTCCAACTCTCACAAATGGACAACATGCTCTGCAAGTAAGTGTCGGCTTCGCAAGTCAATCCAACAGGTGGGTGCCTTGGGTCCACATGACCAACGCAATGCATTCCAAGTCTCATGCTTCGATCCATCATGTCTCTGCAAGACTATTTTCACTTAGTCCTTTTGGAGTGCATGGGCACCATGATCCTACCACACCTTCATGTGTTTTCGCAAGCCATTCCCATGTCCGCACAAGCTAAGTGTTCCAACTCTACACTCAACTGAAGCAATGGTGTGCACCTTGTTATGCTTCCAAGGTGCTTCGCAAGTCTAGTGTACCCAACTCTGCACTCGACCTCTGTCAAACCCTCATGATCCTTCAACACACATTAGGGGAAGTGCGCTCGACCTTCATGTCAAGGTTAGGACAAAGAGTGTGCTTGTGAAACCACGTGCCATGTTGGGGTTTCATCAACTTCCTCATCCATAACCCCATCCTTGTTTTGGAAGGAAACCATAATGTTGTTATTATTCACCATCCAAGCAGGCTCTCGGTTGCTTGTGGAATGGGCAAGACATACAAAAACATATTCCTTCCTTGCTACATAGGAAATGACAAACATACTGACAACTATGGGTGAGGGATTGATTCATAAGTAATAAGAGACTAGATGACATCTACGGAGTTGGGAAGCATTTACGCCATAAAAATATGATTACAACACAAATGAATACTTAGGTATGCATTTTTAATTTTAGTTTATATACGTTTTTTTAGTACATGCTAATGACAAACTGACTAACAACTACTAGTTGAGATGCATTTATGTCATCAGAAATGAAGACTAACTTATAGGTATGGGTTGAGAAGCATTTTCACTATCAGGAATATCACTCTAACACATATGATCACTAATGCACATACTTTATTTTTTTAATTTAATTTATATATTTTTAATATATGTTAGTGATAAAAATAGTCTTTTAATTCAATTCAATTGATCTAATAACACGTTAACGTCTATGTAAAATTATTTTCTAAAAAATACTTTTAAATAACAAATTAAAATAAACTTTCGTCTATCTTTAGAAACAATGAGTATATTGACGTTGATTAATAGAAAAAGATGGAACATATAGTCTCTATCATAGGCAGGGACTAATAATGTAATTTTTGTTAGAGTTTATGTTTGTGTGAAAAAATATACATTTTTATTCTCATATCACTCATTATTTTAAGTGGGGAATGTATTTATTTTCTAGTTGAAAGTGTTTTACTTTCATAAGGTGGGTGATATGGAGGTGCAACAAATCCATGGCTATCAATATGCATCCATAAAAAAATATTACTGTTGTATATGCTAGGATATATATTATCTGATTCGAAATCCTTAGATTCAAATGTTATATATCTTAGTGTATACATCATTAATTGTTATGTTGCATGGTGCATAATATTTTCCCAAATCTACACCTTTGACCCGTAAATGCATATATTTGCCTATCAAAAAGGTGTGTGGAGGAAGCTTGTTATAAATATTATCTAAATTTATGGTAGACAAATAAGAGGAAAGGATTAATGTTGTTGAAAGCTTTACCGTAACAAAGGAAGTAACATGTAAAATAACATCAAATTGGCACTTGATGATGTTACAAAGTGTACAACAACATACCCCAATAGATTCCATGCGACAATAATGTTAGGAATTCATATGCTGTGACTTCAAAGATATGACATGTGGCATCCATAGGGCCCCATTATCAATTTGTTCCATACATCTGGGTGCTAGTTTCTACAAAGGTTCATATTCTTGTTTAAGAATTTTAATCCTTGCCCCAAAAACAATATTCAAGATTGAATGAAAATTTCAATAACGTGAATGATTAATTAACATAGTTTGAGCACAGGTCTTTAAAAGTCACAACTTTCTTTAGTTAACCTCTCTTTTATTGAAAAAAATGCTCAACAATGTTGACTACTCAGAAAGACAATGAATTAAAAGTAACATATATTCATCTTGACCTCAAAATTTAATACGCACCAAGAATGATAAAAAGAAAGGAGTGAGCTAAAAACTGGACAACCTCAATCTTCCCAATGAGTCTATTCTTTTCTGTGAGGTAAAGTTTCACTATGATCCTCTTATTTTTTCAAAACTTTGGCCATTTGACTTGCTTAAGTGGGTCAAAATATTTGGGGGGCAATTTTCATGGTCAAAGATCCCATCAATCAAGTGGAATTATGACTTCCAACAAAATCCTATTAGATTTAGAGAGAAAATTCCACTAGAAAAGAAGTGAGTTTGTCCAATTAGTTTTCTTATGGTAAGCCGTCCCTTTGATCTCAACAAGCAACTAAGAAATATCAAAGATTTATGTTCTAGGATGGGTATTACAATAAACATTGACAAAGAAATGCTATAATAATCAAATAAAAAAATCACTTACACTAATTTGTTGTATATGACAATAACAACTTAGAAGATGTCACTTCATATAGATAACCTTCATCAGAAGCTTAACTAGAACCACGAGCTTGAAACTATAGAAATGAAGCATGTTGGATTTCCAGTCTTGCATTATCCTTGAACTCCAAAATAGACAAATCTCCTCGAGGCAAGTGTATGGCCTCTTTACACAAAGTATCCATCTTTTGGTTCTACTCTCTAAAAATGCGAGAGGCACTTAGAATATTGAAAGTATTTGTTAGGGTGATTGCACATCCAACAATAACTGTAAATGGAAATTTCTCATCATATACTTCCCCTTGATCTATTTGATTATCAACAAAGAACCATTTAAGTTTTGTAGAGAGGTTTGAACATATTCAATCATCATCATTAACTTACTTTAAAAAGAGAAGCCAAGACGTGTGCCTCTTAGTATTTAAGAGGTCGAGAGTTCTAAAAAAATCTATGCTAATTTATTTGATTATATTTTGGATTTTATGTTTCTTTGTTTTAACTTTTAATTAATGTTGGATATATGTATATGTATATATAAAATCTATTTTTTAAGGTTGCAACCTAGTTAGACACATCATGTATATATAAAATCTAATTTTTAAGGTAATGTCCTACGTAGACACTAAATTGATGTGGGAGACCACATTGTTTATGGGACAAGGGACCCCCTCTACATAGTGATTTGACTACTTAGTTTACAAAGGTGTACATACCCTAACCCCCTATAGTTTTGACCATGTAACCCACAAGGAAGAAACACAAATTCATAACTGTTGGGTCCACTCAAACTATAAAAGTACTTAAACACAATTATCTAAATGTTAATATATAAAAGAAAAATATAAAATTGCAATTTTTCATTAAAGATTTAATGATGTAAATATCCTCTTTTAAGTAAATGAAAACTTTGGAATCCATAATCTTTTTATTTATTTTTATAAGAAATAGACATTTAATGTTCCTCGTCGATCTATCTTTTCAAATCAAAGTTAAATTCCCATTTTGTAAACTCATTTCTAAGTCTAAATTTCTAATAACACTTTTGGATTGGCGAAAGGCAGCCTCTTGTGAAGTGTATCCATAAGTATGGTTGGAATTTGAATTTCACCCTTATTCAACAAGAAAAAAAATCACCACAATCAAATATTTTCATAGTCCTTTAATTTATATTCATTTTTTATTGCCATTAAATTTACGTATATTATAATATAACACGAAGGCATCTAAGATTAGACTTGTGAGATATTTATGGAGAAGACATTAATGCAAAGTTAGTATTCCAGTAAACTAATCAAAATCAGTCTTTCACATACAAAAATGTGTCATAGTCCAAATATTATTTAATTTGGAATTTTTCCAACTATTTAAAGTAATAGGGAGGGAGATTGACATTTTGGTCTAAAAGTTGAGAAGAATAATTTTGTATTGATGAAATTACAAATATCAATTATTAATATTGCTAAATTATATTGAAGTTAGGGTATTTGAGGGAGTTAAATCTATTTATACATTACAAACAATGATTTCAACCATCCAAAAGTACAATATCAACAAAACAATTATGACCCAATTTCAATGATGATAAATTAGAAAAATGTAAAAAAAAAACTTCATATATATATATATATAAGGGTTTCACTCTTAGGGTTTTCTGCTTTCCAAGTTCCAAAGCCTTGGGTGACAAATTGCTCCAGGGGACATGTTGATATTTGATGTCCATCTGGTGGAGTACTCAGAGGATACACTGTCCAAGTTAGATATTTTTGCAAGTGACGGGGAAATCCATTTTCAGATAGATACAAATCCCCTAGATGGTGGTAGTCTTAGATGATGATGAATTAGAAAAATGACAAAACTAAAAAATATTCAAACTTCTTATATGTGTGTGTGTACGTATGTGTATATACATATATGTATATGCATATATGTATACTTGTATGTACACATATATATTCCAACTTCTTATATATATATATTATACACACACACACACACACATATATGTATACATTTTTTTTTTGAAAGTGGTTCACCATGGAAGCCCAATTTTACACCATGGCTACATCCACTTGGGAAACTATCTTATACTCGCTAAGCAAGTATACATGAACTTGGGCATCATTAATCAGGATAAACGACTCACTAGCCTAATATTTCATTACATACAAGGGCTCCCAAGGAGTAAATGTCCCCAGCGAGATTCGAACCCGGGTGGGGAGCGCAACAACCAAATCTCCCAACCACCCGAGCTACGCCCAATGGACANNNATGTATGTATATGTATATGTATGTATACATACATGTATATACATACATATATACATATACATATATCCATGTGTGTGTGTGTGTGCACGCACAAACATATATATATATATATATATCAAATGTTCATGGGCAGACCTTTACAGAAAGCCACATCATATCGATGTGGTAATCGAGGTTGAGACAAGACAACGTAGGTCTTGAAATGATGAGGGTTCGTTAATACGCAAGGACCTAGGTCCTAGATCCATGTTTTAGGCCACTTATTGACAAGTTCTTGAACAAGGGCATTCTGAAGTTTTTAGTGACAGTCGACTTGATCTACGTGAGCTAGAGTCTAATGAAGCCCTAGTTTAGACCAAGACAAAATGCAAGAGGATCAAGGTAGTTAGATATCGGGGACATCCTTGTGATGGAGGATAAAAATTTAGTTGGGAAAATCTATTCTGGGAACACTATTCTACAAGAGTTGGAGTGATGGATTGCATAATAGTGGAAGCTAGTGGTAAGATATATGCTAGATATATGCTAGAGGTAAGCTTCCTCTCAAGGGGTTGGATAGGATTCAACTACCATAATCTAACAAACTCTCAACAAATTCTTTATAGAATCTAGAGTTTTGGGAAATTCATGTTAATACTCAAAAGATGGCATCCTCTCTTCGATCCAAGGAAGGAATTTGCAGTAGCCACCTCGGTCTGGATTAAGTTTTTTTGACTTCTGCTGGAAGTCTAGACACTAAAAGGTCTTAAATCATAGGGGTATCCATTGGATAGTTCATTGCAGTTGATAAGACTATCTTCCTATCTCAATCGTGCTTAAATGCTATAATCCTCATAGAATTAGAACAAAGATAAGGTATGTTTGAATCCTTGCAATTGGTCTCGAGGAATAGCTCTTTCACTCTGTCATTGGATCACCTTAATGTTACTTTTTTTGTGCACATTGTGATCTTTATGGACACGTTATCTCATATTGTACTCTTCAATACAAAAAGAAGATTGGTGTAAAAAGGATTTGGGAAATGGCAATAGTCATGGACTTGCCTATGAATCCCTTTGTGTTGATACATCCAAAGCCCAAGGTCGCCTAACAAATTTCCAAATCTTCAGGAAATCACCTCTAATGATATTATGCTAAAAGATAGTTCTCTCCCTATGCAACTACAACTGAGTTTGGTGGAGCCTCACCTCTTGACCATTGATTTATTTGAAGGTTTTAACATTTCTCTCAGTTAATTGGATAAATTGGATTCTATATTATCGAAAAAATTAGAGGTAGTTCCCCCCACGCTATTAGAACTTCAGATCCATACCCCTTCCCATTTTGCCAATAGAGACCTCTTCGAAGCCACACTTTGGGGAGTGTTTAAAAGGTGTTGTGAAGGTCATAAAGGTGGATTCTGAGGGACAAGGCATTAAAAACTCTAGTCAAGATGATTATGTTGTGGATCTCTTTGGGGAAGATGATGTTGTTTCATCCTAGGATAAGTTTAAGTCAAGCTCGGTGGCTAGCCCTTCATCGAGGCGAGGTGTTGGAACCTAGATGTTGTGTTCCTTCTCTAAAGGATAAATGGTCTCATAATGGACGATGTTAGCATTGTTACCCAATCCAAAACGAGAAAGAAATCAACCTTACATCATGCTCACGAGCAGGCGATGAAGGAAATCAATCAAGAAATGTTGATGAGTATCACTGGGGCCCTTAGAGCAGAGATAGACCCCTCAAGCCAATAAAAATTAAAATTGTCTCTATTAGCGTAAGAGGCTTGAGAGGAAAATCCAAAATTGCATCCCTCAAAAGGTTGGTGGTGCTTAAAGACCCAAATGTCGTGTTTCTTCAAGAAACAATGTGTCAAGGTGAGTCAATATGTTCTTCCTTACAATTTTTTTTCAAATTTTGGGCTATTCTGGTTGTTGATTCAACCAGCCATATGGGACGGTTAGTCACTCAAATGAAAAATTATTATAGGGTGGTTCACTCTTTAGTTGTCAACTCTAGGATTGAAATATAAATTTTTCCTTGTCTCTGACTAGTCAATTTCTTATCCTTAATATTTATGGTCCATTTGAGCATCATTTAAATTATTGGGAAAATATTTGTAACCTACAGTGTATCAAGGTTCCCTTTCTAATATTTGGGGGGACCTTAATCTTACACTTTTCAGAGAGGAATTTTGGCGGAAATTTTTGTGGGAAGATAATTTGTCCACCTTATTCAGAGATTCCTTTGAGAAAGTTGGGTGGATTGATATAGAACCTTCGATGCCCAAATCCACATGGTGCAACAAACATGTGGAAAAGACATGGATTTCAAACCGTCTAGACCTCTTCTTACTCCATGAGGCTATTATCGAGGCCTCTTCGGTTGTTTGTTCCTGGGTTGGTTGTGGTTGCTTCTCTAATCATTTCTCGATCTTCTTGGAACTAGGGATATGATATCCAAAGCTTGGGGCTCCTTTCAAGTGCATTGCATGGTTTTATATGGGTTGTAGGTGATTGTGTGGCTCGCAAAATTAAGTTTCCTTCAGATATTTAATCCCTTTTGTGGCATACAAAGAAGAAATTTCCATAGAATCCTAAAGAGAACCCGAACCCTGTGGAGAAGAACTAGTTGGAAATGGTGATAAATTTAGAAAAGAAATGTTTTTTTTCTTAATAAGAGGCTACAAATTTTGTTTTGACTATGATAGTATCTATGAAAATCAGTGGGATATGTCGACAAAACAACAATTTAAGTAGTATCGCTTCACCTAGGATTGGTTCTTCAATGAATGACATTGGAATAATGCCCATTCGATATGGGTCTCTCTCAATAGAAACACGAGAAATTGATCAAAACAATGGCCCCATAGATCCACCAAAAGATGATCCAATGGATTACCTCGTTGGTTGAGATGAACTTGCAGAAGAAAAGGCGGAAGCTAAGATATTTGTGGTTCTAAAATTGATATCTTTTCTATTTATAGCAACTGCAATTGAATTTCATTTTCAATTGGATTCAAAATATTGTTTAGGTGCCCTTTTTCAAATTGAGAGGTCACTAAATCTCCAACAACATAGGAAAAGTTAGAAGAGTTCTCAAGGAAAGCCAATGCCATTTACGCTAAAGTCTAGTTGAAGCTTATGTTTTCGAATGAATAGTGAGATACAAGGAGGCACACTTTGTCATGAGAAGGGAAACACCAACAAAATGGGATAGCCTAGAAATGACATAATGAGTTTAGGTTGATTAGGATGTGCCATAGTGTGATCAAGTCATTATGGATGAAGTGATGCTATACAAACTATGAGGCGCAAACAATTGTTGTGGGTGACACTAGATAAGTACTTAGTCAATGGCCTAATCAATTGGTGAGACCTCTCTATCAATCCCTACATATTTGGTTTTCAACATTCTTTAATGAAAAAAGAAGAAAAATAGGTCAAGCCTAGGGTATTGAGTGTTTAAACATGCATATATGTGTGGCATGTTCAATATATTATGTGGTAGCTTCTAAAGTAAGTTGGATGTCAAACTCTCCAAATAAACCCTTTGTGAGTAGGTAGGGAAACTCACCCAACATCTAGACACCTTACAGGTTCGCGGTAGCTCTGGTATGTAAACTATATGGTGAAGTGGATGTACACTATTGTCACATAAATGTCATGGAGAAACATAAACTATTGCAAACAAGAGCCACGAGATGGAAATGTCTGCATCATTGTTAAAAAAATGTAGATTATTTAAAATTTGAAAGCATTGCGTTATTATCAAAAGTTTGTAGATTTTTTAAAGATTTGAAAACATCATTATTAAGCACGCCATGACAACCCCATGAAGCACCGGTGATCGCTCTCTTGTTTCTACATTATGGAACAGTTGCCCATGAGATCGATGGTGCTTTTGTGCCACGAGCTCACCACTAGCTTGAATTCATAAGCTATCAAGAAGCAGTTGCCCACAACGCTTGTGAAAACCACATCGATGGGAGAACCTATCAATCCAGTTTTAAAACCAAACCTAGGTTCCGGTGGAGTCAAGTACATTTTAATGAATCCAAAGAGTAGAGTGTAATTTTTATATTTTATTTTATTTGTAAGTATGCACATCTTATTAAACTGAAAATTCAAAATTTACAAATCTGAGAAAATTCCACCACCCGAGCCAATAAAAAATACAGTCTTCTAGAGTAGTTGTACTAGAGAAAGTCCAATGGCTTTGGAAGCCATGAAAACAAAAGACTGGCTCTTAACTTAGTGGTTTTGCCACTTAATAAAATATTTAAAAGCACATGAAAAAACAACATATAACTAGCATACCCCTGAAGCATGGGAAATGAAAAGTCGAAGAGAACTTCAATATGTTGCAAAATGAGAGAAAGTTGTGTATATGCATATAATATAATATTATGTGTTGAAAAAAAGTTTAGCTAATTTATGGTAAGCATAGTAGTTGATGAAATTGAAAAGAAAACTCTATTGTAAGTATGAATAAGAAATAAATAAAAACCCATGTAATCGATGGCAAGTAAAATTAAATGCACAATAATTTGTCATACGAGAAAGTATACATATATAAGTACTAGCAATTGCCCCAAGAAGGTGCAATAATACGCCGATAGGTAAAAAAGATAAAAAAGGGAACTAAAATCGAGTTGTTGTAGACTTGGTGATGTACATTGAGGAACTTCAAGATTCTAAATTTATAGTAAGTTGTAGCATTAGACAATATACTTCAAAAAACGCTTAAAACTTCAAAATTATACAGAGTATGCTCATTTTGAGCTACCTAGAATTGTATAGCAAGTGTGAGTTTTTGAAGTGTTCAAATATATTCAAATGCATAATGTAGTAAATCCGACAAAAAGAAAATCCATTCTTATAAATCCAACATTAAATGTACAATTTTCAAACTAACCATTTCATTAGAATTGCACTCCAAGAGTAAGTTGGAACTCATCGAAAGAATAAGATATTGATTTAAGTTGTTAAATAGAGGTGGAAAAATGAATGGTCTATATGGATATGCTTCAACACAAAATAATAATTAACCAAAGAATCATTGATTCCTTTGAAGCACTATTAATAGTTCTAAACTAGGAACACATCATTTTTATAACTACAATAGAAAAAATATGAAGTCGTAGCATTCCTTTCAATTCTCGAGCTTCAATAATATAGACTCAACTAAAGTGTTTCATTGAAGAAAAGGACTTCTACTACCTTCTCTTCCTTTTAATTTTCCTCGCATCACTGTCACTTTCAATTTCACTCTCAGGATGAAAAGAAATATCGGTCTTTGTCCTTTTTATGTTTCTTGCATATTCATGTTCACTTCCACTTTCACTCTTAGAAGCAGAATAAATACTAGTATTTTTTTCTTCTTCTGTTTTGCTCACTTTCTCTTTGAGTCTCACTCTCATGGATTTTATATGAAATAAGAAACCTAAAGAATCTTCCTTTAGTCTTGTGGGAAAGAGAGTTCTAAGTCTTTCTAGATTTCAAATTTCATTAATATTGTTTACCAAGGTCTTGTCCAAAATCTTTAATCTCATGAATTTACAAATTAGAGCAAATGTTCTTATATACAAAACATCCTATGTTAGCATAGTTGGATAAATCATGATGTTAGGATTTTAATATGTTTTTAAGTCATTTATTTTCTTGGAGGGATGTGAATGTTTCTCTCTGTTGGATACTGATTGTTGAG
>LPNX010835675.1:688473-789433 GCA_001517045.1 Pseudotsuga menziesii
AATTATATTTGACATCTCAATGTATAGTTTCTTTTCCTCGATCTTGAACATTTGTACATACTCCTCCACCATTAAAAGTGTTTTTATGTTCCTTATCATTATTTCTATCCTCTTTGGGATTTTCCTCACCTCCTAAGATGGAAACTCTTACGACTTGTCTCCAAAAGTGTTTTCCTCCGCTTTAGTAACATTGTAATCCTACTCAACCACAACAATCATTGTAGCATAGGTTTTCTTTCAAGTTCAACGGTGAGAAAGAACTAAACCTTACCATATTGTGCCTCACATTAAGTAATCTCCTTTTTATTTACTTGAGAGGATTTCTCTATTACCATGAGGAAGACAATTCATTATGTCCAATAATATTTAAGTTCAAGATTCCATGAGGAAGAGTTCGACTATTAGACATAATGACGAGCCAATTCTGTCCATATAAGCTTAGTCTTAACACTTGCTTAAATGCCACTATTATATCATCTTTAACATAATCCAAACTTGTATTTTAGTGACCTAGAATAATGACATTGCATAATGACCTACAAGTATTTAGTGAACCCATTAGGTCATCTTGGACTATCCTATACATAGATTTCATGCAACAACCATTTGGATTCAAAGTTTTCTCCCTACTCTTTCTTTGTCATTTAGGAGAAAAATAACCACAATAAAAAGCCTCCAATGCTCTTGTAGTCAAAGGGAAGATGCTTGTGCTTTTAGTACACACATTTTCCATTTTTTTAAAGGGTTGAAAAATAGCTCGTGGGCTAAATTTTGCCCCTTAATTTTTTCTTGATTATGCCCACCATTTCTCTCAAGTTAAGAGGGATTACTCTTTCATTTACCACTTTTATTAAGGTTCCATTGTTACTAAGTCATTGTTTATTAAAAGACCCTTCAAGTTCATCATAGAATGATCCTGAAAGGAGGGCACACAAATATTTCTATCAATAAATTTAAAAATAGTAGAATGTTTACAATTCACATATCATAAAAGCTTAGCAAATTGATTGACATTTGACTTATTAAAATTTCCAAGATGACTATGTACTCACTTCATATTTGTCATGTACACTTAAAGTAGAACATGTTCTAAATAAAATCCTAGTTAATTAGTGAATCATCACAACTACTTGTATACTACTAATACTAAGTTCTAACATACTTAGAGATAAAATGTAAAAATATTATTATTTTATTCTAGTGTTGGTTTTTAAATAATATAACATTTTCTTGTAGTTAAACACTTTTTTCTAATAATACTACAAAGTAGGGTACAAAATTGTAGTGGTAAATTCGTTCTTTAAAATAGAAGAATCACAAAATTTCAAGTCTAAATACCATGAAGATACTAACCCAATATGCAACAAAATTGCAAGTCTAAATACCATGTAGATAGTGACCCGATACACAACAATATTTCAAGTCTAAATACAATGTAGATAGTGACCCAATACACAACAACACCACTTGGTCACCAAAATACTACAAAAATAAAGTGATAGGTACACCTAAAAAGGAATAACACCCATATAAGAGAAAAATGTAATATAATTTTAAGGGACAACTAACTTTTAATAGTGTCCCTCCTTCATTCATGCCTCACAAATAGTGTCCCTAACTTTTAATAGTGTCCTTAACTTTTAATTCATGCCTCACAAATACAAAGCTTAAAATCCAAAATGAAGAAATTTGTTGAACCATATTGCATATTTTAAAATGATATTTTTCCATATTCATACTCGTAAAGGTATATGCATCATGTGTATCCAATTTATTAAACCATTCAATCATGCTCTTTCTGCACAATATTCTGGTTTAATTCATGCCTCACAAATACAAAGCTTAAAATCCAAAATGAAACAGAGATCTACAATGCCATCATATAAGGAAACTTCTTTTAATCTACTACTCTAACATATCTATTAAGGAAACTTTTTTTAATCTACTGCTCTAACATATATATTAAATGGGCTATATCCCATAATTCTATAGAGCATATGGATGTCCATAAAATGTTGAAAGATGGTAAGAGATCTACAATTCCATCATAGAAGGCAACTTGTTTTAGTCTACTGCTCTAACATATCTATTAAATGGACTTCACATATCTATTAAATGAACTTCATATAGCGTATAGCGTATAGAAATGACAATAACCTAACGGTGATGCAAATAAAGAACAAAACTGAATGTAGAAATTACCACTGCAGCCTTTTTCACTTTCATGAGAGCAATTCCATTACAAATACAAAACAAGAAACCTCGAGACAAGTAGTGCACCTCGATAAGAATTATAAACTATGCACTCAAATAAATGGGTTAAGAATTTAACCAAGACACAATCAACAATTGCAATTGTTACAGTATTTAGTGTAGTCCCAAACTCACAATCAGCCCAACTTTCTATAGAGCAGATGGATGTCCAAAAAATGTTGAAAGATGATAAGAGATTACAATGCCATCATAGAAAGGAAACTTCTTTTAGTCTGCACCTCTAACATTTCTATTAAATGGACTTCATATATTGTATAGATAATATACCATAAAAGCTACAACCAAAGAAATGAGAGTAACCTCAACGGTGACGCAAATAAAGAACAAACTGAATGTACCATTGCAACCCTTTTTCACTTTCATGGGAGCAATTCCATTACAAATACAAAACATGAAACCCCTAGACGCTTATAGATAATATACCATAAAAGCTACAACCAAAGAAATGAGAATAACCTCAATGGCGACTTAAATAAAGAACAAACTGAATGTACCATTGCAGCCCTTTTTCACTTTCATGGGAGCAATTCCATTACAAATACAAAACAGGAAACCTCTAGACAAGTAGTGCACCTCCATAAGAATTATAAACTATGCACTCAAATAAATGGGTTAAGAATTTAACCAAGACGCAATCAACAATTGCAATTGTTACAGTATCTAGTATAGTCCCAAACTCACAATCAGCCCAACTGATCCACCTACCAAAACTTCAACTTTAGTGTGGACAACAGATTCCTTCAATGGAATGTCTCCAAGCTGCTAGTTGCTTCAATCGTTGAAAATCAACTTTACCAGTATTTTCACACTTGGTGAAATTTGGCTCAATTCAAACAAAGAACTCAAACCTGCCCCATCAATAAATTGACTATCATCATTGCTAATCCTGTTTTTGCGGGAGCTTAGACTAGATACTTTTGTTTCCCTCGGAAACCGTGTGGCTGATTTTATTGTTTCAGCTCTTTCTACAACGATTTGAGATATAGGTACTGAGGGATACAAAGATTTTACTGAATTTAGTTCTCTTTGCATTGAATCCAAGACTGGCTCACTAATATCATTTACCAAAAAAATTACTTGTTTCCAGTGTAAACAAGAACCATGTTAGTTGCTATCATCATGTTAATCAATTCAACCTGCTTATCAACTGCCCTTCTAACCCTCTGTATAGTGTGGAAATTATGAATGAAGAAATTATGCAACACATTTAATTAAATATGTTGTACATGTTGAGGCAAGTCCTTAGCATTGTATCCAGCTACATAATTTCCTGCAAGTGCTCAAATACAATGCGAATATATTCAACAACATTTATCTTTTGTTTAAACTTTAAGGTTTAAAGATGAATAGAAGAAGAAAATTTAAAGCTTCCTTTCAGGCTGGATTTTGACCATACTTTTCAAAGTCTTAGATATCAAATTGAAACTGCACCATTACAAACATGTCTGAATCTGAAGTACCTTCATTCAAATCTAGTCAAAAGTGTCAAGTCTAGTTCCCAACCTTCAATTGTAGAAAAACAAACACCTTCTATGCCTAGTTTGCTAAGTCTGCATGTTCTGACAGAAAAACCCAATCCAAATCCACATTTGACAATTGACCCAACCTAAGAGCAATATGGAATTGGAAAATGCTAAGATACATCACCAGTTTAAGGTTTGAAGTGCTATTCTTCACTTTAAGAAGATTTTTACCAAATCCATATGGTGTAGAAATGTGCAATATTAAAAATACACATGTTAAAATAGTAAACTCGAAATTGAAATTCATAAATTTGAATTTGCTCTGATAAAGAAATCCACAGCAGCATGCAGATATAGTTTAGCCACAAGTGTGATTGCCTACGCTGAATATGGGAAAAATTCCCTGTGATCCAAAATCATTCTTAAAACACTATAACATTATGCAATTCATTTTATAAAACACTTATTGTCGCCCCCTTTCTATAAGAGACAAGTATGAAACAACTATACCATCACTATATCATTGATCAAGGCTGGTAGAATCTCAAAAACCGAGATGAAATGAAAATATACAAAAAAATCTAGACTCTGCATTGGTTTGCATCTAGAATTTACTTCAATAGCATACATAAATGAGTCGTATAACACATATATATGTATTATTATGTATGGAAATAATGCACTTAGCAGAAAGACCTTTGTTTTGTTAGTCAAGTAGTATAACTTAGTGAATGTTTGTGTTACCACTACTAAACTTAAAATACAGTGAAAGAGATTGTACACCAATCCAATGGCCATATTGAATGCACCATAACACACAAGAGTTGATGAGCTATGCTAGTATCCATAATACATATTCAAGGAAGCCAATGCACCATTACTCACAAACAAAGATTTGATTCCATATTCAAAGCAACCAATGCAACATTACCCACAAATATTTTCAATACAATACACCATTATACACTAACACATGAATGAAAGAATCGATAGATCACCTTGCCCCACCCAAGTTGTAGAAAGCACCTTTCCTGTTTGTTTGAAGGCTGGAAAAAATGAACACAACATAAATTTCATGCGCAAACATGGAATCCCAAAGTCAAATAAAGTACGTGGAACATATTTTCAGTGTTGAACCTATCTTGACTTTGTTCTTGATGTACAAATAGTAGTTGAAGGACACCAAAATGCCTGTTTTCCCCATTCCTGCCTTCAACCCATCTGTGCTACTTATGAAAAAGTTGAGCCACCATGAGTACTCTTACTGGCAAGTGGTGGCATGCCTAAACTCATAGGGCTTGTATAAGGTCCCAGATTCTGCATGGGAGGACCACCAAGGAGATATGCAACAGAAGAATAAGGTGGAACTGACAAGTGAGCTTGTCAAGTTGTCCCTAAAGGTGTAGCATGTTGAGCAAGAGATTTCATGTACATTTAATTTGGTATAGTTCCTTGAAACAATTATCCTGTTGTTTGTGATATAGGTCTAGTAACGCCAGCAGGTTGTGGTGATGTATAGCAGATACAAAATGATTTCCTGGATACATATATGGTGCAAATGGAGGCTATCCACCAACTCCAGTTCAGCTGTGGTGATGTATAGTAGATACAAAATGATTTCCTGGATACATATATGGTGCAAATGGAGGCTATCCACCAACTCCAAGAACTGAGAGTTGATTTTGTACAATGCCTACTTTTGGAAGTGTGTATTCTTAGCGTGCCTTAAAAAAATCATGGTAAGACTGTTACCTTAACATTGAGGTGACAGGTCCATGCGGCACGAATAAGAAAGGTGGAGCTTGCACTACCATCATATAGAGGATGTGTCCTTCTAATGCTTCTTTGGCAATTATTGTAATTGGTGTATCTGAACAAGGTAGATTGTTATGCATCTAATCACCGGAATTGATAAAGCTTGTCGATAGAAAATATTTATTATAGTGTTGCTTCACTGTGAATGCATTGCCTGCCTAAATAATTTGAATGCAAATTTAGACAACAACAACTTCCCAATACAAAAGAAGAGTTTGGTCATGGTGAAAAAGAACAGAAACATGTAACTCTTCAAAGTTCAAACAACCTCCTATGAAAAATTTATGAAAGAAGTGTCAAAGACAAGCACCAAACAAACAATCAAATGTATGTGAAGTACCTTGGCTGAAATTCCCAAACTTCCTCTAGCTCATTTCCTTGGTTTTCATTCCAGTGCACTTTCCATCTACTAATCAATCTTGCTTTGCAATGTCAGATGGCACCCTACTTTCCCCTCTACCTGAAAGCAAGGAGTAATTGAAATCCATCTCTATTCTGCCATCTACAACTTGTTGTAGTCGTTGTCGCTGTCTTGCTCAAATATTCCTGCCCAAAATGACGTTGTTGCTGCTATTGCTGTGAGCTCTAACATACCAGTTGCTTGTATGCCAGTATACTCTGAAGCTTCTCGCATCCCCTAACATCTAACATATCCAAAAATGTCAAATGTTCCAAACCTGGCAGCATTTTGTCTCTCATGGCATCAACTAACATCAAATGTTTGGAGATTTCTAGGATGCACCAACCCCGATATGCTCTGTAAATTCTCGTATCCTCTAGCATTCAACGTCTCCAAAGAATTCAAATGTTCCAAACCCGACAACCTTCGTAGCTCACGACATCCACTGACATCTAATGTTTGGATATTTCTGATCTTCCCCATTTCAAACTCTCCAGAAAACGGATTGGGACAAATCTTCGAGATCAATGACAGCCATGACTGTCAAAGGGAAAACCACACAAAGTGCCAACTAAGATCGAAGGTAAAAAGTCGCTTGGCGTGTTCGACAAGAATATTGATCCTTGACGAACAAAACCAAGCGGGGTCTTTTGGCTAGTGGGGTATCTTGGTAAACTTCTGTCAATGGTTTTGTTATTCCGATAGCTAAATATATTTCTGTGAAGCAGGGGATAGAACTACAGTACCCACAAAAGGCCAATTGAACGAGAAAAACTTTCATTTCTCTACATTGAATTTACTCCACTGATAAAATAGAATAGAGATTTAAGATACAATAAAGTTGAAAATAGTGGAAATAGATGCCATACACATTACATATTACTAAAGTAATTCAATGATGAATATAATCAAATTATATCATTCAGTTCTTTCTTTGACAAAATAAATGTGTAGGATATTAACCCCTTCTAAAAGTAGTCTACCTTTCCAGTTTCCAATTTCCCATTCTCCCCTACAGAACTCTACTTTTCCTGGATTATCCCCATTTTCTTCCACGCCAAGTCTTCCTGCATCAAACTCCATCCACCCCTCCTCTACGTGTCTAAAGGAAGTCATCTAGTACGCTTCAGTTTCAATAGGCTTATCCATGTCATTCAAATACCGAGCATGTCCGGTGATCACCACAGGGAGTTGTAACTGAGAATTTGACCGGCTTACGTTTCCATCCATATGCTCGAGGCAAGGGAGGAATAATGGCTCTATGACCAAAGTTTCGAATACTGCCATGGGTTGACTCATGGACTTTGAGCCTAAATGAAACGTTGTATGCCTCACCAGGAAACAAAATATTGCAGTCAAACTATCCTCTCACTTTGAGCTAACATACTGCAACTGTAGACAAAAGTCAAAACCACGATATTAGCTTTTATGTACATATTGTCATCTTGTTAGAAGTAACAAAAGACTAAATGAATAGAGTGTTACCTGGATTCATCCTAAGAAATCCAATGCCAATACTGATTATCATCTCCCCAAGTTGTATCCAAATTTCTTGCAGACAACATATAGCACAACTTACCTGTGGCTTGCTCTATCCAAAACTTTTGAAATCGAAACACATTCATGTCATTAACTTGAGAAATATAAACATTCAATTAATATGAGAAAAATATTCTGAATGGGAACTAAAGTAGCCATATCACTACGGAATTTCAACCCAAAATCCGACGCCTTGCATGTCTGTAATCTGACACTTCTCTATCTCATTTTCGACACCTACACCTTTTTTTTGCCGTCGGTGGTGTAACGTTGGATTGGCAACACGAGACTAATAAGGGTCGACGATCCAACAGACCATTGTGTCCCATATTCGACTGTATTTCCTTCCAAGGTGTCAATCAAAATTGCATAAAGCATCGGAAATCCAATGGACATAAGTGTCGGATGAATGGCGCGACCGTCGGTATTTTTATCCAGCAAGTGTCGGCTAACTGACACCATCCGACACTGGAAGAGTCGACCTTCCGATGCGGACTGACACTTGAACTGTCGGACGACTTACATGGTGAAGCGTCGGAGTCATGCCTCGGCCGTCGGAGGTGTTTACCGGAGTGTCGGAAGCACGTCAGAAAAGCAACGTCGGTTGATGGATTTATAAAAAAAATCCTAAGATTAACTAATGAACATTAGAAAGACATATTTAACTAATTAAGACAATTGTTGAAATTCAGGGTTAGGTTAGGACTGTTCGTACGTGCATCCACCACGTCACCAACAACTTTGCTTGGAGCTGCTTTGGTTTCCTTGCTCTCCTGTACAAAATATAAATACACGACTACCACTTATTAAGCTTTATGGGCTGGTAAAACTTTTGTAACTTGAGACAGGAAGCTTATTAATAGAATGCAACTAATACTATTTGATTGCTCAATAAATCTGAACTTCTCGGTAAAACAACTGATTTCTAAACAAGATTAGATACCCTTCACTGACCTCCAATGCTGAAGCCATTAAGCTAGAAGAAACATCAACCATTGATTCCTTGATGCGAATAAATACATTGAAATCAAAGAAGATTTTATGTCTCTTGAAGCGTTTTGCTTCTTCATCCTTAGTGCGCTCCAATGCCTCCACCTCCATCTTCATCTGTAGATTTTAACTCCATAAATATATTGATAACTAAATTTGACAATAATATGCAATAATGTTGTAATACATTGAAACTAAAGAATTTTATTTTCCTCAAATCAATCCTTCATAATAACAGGATAATAATTTGTTTTAAGAGGCTAATCTGGACCTCCGAATTCATGGTAAGAACATGGGTGTTTAATAAGCATGGAATAGTCCAAAAAATAGACATAGCACTAGTCAATTTTCTTAGATTAGACACTCAGAAAAAATATGAAAGGAAATTTTGGTGATTTGCTTCATATAGGTTATTCGCTACTTTACAATTTTAATTCAATTTATTCAAATATTTTTAAACTTAGCAAATTTGTAGTGTAAAGATGCAAACTTAGGGATCTGCTAAAGTTATATTTATATTTAGCTGGAGTGCATTGACCTCAAATATATTGTTCCTTAAGTTTACACCTGGTAACCTACAAAGAGCCTTGCTAGGGTTGAAACCTGAGAATTTTATTTGATGAAACCAACTGCTCAGAGTAATAAGATAAGAAGATTTACAGAGAACATAAAATAAATTTGCATCATTTACCTTGTCAAAGTAGCATATAACCTTATCAAGTTGCTGAGACAATGGAGGAACAACTTGAAAGGTATTAAGATGATCGGCTATGGAACTTAATTTAGAGTAAAGTGTTTCTGCAGCACGAACTACTTCCAACTTCTTTGTAGGGAAACCCTCAAACCTCACCAAAACCTATGCAACACTGAATATGGTCAATAAACTTCAAGAGGAGTACAAGTTTAGAAAGTCTCGAAAGCATAAATTGTCATTTAGAGTCTGAAATGTTATTTTGTTGTTCAAACCAATTCTATCTATACATTCAATCTGCAATACCTGGGTTTCATCTGACAAGTCCTCAAGGTGAAGTTCAACATAATGGTGAAACTTTAATAATTCATCCATATTTCTTGTTTCAAAGCATTCAATAGCGTGCTTCATCTCCATAATCTGGGTCGCAAAGCGCCGTGCATCTTCTTCTATTTGCTGAAAATAAGATGACCTGTATTGGAAATTGAAACCAGATATCAAGCCAACATTAACACACTGAGACCTGTAGGTTAGTCATGCTAAAACCCATTTCACATTGTGGATTTCTAGTTGTGATTGTTTCTTGGATCAGGGAGTATTTCTCCATATCATGCAGAGAAATAAATAGATGAAAGTACCATTCTTGCCACCACCACCAACCAATTTTCTGCAAGCTCGTGATGATTTTCCTGTTTGGTCAGCCCCTTCCACTTTACCCTTCAAAACTCTATAGAGGTTACCTATTTAGAGTCATGATTCTCACAGGTAGACACATTAAAACCATTAATAGGACCTTGGGTACTCTTTTTAGGATTGTCGGGTTGTTCTCTCTGCATCTTGTCCAGATTAGTTGTCAAAGAATGTTTAGGGTCAAGACCTTGGGTGCCAATATTGATAGAACTAATTGGATGTGAGCTACCAGTAACCAGATTTCTTGGAAACCAAAGTAAAGGTGGAGCAAAAGCATTCATAAAAATCCTGGGCTTCACTGAAGTTTGGGTACTCTCTGGCAAAACTGATGAAGGGGCAAGTGGAGCTTGGCCAGAAACCTTGCTTTCTAGGTTTAAATCACTCCAAGAATTCGCACTTTCCAAAGGCTGTGAGGATTCTGAAGAATATGAAATCTCATACTTTGCCGTGGTCTGGCATCCATCGTCCTCTTTCATCTCATAGTTTTCTGTGGTCTGGCATCCATAATCCTCTTTCATCTCATGTATGCTCCTTTCCCTCCTACTTATATCATCCAGCATCTCAAAAATCATTTCACCTGTGCATCAAAATCCAGAAATTTTGCTTAATACAGTTTTTCAACCTAGTAGAAAATGTAAGTCCTAAACAAAACTTAATAATAACCTTTTACATTATGTGTCAAAAGAACAAAGACATGTGGATTTGGGACTAGTGGCCTACATATTTGTTCCAATTTAGATGCGTCCCCAGATGGCTTTCGCTTGTGGCCTTGACTTCTATTCTTCTTACAATCAGTTCTCTCCAGAGCACTAATAGAAGTGCTAGATAATGAAGAATGTTTCAGTTCACTGAGGCCTGCATCATGTTCAACAAAGGCACCAGGCTTACGATCAAATGATTCTACCCAGGTGTCTTCCACAACTCGAAGCGACTTGTAAAATTGCTACAATCTCTGCACAAAATCAAGTGGTTTCACTTTCAACCTGATATATTTACAGTGCTGAAGATCATTCAATCAAAATCTAATACCAAGAAAGAGAACAACATATAGACCTAGAAAATAGACATCCTGACGACAGAAATGAAAACGTTGACCGTAAATACCTTGACCATAGGTAGCAGCAGTAATGGCGGACTGGACTGTGCACCTAACCTAATCAACTACTTGAGTGATCAAGTCTTTGCAATTAGCTCCAACCATATATAATGCTTGTGTAATGTTTAACTGTCAGCCTATTTCTAAATTGCAGAATTCCATGCATCTTATTAGTCGCTGGTTTTCTGAATGGGCAGAGTTATAACTATTATAATGCAATAAACAGAGTTGGAACTCAATTGAGAAACAATCTTGGGCTACTGCTTTTGAATTGGTGTAAACCATTTTGTTTATTTGAGAAGCATTGCAAGGATATAAGACCATTCCTTGGTTGAGCATCCATCCAGTGGAAGGCATTGCGAATCCATCTAGCCAAGCTTGAAACCAATTAGAATGGAGCCATTCATTCATCCCTTTTGGTGAATAGGAAGTAGAGAATAGGAAGATTTGAACCCAGCATTTACAAGATAATGGCAAAGAGTAAAAAATTATTTTGGCCTCAATGTTGATGACACTGACAGGCCATAGGCCTACTGTTTGTTTTGGTTCATCTTGCTAGGTTGTGACTTTAAATTACTCCCATTGTCATAATCTTATCTCTATTCCAAGATTCTAAGACTAATCGATTATGCCAAATAAAGAGAAAAGTAAAAGTGAAAAATACAAAACCTTCAAATGAAACCTTAGTTTTACGCAAAACAACTATAATCCAATTTGATGGAAATCAACCACGAATTGAACAGAAAAAAAACCCAAAGTAAGCTAACAAGTCCAGGTATGTACACAAGTGACGAGACTATAAGTAAGGAAAATCAACTAGTCAGGTTATTGATATTTTTTAGATTATGGTCATTTATTGGTAGTATTCTCTTACCCTACTATCATGTTGCAGAGGAAGCCATCGATTGAGCCTGTCTAGATTTAGTACTAAGACCATTCTTACATATTGGATGAAATCTTCCACCATTCACAATGTTCGATTATAACTACGAAAGAACTAAGGTTTTCATAAGCTGATACATGAAATTTAGGAGGCAGGGAGAGTATACCTCTATTCTCTTCATTTCAGCTTCTGCTTTTATTTTTTGATTACTTTCTCAGGCTTACAAGAGAATCACATGGCCATGTATTTACCCTACTCTGCCTCCTCCCATGCTGCAACCCGAGCCTCTAGGACATTCAATTTAGCATGTTCCATATCATTAGTCTTGAGTGGTTTAGAAGCATCTTGCTCTTAAACTTCTTTACTAGCCCATCCCATGATATTTGACTTTCCCAAATTGTGCACCTAAAGCCATAATTTCCCTTCTAGTGCTCTCATGCACTTACTTCTCTGATAATTCGTGATGGTTTTTCAGGCCCAGTTGAGATTTTTTTACTGCCTCCACTGGTGCTACACATCTTCCTAGAGTAGATGGTCGTAAATTAACAGGGATCCTAGTTGAAGGTGTTGTAGCTCTGAGAGGGGTTCCTGTTCTTGAAGGCTCTTGGCTTGCAATAGGGGTCATTTTTGTCCCCATATCCCTCGTGGAATCTGATCTCACATTTGAAGTTGATGGGGTGTAGGATAGGTGTTCAGTGGCTAGGTCTGCGATGGGCTTATCCCCCTTTTTTCTCTTTTTATTCTTTATATGATTCACATTTAACCCTATTTTAGATTCTACATTTCCCCATTTCTCCAAAACATTACTACCATGATATCTCACTCTAAGACATTTTTTAGGACAATAGTGTTGGAGATAGCAATCCACACCTTTATATGCAACCAACATGGATTTCCATCACAAAAAGAGAAATAACCTCAGTGGTAAAGCAGTTTATCAACCGATGGTGGATCAGAGCTTTGATTCCTAGCATGTCCAATTTTCAACAAGGTAACACAGGCAAGTGGTTGGTGATGGAAAGGAGACCTGGGCCAGGGTGTTATTTGAAGGTGAATTGTTAAGATAGAAATCCACACCTTGTAAACAAACCATTATGGATTCCTAGTATTTAAAGGGGTGAAGCTTAATGGTACAACAACCCATTGGCCAAAGGTAGCTCCTGTGTTCAATTCCTATTCTATCTTGTTTTCAACAAGTGATATTTGTTGTAGTCAAAGACACATCCAATTAGGATATGTGGAATTTGAGAGCTAAAATGACACTAGCGAGGGACACACTAAATGTATTTAGTTCAATTATTTTAGATGCATTTAATATCTCTCAGCCACCAAGTGTGAAGACCCTTTTCATTTAGGGCTTAACACAACCACAACTCAGCTTAAGATGGGATGCAAACAAGTCACTTCCAGAGAGGTAAGGTCAAATCATCCCTGACCTACTTATAAGAGGTTACCACAATTCATATTAAGGTTGAGGGAGAACATCATAGTCCATATCCTAGCTAGGAGAGATCAAGACAGTCACAACCTACTAGGATATCATAGCCCGCTAGGATACACAGTTACAAGCCACTAGGATAGTTCTTACATGGTCCCATATCACTAGGATAGGTCTTACACAATCACATACCACTAGGATACACATTCACAACCCACTAGGATAGTTCTTCAACAGTCGCAAGCCATTAGGATAGGTCTTACATAGTCACAACCCACAAGTATACATAGTGACAACCCACTAGGATAGTTCTTACATAGCCACAACTAAGGTTTAGCAGCCTCAAAGGGATGAAGTCCAAGCTAATAGTCCAAGAGCATTCCATGACTACATTGCATACATTTCATAGAAAGTGTGTGTATCAAAATATTTAAGGCTCAATTTTCTCAATTTTTTGAAAAAAAAGACTTAAATAAACTAGCGAGGTATATACCAAACAAATCTTATATAATGGTTTCTTTTTATGCTAATGAAAAATCATCATTTGTAAAAATTGTAAAGAAAGTAAACTAAATCAAATAATGACTCTTCTATATTTAGTAACTCTTCATGTATAAACACAAAAAAGGAATCAATTGACATGTGAATACTAGTGGGCAATATGCTCTACAGTGTTGAAAATTTAGAAATGATTTCAAAAGAAAATCAACAAAACATAATTACTCCAATACCTGGATTATGACATCCCACCACTTGACCAAGCTATCATCACCTGCTGAAAGTAATGAAGTTTGTCCTATGAAGAATACCTCACCAATCCAATAAATGGAGACATCCATTACAAAACTAGTGGTTAAAGGAAATGTTGATCCTTTGAATAGTTCCTTCCATCTTATCTACAATATGCGATTGAATCATATGCATTACAAGGACGATGGCATAGAGGCTGTTGAAATAATATTTCTACAAGTTCCAGTTTGATCGTGAGCTTCCCATTCTTCATAAATGTGTGAAGGATCTAGGGGAACAATAGATGATGGGTATGGTCTTGTTGGAAAAGATTGATTTAGAAGTTAATGAGTGGATCTCACCTGTACATGAAGTGACTCATGGAAAAAATGTTAGGACTTTGCTTATCAAAATGGATCAAACATGACAAAATTCAACATAGGAAAATAAGGAAATGTAGGACTCTGTGGATTAGATTAGAGTCCATAATCCAACAAACCATGGCAATTTAACAACGCAAAATGAATAAGCATTTAACCATGTGCAGAAGTCGGCCCCCAGGCTTCTGGAGAAGAAAAGGTATAAATAAGTGATCAAAAGTTTTAATTTGAATGCAATTTCGGATCTGCTCTGAGGTCATTTTTTGTGGATTGAGGCAAACAGACTGAGGAATTTTGGGTATGTGACTGAGGCAAATTCGGCCCTGTGGAAAGACTGAAAATTTTCTTGGTCAAAATATTCATTTTTGGATAGTTTTTCATGAAAAAATTGCTGGGCTATGGAGAATAATTTTGGTGGAGCCAAGTTGCTTTCTCTTGGGGATGAAATCATAATTTTGAAGGACTGTTTTTTTTTTCCCTAGCTGAGGCACTGTGATTTTTGTGGGATAGTGACTGTTCATCTTCAACCATCCAACAGTCTGAATTTTATTACAACAACAACCATTTGACTTACCAACAGTTGCTTGTGACCTTATGTCCACACTGATGACAAGTTTTTTTTGGGTGTTTCACTACTCTAAAAATTTTGGTGGAAGAGAGTGAATATTTTAGCTCTGAAATTCAGGCATCACTGAGGCAACTACTGAGGAGTTTCGGGACTAAGGAGCAACAACATTAAAGGGTGTTATACATAGACAGTTGGAGAAGTGGGAGTTACTAAGCACTGTGTAAATTCATCAAGCAGTCCATGTTCAAGTAAGTATGACTTTACCTTAAGTCTGAAGCAACATTTGAATTGTGACTATTTTGATAGCCGTAGCTTTTTTGTTCATGAGAAATTTGATCAAAACTTATGGGTTGAAGGACTCTCCAAGGTTTAGTCCTGCACCCTTTTGGGTTCAGAAGGTAACAGTATTTACGACTGTGCATTGACTTGATACGACATAAAGAGTGATGATTAAGTGAGACTGTGCACTGTATGAGTAGATGTTTTGACATAAGCAGTATATCAGTAGAATCCTTGGTATTGTGGCATGAGCAGTGTATGAGCAAACTTCTTTGATTTAGCCAGTGACAACATTTGATAGTGACTAGGGACAAGGAAGTATCTACAAATCTCCGAGGATGAGTTTATTTTAGCACCACATGAAGCATACCAGGTACATATAGTCTGACCAAGAGCTGGATGGTGATAGACCTTGTTGATGATAATGCTGCAATTTGTGATGATAAACTAGTCACTTCTTTGGACATCTGAGGTTACTAACAGTCCTCTGATAGCTTGACACACAGCCTGAGTATGAGATGTTTGAAAGATAAAGCGGTATACTCAGTGGTGTGTTTATGAAGTGTGAAGTTGCACGATAATTCCATATTGATGCATGCTATGTAGATGATGCTTTGATAATGATACATGATATAATGATGAGGGCAGACATATATGCACACTTGTACATGATGATGAGTGCCTCGCTCTATGATGATGCCTAATTATGCATGCTTGATGCACCTGTTGATAATGATATATCTGGGCCGTTAGTGATATATCCCAAGATGAAAATTGCAACATTGATCTGGAAAAATATTTGTAGCTAGGGATGCAATTTGGTAAAGGTGGTTGAAAATTGAAAAATGTGTTTGAAGCCATTTTGGAAAGCATTTATCTTTGAAGAGAAACTAGAGAAAAAAATCCAAATATGTGGAGAGGTGCAGAATGTGAAATACTAAAGCCCTATGACCTTCTTTCTCACCAGGAATGTGTTTCAAGTGCCTCTGTGCACTTCATAAACACTTGTCAGGTTGTTTCAACAGATAGATTTTTCAAAGAAGAATTTTCTTGTTTTGGAACAACTCCAAACTTTTTGGTTTAATGATGAACCTAACAATGTAGAAATGTCAAGGATGTCAAAAGACCCCTGCCTAACTTTTAGAACGTTTACATAATCTATATTCTTTCCTCTAGTGATTGTTTTTCGCCTTTATGTATGGTAATTATCATCATCAACTAAAGGTATGTGTGTGCACATGCATAAATACTCAATGCACAGCTCAATCAAACAAAATAAAACATATTTATACCTTGATTTCTGGATCTTCACACTGTCTTCTTATGCTTTACCTTTCAAAACATCATTCAACATACTTCATTTTTTGTCATGTTGCAATAGTTTCATGTTAGGATCCATCAAATATATTTATGTTTGTTTATGAAAATAACAAAAAAATCTAAATAAATACAATTCTATTACAATGTAAATTACAACACTATTCAACTATTCAAGTAAATTAATTGTTAAGAATATATCACCTAATAAAACATGGATAACCAAAAATACTATGTATATAAGGCCATCGATCTAATCAAAACTCCATTTCTTGCCTCTTAACTATGGAAATGTTTCTCAACGTTATCTATAACAAGTTCCAATGGAGGAGTCAAATAGCAATAGTGAAAATTACACAGTAAAAATATAGAAATTGATGTTTTTTAATGTATTATTCCTTACCATTCATTGAGCTCCTCTCTGTTTCGAGAATAATTTAATATTCTCTACTAAACAGGACCAACCACGTGAAGGTGGAAGCTCTTATGGCCCCTCCCCCCCCTCACATCACTCTCAACTCCCCAAACCCAATGCCTATACTAGAAAATAACAATTTATTTCACTATTTCACAAAGCAAATAACAATGCATCTACAATGCAAATTATTTCACTCAAGAGTTGAAAAATGCTTTCATTAAATCATTATTTAAAACATTCATTAAACTATTCAATCATTCAACAGGTGAAAAAACCATTCATTAACTCATTCATTAAAACATTAATTTAGTCAATGGCAGAAAAAAAAATCAGTAAACAATTCAGTAAAGCATCCAGTCATAAAAGACTGATTTTGTTGTGCTATGCTTTCAAAAATATATTTCAAATTTACAAAAAGTTTTAGAGTGATGGATTTATAAAAGGCCTGTGTGGATATTCCGTGGCCTTGGAGTCCTGTGTTTCCAAAATTTTCCATTCACACCATTGCAATGTCAGAACCTTATTTGAGAGCCTGTCTACCTCCTTATTTCGCTCCCTGTAAACATGAGTGAAAGAGATTGATTAAAAGAATGAGAGAGAATGGGTTGTCTCTTCAAATAATGCATCTAGAGAAGCAGTTCTACATTTATGTATCTTATTCATCTAGTTTATAACCACCATTGAGTCACCATATACTTGTAACTGTCTGCAATTTCTTTCATTGGCAAAACAAAGAAGTAATTTCAATGTCATGAATTTTGCATAACTGTTGGTTCCAGTTCCCAGGCCCAAAGAAATTTGAAAAAAATGACTTTGATTTAGATATAAGCATGCACCTCCTGAGTTTGTGCACCGAATGCTTTTTTTCTTCCATCCAATTGCTAGACCTCCAAAGTGGCCGATGGCACTTTGCGCTATGAAAGAGTATTGCAGAAGAAGTGATGTTAAACTAGTTTCAACTTCCAACTCTAGACCCATTGTTTCTTGTGGAAGGATGACTTCTGGTGATAGAACCTGCATCATCCTTTTTAGGGCAAGATTTTTCTGGGTGCTTACTAGACCCCTGCAGTTTAGGGAGACAAATTTCATTTGGGCACCCCATTTGGGGTTTGCATTGCTCTAAGCACCCCGAAAATGGTTGTTTGTCTGCCACTTGCATGATCCCTGAGCGCCATGCTCTGGGCCATAGAGAGGTGAGATGGTCTTCCTCTCCCTTTCCCTTTGGATGTGATCCTGGCATTTACCCCTAGTCCTTTTGTAGGGATTTTTGGTTTTTGAGGGATTGGAACGTCCCTTGAACAAAGGTGGAAACGGATAGAGGAGGACTGAGTGGGCGAGTCATTTTTTATGGTGGAAGGGGAGGCTGCCTGGTTTGAATTGGAGGTACTTTTGAATGCTGGGGAGGAGGTGTCTTTTTTTGGGGAGGGGGACTGTTTGTGATAGGGGTAGGCAAAGATTTTTCCTCATTCAAAGATAAATCATTCAATTTCTTGCTAAGGGAAGAAGTGTTCATACCCGGTGGGGGAGACGCGATCCGACTTTGTTCTGTCTGTTGAGGAGGCCCTTCTGCTGCTACTGCTCCCGCTCTTTCTGGTTGATCCAATGGTTGTTTTGTGCCCTTCGACCTGAGAAGATTTTCGTCTGAAGCTATGTTCGGATCAGTTTCTTTGGAGCTCCGGGCCTCTGTTCGCCTAACCCACTTCCTTCTTCCAGTTGTTGAGGGAACAAAGTTTGGGCATTCTCTTGCCAAATGTCTTGTTTCATGACATTTGAGACACCGAAATGGGAGCCCTTCATAGTCCAACAGCTGTCTTTTTTGCTTGTTTTGCCATACAAAATTAAAGGCTTCAGGAAGACTGGTTCTGATGTTCAAAGAGACTAGGATCCTAGCTACCTTTTTTATGTCCGTCTGCTGAAACGAGAGGTCCGCTTCAATGAAAGTCCCCAGCTCATTCCTGATTTCACTAAGGCAGGCTGAGTTCTAGAATTCCAATGGTAGTCCTGGCAGGCGAACCGAGACTGGTATTGTGTCCAGTTGCTCTGTTTCCGCATCGAACAAGGTGGTCCACTACTTTAGCTGAAACGGGGTTTTCCCATATGTCCAGACTCTGCTGCGTATTTGGTCTGCATCCTCTCTGCATCTGAACAGGAAGCTGAACCATCCATTTGCAAGGGAATTAATAACCGGGCCTTCACCTTGAAGCCTTGTCCAATTTTTCCTGGCCCATTCCTTGATTTTCCCCAGGGTGGGGTTTCTGCCTGTGATTTTCCCGATTAGGGTTAATCCATCCATCTCTCATGCTTCTTCCATGGTGCACCGGACTCCACAATTTACATTAAAATATCTTCTACAGGGATTTAAACACTGAATATTTCATTTTTTGGAGTTCAAGTGTTCGGCGGCGTCTCCTGTGTGTGCTCCCTGTGACACTAAAGGATTGATTTCCCTGTTTGGGGTTCCTTATGGTTCTTCCTGGGGAAGTTTGATGAAAATGGTTGTTGTAGCTGTGCTGTGAGGTTGAGGTTGGAATAATGAGTACGGGCCTCCTGCTAAAACCGGGTTCAATGTCCGTGCTGTGAACACACCTAGCAGCTCTTCATCTGGCGGAGAAACTGGAACCCTACTCTCTTCATCTGGCGGAGAAATCAGAACCCTACTCTCGCTTCCAGCTGTCAAATTTTCCAGTGTGTTCTGCACTGTGTCCGGGGACGGTATACCAGTAATTTCCGGTGAGGAGAAGATGTTGAGCTCTTGCTGCCACGGATCAACAGAGTTGTCTGCCATGTCTACCAGACCTACTCCCAACTCACAAAAACCTCCACAAAAACCTCCTTATTGAACTGAGTGTCCAAAATGAAAACAATTCTATTTCTTATTATATATTATATTTTTTTTATAAACAGCCCGTCGGATATCCGACGCATTGGTGTCGGATAACCGCCAGTTTTGCTTTCGCAGACGTCGACAAACCACCCTGGAAGTGTCAGTTACCCATCGGATATTTGACGCGTCAGTGTCGGATAACCGCCAGTGTTGCTTTCGCAGATGTCAACAATCTGACCCTTCTAGTGTCGGTTCCCCAACACTACCAGGGTCGGAAACCCAACTCACTTATGTCGGATATTCGACGATTCTATAAATATTATGTTACTAGCATTCTGATGATTGATTGCTGTTCGACACATCCGTGCGAAATGTCGGACGACGTTGGATTCTGTCGTCGAATTTTGCGTTCAAATATTGTAGTGGAAACCACAAAATAAAGGAGCAAGTTAAGTCACGAACACTGGGTGACTGAGGCTACTATTTTCCAAATCAAATACATCAAACCATGTTGTTTAACCCATGTAACGTTGTACTGACTTTCTAACTAAACTAAGAACTCCAAACCCAGACCCAGTTTAGTGGAAGTTGAGATCTAGTTGCACCTCACTCGAGAGTGTAGTTGTAGCCTTCTCTTGAAGTAAAACGTTTTACTTTCAACCTACATTGATCAACCGATAATTTGGTATTTTTTTTAATATATAAAGATAATGTTTTTGGTGTACTGACATCCACGAAAAACACTGTTACAAACTCTATAACAAGGTTTCCAAGATGCATATCTTTGGCCAGCAAAATATTAAGACCAGTAAGGTTTTATCGACGAAGCTCAATCTAATGATTAGATTCAAAGAAATCTAAAAAAAATGAGGTCCCGTAAGTTAAAAGTTAAATATTAAGATTTTATTTTTATTTGTAAGTTTTACAAAAAGATGAGACACCTAACACACCATCTCCCATTGCTGGGATGTAGAGTACAAGTCACTGATCTAGCTGTAATTACAGACTTCAATTTGATTTCTAATGTTATGGATGGATACACAATTTCCATCTGGAGTGCATATCACTCCCACCTAGACAGTAGAGTAGTTGGACTGTAAAATGAATTTTAGGATGCATTCATCTTTATGTCCCATCTTTTAAGCATTGCCCCACCTTTTTAAAATCTCGTGTTGCTTAATAAATCCGAACCTAGACTAAATTAGGATATATTCATCTTGATGTCCCATTTGGACTGTAAAATGTTAAATTAGGAAACATTCATCTTCATGTCCCATCTTTAAATAGTGCACCTCCCTTTCTTAAGCTATTGTTACTTGATAAATCCCTCAGCTAAACTGTACAGTGTAAATTTGGATACATTAATCATGTCTCATTTTTTAACCAGTAAACATATTTTCCTTAATCTCTTGTTGTTCAAAAAAGACAGAAATAAAGATAGATCTGTAAAATATTAATTGGGAAACATTCATCTTCATGTCCCATCTTTAAAGGATTAAGCTAAACTCTAGACATGCACCCAAAATTCGGTAAGTTTTCTGGCCAAAATCTGGCGGAAATTGTTCAAAAGGTAGTTTTCAGTGATTGGCATTGCATAATCGGGGTGCCTCGAGGGTAATCGAGGGTCCTGGATCCATTTCTGCAATAAAAATTGCAATTTTAATACTGAAAATTTCATTTTCAACAACAAATCTTGTTGCCAGCTTCTAGCCAAACTTGCCTAAAAAGGTGCAAATGGTCTAGATATTAGCCAACTCCGTCTGTAAACATTGCACCTCTTTTTCTTAAGCTCTTGTTACTTGATAAATCCCCCAGCTAAATTGTATAGTGTAAATTTGTATACATTCATCATGTCTCATCTTTTAACCAATGAACCTCTTGTTGTTTAAAAAATACAAAGATAAAGATAGATCTATGGTAGTTTTGATAGTGCTTTAATTAGTTTTTAAAGTTATTTTAACTAAATGGTATTTCTCTTTCTTCTACCCCAAATTAAAAACCCTAAAGATGTAAAAATAATTTGTTCTCATCTTTTAACTAGTTAACCTATTTTCTTTAATCTCTTGGTGTTTAAAAAATATAGAGATAAAATAGATCTACGACAGTTTTGAAAGTGCTTTAAAAAAAATTTTAAGTTATTTTAACTAAATCGTATTTCTCTTCTTCTGCCCCAAATTTAAAACCATAAAGATGTAAAAAATTAGTGGATAATTTTGCACTCAGACAAGCCATGTTGGTTGGTCTATCTGAGCACTACTCAAGTAAATAAATATATAAAAACAATCATCTTATGTGAAAAAAAAATATTAACATAAATTATTATTTTGTATGAAGGGTCAAGCTTAAATACCATCTCAGTGATTTTTCATTAGTTTTTCAAGATGTTTACTTTAAATATCTTTTTTATAAGTAATAGATTCCATATTGCAGCCCTTGTTCTGAAATTGCTTGTTGACAAATGGCGAACTTTATTCCTTTATTGTGGGGGTAATTTGGTATATTCATCACATTACACTATTTGATCTAAGGTTGTATCTAAAGCACTATATTCTTGTATTACAGGCCAAATAACCACATTTGGAATCCTTTTCCACCAAAGCTGGGTTAATTGGACAAAAACACTTATTGAGGGCATCTCTAAGTTCCCACCCTTTGGTAATTGAGATTGAAAGAGATTCAGACAAATAAATATAGTATCTATAAATACAAGCATACCTTGGTCCTGTCGTCGATCCAATTGGGATGACAGAGAATGGAATACAATTCTTTCTTGGAAGAGAATTCTAATCCAATTGGAATAACAGAGAGTGGAATACAATTCTTTCATGAATAGAATTCCAAAGGCCAATCGAGCTTTGCAAGAAGATGGGAATACTAAATTGGAAGCATCTTCTCCCAAATGGAGCCGAAATTGCTGGTCAAGATGAATGTCTGGTTGACAACGCTGAGCCTGCAAAGATCTCTAGGTGTGATTAAGCTGAGTATATGCGATATGCAGCTCTGTGGCAAATCCCCCGTCCTCATCATCATCCCTTTCTCATTCTTCTCCATCTACAAGGCCTCGATAATAGGAAACAAGAGTAGTTTCTTACCAATAGACCCACTCACCAAAATCCATTTTATAACATTACTCTTCTTCCCAATCTAGGCAGTGTAATGCTACGAAGGAATTTTTTTTTTCACAACTGCAACCAACATGGAGCTAATGCATGAATATATGGATTACCCCTCCCTACACGGGAAAGGACAACCAACATATCCACTTTGGAACCAATTTCAATAGAGTCTTTCTTGACAATCTCTATCCTAGATGAAACAGTGAAAACTATATTGCTAAATATGATTTGAACCAAATTCATCCATGTGAAGCAATTTGTCTTTGACACTAATAATTTGCCTGCATTACCTTTTCCACAAGAGGGAATGTTGGTCAATCTTGTGGTGTCCTTTCTTGCCTATTCATCCATCTGTCTCCAATCCTTTCCAATGGCGAGGGAAACAGACAGGATGCGATACTCCACAGAATCTTAGTCCCAAAAAGTTCAGGCTACCTTACTAAAACTGGCCCTGCTTGAAATTCTATGCAAACCCATAAGATTACCTTTCACCTCTCTACAGACTGGATATTTGAATTTGAACTTGAAAAAACTGTATTAGATGAGCCACAACGAAAGACAACTCTATTCCCAACCTTTTTAGTGACGGTTCCAAGCCAAATCAAGGTGCAGAATTATTACAACTTAGATGAAAGCTGTGAAGAAATATAGTGTAATAAGCATTAGAGAGGACATGCACTATAGTCTAATATAGAGATGTAATCGAAAATTTGACAGATCCAAGAACATGGTTTATACCCAATCATCTCATATAGTAGATTTTATTCCGTGTCAACCATGCCACAAATTTAACTGTAAATATATTTCCTAGCATCTCAGAGAACCTGTTACTTGAGGTGAAAAATGTTTACCCGTATCATCGTCATCCTTTGATCTCCACCCTTCACAGCTTGAGCTTTACCCCATTGCATCTTGTATCATGTATTCTGCTCTATTACAGGCCCACCACTACAGTCACCTTTCAGCCTTGGATTGACGTGCAGACTTTGGGCGGTTCCTCGCCATCAACTGCCTTGAGACCTTGCAGCTCAAGCATGAACTGAGATACAAATGTAAAAGGCTCATCAACTTTGAGTCTAAAGATTTTAGACGAGTTATCAATGTGAGCCTTCCGAGGATTCCCTATCAATTTTATGGAAGAAACCAATGTCAACCCACAGGGAAGAAGCATGATGTGCCCATTCTTCTCCATTTACTGGCCAGTTAAGGATATTGATTGAGGGCAAGGCTCCATTGCTCCTTCTCCCAGATGACCCCCAATGTTTTGGTTTCCCTGCAAAATAGTAACTTCTTCTGCTACTATTCATGCTTTCAGGCCAATGACCCAAGCATCCTTCACCATCCTTTGCAACCCAGACAACTCATTTGTTTCATTCATTCACTCTAGAATGGTTGCAGATATTCACCCATATTCAGCCTTGACAGGCTTATTGATTGAAACAGTTCATGTCGATAATCTGAATGATTCTATGTGAGGTCTCTACGAAGCATTCTTACTCTGACTATCATATACTCCTTTTAAAATAATGACCCGAAGAAAGGCTTGTCTTGGTCCTCCTCCTCTCCCAAACTATCTCTGATTAAGCCATCCAAACTCTTTGTCCTCTCATCTGCATTGAAGATTGGACGGGATCCAAAAAGATGGAAGAATTCTAAGGATACAAATAGTAAATACAGACCTGCAAACAACAGTATGATATGTGTTAATTTCAACCGCTCTCCTCCATTAGAATCCAATTTCCCTTTCTTCATTAAAAACGGCCCTCTGGCTTCAATCCAAGCACCTTCACTGATCAAAATTCACTGCCCAAACCTCCAGCCTTGTAAAATTCTACTGTTTTATATTGATGGTATTCTTCAATGACCTACAGGTTTTCTACAGCTTTAAAACCACATCAACAGACGGTTTCTAGCAATGGATTCCACTGTCAGTACTATGTAATAGAAAACCCAACTTCAGATCTACAAATAAGGTCAAAACAGGAAAAGGATGTTGCTTCCTCCACATACTATAGCATACCAAAACGCTTATGAAAAGAAGTTGTGGAACATGGCCAACAAAATGAAAATTGAAGGGGACGATCGGAAAGGCATGCCCACAAATACAAACCCACGAAGAAAAATCAAAATTTTAAAACAGGAATCGCCCAGTCTGACAGCTTCCAGCCAATATTTCAAACAGTTTAAAAACATAAAAAGTGGAAAAAGGTCCCAGCAAGAGGACAATCAAGATGTAAACTGTTGCTGTAGAAAGCAAGGAAGGAAGGAGAGTAGAGTCTCTGGGAAATAAAATTAGTGTCTCATAATCTTCCACAAAACATACTAATAAAAACTGAAAAACCTGTAGAAATCCCACACCAATAGAAAGGAGAAAATCTTGTGGAAAGAAAATTATTGCCAGTAATTGGGGAAAACCCAAACAATCAATGGTCAGCTTGGGAAAGTCACTCACTACCTCCGAGCCTAAGCCAAGTGAATGATATTTTTCTCCGAAGCAAGTAATGCCCATATCAATGGACAACAATAACTCCAAGAATTAGACAATTCATTACGTCCGGGCCTGTATGTAGCACGACAGGATTTTTGTCAAACCCCAACCAAAGTCAAAATAACAAAAAATCAACCCTAGTAAGCAACAACGACTTTTTAAATCCTGTGAGATCGAGCTCACCTGAAGAAAAATCCTCTTTCGATTCGACCAAATTATTTCTGGGCGTATCTTCTGCTTGTATCCCTCGTCGATGCTGTCGGATTTATTTAAGGATTTTGACACAGCTTCGCCATCGATGAACTTAGCGAACGAAACCCCTGGCATTGGAATTTACAGGCTGAGATTGGTGAATAAAATCTGAGATTATGGCACCTCCGGACATTATTTTTATTTCGAACCAGTGCTTCTACCTTCGCAGGATTGGAACTGCGACCTTCCGAAGAAACTATCAAATATGAAACCGTCGGCTACTGAAGATGAAAACTGGAAACTAGCTGTACTACATAAATTTTTGGAATCAAGATTTCTTACAGGTGGCATTTTATAGATCATTGGCACTGAGTTCAATGGCTTCGAACTGTAGAACAAGAGAAACAGCTAATTTCGTTCCTCAAGAACTGTTTAGAGAAAAGGCAAGAGAAAGGTTTCGGGAGAGAACGAAACAGAAGGAGAAACACTACAACCTAGAAAGGGAAAAATGTGGTATATTGCAGTTTACATTAGCTCGTCCCCAATCCCCTACTTGTTGCCTCAACATATGAATGAAACTACCGACTGGGACAATAACAACAATGCTTTTCTACCTAGTTTAATGTTCAGCAAATATTCAATGCTAGACAATGAATCAAGACTATGCAGAAGCCCTCCACTAGCTGAAATCTGATGCTCATGATCTCTGGCCATTGCTCGCTACTATACTCCTCAATAGGAAGGCATCAATATTCAATCAATAGGAGCATTCTCTAGCTTGCATCCAGGATAATTTCATCTACCATCTGCCCAATTTCCTCAAGCTGTGTCTACACCTAATACAAATAGTTCTCAGAACGTGTTTTGCCCAGTATTCCATAGAAATGGCCTGTAGCTACGACGGCTCATTAGAGTCATTGTATGGAAGGCAGTATTCTTCACACAAAGGAAGCTTCCCAGAGTTCAAGTAAAGTAAATGGAACGTACTGAACACCTGAACCGCCTGTACATGCACCACAACCACAGCGAAAATTTCTTCAATCATGGCACACTTTGATTGGAAGATAATAAAAACACGTGATGAAAGCTGATTCGCTGCAATGATGACGAAGGTGAACAGTGTTTGTTTTTACACACAGTGGAATTTTATTGCATAAATGGACGACGATGCTACACTCGTCTCAAACACAACTTCTGAGAGAAAACACCTAACGGCGTAAAAATAATAAAATGCTATGTACTGATCAAGTTTGACTCTAACTATATTGTAAATCAACATTGGTATTTTCATTTGGTAGGAGGAGTGTAGTTATTGAGGGTTTTAATTTTAAGTGTGAAAGAGACAAAGAATGAATGCGTGCCTCTTCCTTTTTTTGAAGTCATACATATGAAGTGTCTTTCATATTTGCATAACATTCTAAGGAGAACGATATTGCAATTCACATTCCTTCTAGAATGTTGTAGTGCATGGCATTGCTATGAAGGTCAATCCTTGGTATTCATTGTTACCAATTTCAATGGTTGACATTGTTAATGCCAATCCTTGGTTTTTATGCATAGTCAATTCCCAAACGATCTTGAGGGGGATTTGTTTCTTGTTACTGCAATTTATGGTGGAATTAGTATGTACTTTGGTTGAGATTGGTCCTATGGAGGCCCAATGTAATTATCAGATGTGTGGACAACATAGGGTAGTAACTTAGGAGAGAGAGATCCAAGTGTGTATATATAATTTGCATGACCACTCTACATGCACCATTTACTAATATTGATTAGACCCATAATTTGTAGGACAACATTACTCTCTTCTCTACACATAAGAATATATGTTTTTCTAGTTGATGGTCATCATCTTACTATGCATATGAACCATTGGTGAAATTTATGACAGTTCATGCAATAGGCATAGCCAATGCTTGGATCATGTATTTGTTATTAATGTTTGCAAGTTTGCTCATGAGTTGCAAATCAGATTCTAGTGATGGCAAACACGAAAAATGTCAAAATCAACATCATCAAATTAGAAATGCAATTTTAATAAACATTGCATGATTAGATTCCAATGATGTCAAACAAGAAAATGTCGAGATTGTAAAAATATTATTTTATATTTTAGTGTGAGATGTATACTTGAGTATAGTTGGAAATGTTTTGATTTACAATATGACAGAGTTCCCCTTTCATATTCTTAACATATGTGTCTTCGAATTGTTTTAATGTCATCAAAATCTCACTATACAAAATTAATATAGATTATGTTGATTAATAGAAGTAATTCACAAAAACATATAAGGCCCAATATACTATGATCTTTATGCAAATGAGGGAAATAACAAGAGAGTGGTTCTTCCTACTAGTTACATCATGGTGTATTGGTTGCAATGTGAATATGATTTTTTTCACTAAATGCCTATTGCTAACTTTCCACATATTTTCCTAATAAATGTTCATAGCATGGGTAGAATTGATTTTGTGATGTATGTATTCAATTAAACACTTAGTTTTTATCAAATAAGAATGTGTTACCATGTGGAATTGAGTTTAAGAGATAGATATATTTATGTTATAGAAACAAAATACACTTATCTTTTTATATAAACATAAGTTTCAATATACCATGATCCTTATGTCACTATTTCATGATGTAGATTTACATATATAAATTTAAGGATATATTGTGTTCCATGTGATAACAAATGCTTATTTAATAAGCACTACAATAATAATAATGTCTTTATTGAAACCTAAAATTCAATATCTTAATATTTTATATTTTAATCTAAATTTACGTTTACAAATTTAAAATTCAAACTCTACTCCAAATGATAATACATGCTTATTTGATAGAAATTAAATGCTTCAACAAAAAAATTTGTTTAATTTTTTTGTTAATATTTAAATTTACAAAGTTAAGTTTTATATTAAACCTCTTGTGTGAGCACGCATACACTCATATATCTTTTTAATAAACAAGTTCTTTCTTAGTTAATAAAATGTAAAGTGTTCATTTCTTCTTCCACCTCTTTATTAATCATATCTCTTTCATTCATAATGTAAAATGTATCTTCAATGTGTCCCCTTACATAGTTTATATATGTGTCAACCATAAAAGTGTACCTCCAATGTGTCCTCCTTACATATTTATATATGTGCCAACCATAAGGTAAAATTGGTATTTCTGCTTTTACCAATTTACTAACCTTATTTACATAATTATATTTGCATATCCTTTAATTATATTATATGGACATTTCCCTTGAATATCCCTTAATTACATTATAAAGACATGTACATATACTATGAAGTAGTTTATACAAGTATATTAACTTTATACTTTATACTTTTTCTTTTTTTATGTCATCCTTTTGTAATGCTATGCTGTAATTTATGCATTGAGTATAAATGTAAGGTATGTCATTTTTACAAAGTTATAAATAAGGGTGCATTGAGTATAAAGGTAAGCTATGCCATTTTTACAAACAAGTGTTGTTGTAGGAAAACTTAGACCGTGTCTAAATAAGAAAAGTTAAATAACTAAATTGCTTTATTTTTGGAATGTTAAATTTTAGTTATGTTTTGGCATTGACATTCATCTAATACTCATTATAAAATTGATTGTGAAGTAAGGATCCCGTACTCATTATAAAATTTATTGTGAAGTAAGGATCCAATAGAAGTAAATGTAAATTTAGATGCATATATAAAGCACATTAACTATTTTATGATTTATGTTCATTTTCTCAAACCAAAGATGCCTTGGCAATCTGGATCATCACTGAGGAATTGATTGACTCCTCTTTTCCGTGGGCTTTTTTTGATGGGGCTTCTTAATATCACACCTATGGGGGTGGAGCTACCCTATTTCTATCAAAAACCCATAATTTCAAGATTCAAATGGGCCTAGGGGACGTAACGAACAATTTTGCTGAGCTCATGGCACTAAAACTCCTTCTATGTTTTGCCTTGGAGAAAAATTGTAGAAGAATTCAAATTTTCGGAGACTCTTTAGTTGTCATTAACTGGGAGAACAAAGTTCAAAGATGAAGAAACATTTCCCTCATTACTCTTTTTGAAGAAGTTAGCAGACTCATGACAAATTTTGATTCCATTACCTGCCGGCATGTGTACAGGGAAAGAAATTATGATGTTGACCGCTTGTCAATAAGAGGTTTAATGATGGAGCATGGTACTTGGAAATTTGTGGAAACTAGGGATTCAGAATTCTATGAGTTCTACCACAGACCATTTTATTGAATTTCCACAAACTTCCAATGCCACATGAACAGACAGTTTATAATGTTTTCAGCAATTGACTGGTCATCACCTTTCTACAACAACCACTTTTTCTCCCTCGGAATTTTCCAGTTTTTTAAAAATGTACATGAAGTTATTTGGAATCTACATGCATACAATTTGCTGACAAATACAGGGAACATGCCACTCTTGCTTTTGAAGAACTTTTTTCCAGACTCTGAACCGATAGTTTTATTTTAGAAATTATGCACAGGTTGGTGTCCAAACAACATAATCATGACCACAATATGCATGCATACTTTCATATGTACTCTAACACTCTTTTTTGATAAATAAAATACAAGTTTTTTTTCTTTGGAAAAAAAATTGATTTATGTCCATTATATATATATATATATATATATATATATAATAAACTATATATTAGAAAAAATAGTTAAAAAAACATATAATAAAAAAGATAATAGCTTATTTATGATAACTTTAAACCTTGATTTTATGATAATATAAAAATATGTTAACGTAACATATTAGAAAGAATATAAATATAAATTTGTACTCTTAAATAATTTTTCAGTAGTTTATTTTAACATATTGTATTTTATAACATGTTTTACAATTGAAATTGTTTTTTTTAATCTAAATTATTTTAAGTTAAATTTAAACAAATACTTACAAATAATATATTAATGCTTAATAACGATATAATAAATTTTAATTATACATCATTTATATAGGAAATTAATAGTTAACAATTTTAAATATTAAATATTAAATATGTATATAATTCTATTATGTTAAAAGAGAAAAATATCATTAATTTTAAAAAAATGACAACTTATAAAAATAATAGTTTATTTATATTAATTTTGAATATAGAATGACATACACCTTTAGGCTTTTAAACTCATTTTCACCTCTTTGTTTAAAAGTATGATCCTTAAAGGTATTAAAGATGTACACAAATAATTAGACAACTCTTGCAATTTCCATGCATATCTCATTAAAGAAGATCAAGATGTGATCATCTTGCATGTCCTCAAAACAATGCAATTGCCACCCTTATCTCATGTAAGAGGATTGACTTGTGCATAACTTGCATGAATTGAATGGCATTCAATTGCCCCAATTATTTTTTAATTTGAAAAGGAGCATCAGTAGAGGTGGATAAGCATTGCTTGAGGTGAAAAGGTGTTGCTTTAGATGGCAATATTATGTAATAACTTTGACACTTATAATTAATATAATTAGTCACAAAAATTACATGTGTACATGGTATAGTGGTAAGGTGTAACAATGTTTCCCCCTCCACCAAAGATTAAATTACATCCTTATTCCCCTGGAATAGTAGGTGTGTTGTCCTCTATGCTTAAAAAAAAATAGTCATAAAAAAAGTACTTTGAAACTTTCTATTTTTATTTTTAACACCCTATTCGATTCTCGTTGTATTTTAAGATTGGTTAGTATATGTATTTTATTCGGCCAGATCTATGTATATGAAAATTGTATTGCCTAACATAATGCATGATGTGATAGTGGAGATGCTCGAATTACTAGTTTTAAGTCTTCAATTCTTTAAATGCAAAATAAAATTATCTGGCCTGTGCATGCCTATCTTCCTCATGCTAGGACTAGGCTATATATTACTTTTGTCTACCTAAACCAAGATACGCATAACACCTTAATTATGGGCATGTTTGGCATAGATAGGAAAACCAACTACCTAGCATAGAGTAAGGGCAAGGGAACAGCCCATAAAGTGTACTTTCAAGTTTAATGAATCAAATTGAAGAAAATACTTGCCATGCTTAAATAAATATACATGGTTTAAACTTACGCATTCACTTGTTCACCTTTATTAATAAGCGGTCCCACTATACATCATACTATGACACGGTTCACTCACGGGATTGTAAAACACGCTTCCCTTTTATAATACGGTGGGGTTTGTAGAATAGCAATAACATTTGCCAGAATTTTAATACACTTGGGTCCATGTACATTGTTGAGAAGATATGATGTCGACGATAAACCTGGGTCCATGTACATTGTTGAGAAGATATGATGTCGATGATAAACCTGGGTCCATGTACATTGTTGAGAAGATATGATGTCGATGATAAACCTTATTCGCAATATGATGTCGACGATAAACCTGCTAGAATTTACATTTGCAATAACTTCTCAACAATGTACATTTGCCAGAATTTTAATACACTTGGGTCCATGTACATTGTTGAGAAGATATGATGTCGACGATAAACCTAGGTCCATGTACATTGTTGAGAGATATGATGTCGACGATAAACCTGGGTCCATGTACATTGTTGAGAAGATATGATGTCGATGATAAACCTTATTCGCAATATCTCACAATGGTAAGAGTGTAGAATGACAGAATCCCCACAATGAATTGTTGCTTAGACTCACATTGTTCCCTCTAATGACATCCTTGCAATAGGTGTGTTGGATAATCTATTTATATATATGGGCCCTATAGTTGAGCCCTCGATAATGTGAATTCTATACCAAGTAAACATAATTTAGTTATATTTTTTTTAGGTAAAGGATAAACATTTTTTTTAAATCCGGGGGGAGCTATGAAATTCAATTCTATTATGTATTGTGAGATGGTGTTGAGCTATGAAATTCAATTATGCTATGAAACTTGTGATGGAAGCTAAAAAATTAAGCTTATACTTAGTATGTTCTTTAAAGTATTCTCATATTAGAATATGTACATGGTTTTCAACATATGTACTGATCTTGGGGGAATTATTTAATTTTAATGTTTGTATGAATTGTATAGATTAAGAATATTAGTATTATAATTTATTGTTAATTTTGGAAATAATAATATATATTCTCCTTATTTATAATAAAAAGATGATTTTTTTAAAATCATTTCAACAAAATATGAAAAATTTATAATTTGGTTAGAATTGCATTCAAATACATAACATTGTATTGTCTACATAATCACAACTTTCGAAAGAAGACATAAAAAACTAGATGGTTATGTGGTGAAGGAGGACAAATGACTAATTGCATGCATGTTGACATGTGTTGATATTGTTTCATGCACCACGGGGTTTGAGGATAATGCATAGTGCACTACAAGTCATCGTGCTCACACATTAACATAGGATCATGAATAATTTAATTAACTTTTCATTTCCCAAAACCTCAAATTCTAATTCTGTTTTCCAAGACCACCACTGCCTGTAGAACTCGTCTGTTTAGGCTTAACTCCTAACGAAGCCAAGGGGGGTAGTCCCTACCAAAAGAGTTTCTAAGGCTCTTAAGTGTTTTAATTGTTTCAATTGATTGGGTTGTTTAAGGAGTTAGAAATGAATAAATTGTTGACACGACACTATGCAAAATTATACAACTAAATTCAACAGCATTGCAAGATATATCAATAATCACAATATGACTATAAGCAAAATAGAGAGTACAAGAATTGAACCAGTGCCAATATGGAGTCACAACACAATGAATGCTCTTGAAAACAAGGAACACAGTTTGCTTGTGTACTTGGTCGATTTTAATTATTAGAATGATGGGTGATTAAAGGAAGGGGATTCCCGATATACCAAGTGGTACTGCGAATATGTCTGGAATTTTGGAAGAGTGGCTCCGCACGGGAAAATGCGGGCTAGATGGAGTCATGGGGGGTGTTCAACACTACACCACAAGGGTGTAGGCTAACGGGACCCCATGGTCACTTTCTAGTTGTTCCCGCTTTCCCTGAAGAATTTTCCCACTACTTCTCCAAAATCGTTTACGCTGGATTTTCGTAATGTTTTGGGTAGAATCACTGACATATTTCCACTTTCCAAAGACAATGAATAATGCAACTTTCATTTAAATATATGTGGAAGAGAGGGTGGACCTTTCACTCTTCCATGAAATCAACAAAATTTTGTAATCCCTTCACAAAAGTTGTAATGCTACGTTCAGTTTAGCAAGTGGCCATGACTTCGTGCATTGTGTATGGCACTTAGCACTAAAATATACGTTCTCAAATTCTTGGTAGCTAAGTGTGCCTGTGCTAATGATGGTGGTGTTGAAGCCATTGGTAACATTTGTTACATCCTACAAACCAGGTTTGCTCTCCACCATAAAATATTAGTTTGGTTACATCTCGGGGTAGGTTGCTGATATGAGCTCTGCTAAATCATAATATGAATAATTGTCTTGTATCTCAATGGTCACTTGCGATACTGGTACATACCATCTCCTAACACGTGAATACAAGATTTATGACAATATTTTAAGTTAAATTATGTTATGAACTAATTGTTCTCATGAAGTTTCACTGTTTTTAGAGAGTGGAGAGGAGATTTTAGAAATGACGAACAATACTAAAGCTTATAGCTAAATCTTACCTAGTTTGGCATAATAGAGACAAATTAAAAAAAATGGAAATGTTCCAAATAACGAATTATTAGTCCCTGCTCCGCAAGGACGACAGCGATCTATCAGTTTCCCAATTCATTGACTCTCATTTAACTTTTTATTGCGAAGGTCGAGTAAATTTTATGAAATTTTTTATATTAAATTTATGTTTTTTTAAATAAAAATAAAATAATATGTTTTTAAATTAAAGAAACTAATTTTGTAATTGATTATTGGATTATTCTATGGATTTGACAATTGATCTCTAATGTGCAAAATAATTATTAAATTAAAAAAACAGAAACGGGCCACGTAAATACTTTTTTCAGATGGAAAGATCCACGGGAAATCCAGCAATACTTCCCCACATTCGTGGATGGTAGAGGTGGTAAACCGCCGGCCATCCTAGCAGAAGACCTAACCCCAGAGGACTCAAGGCTCGAACCCGTGACCTCTTCCCAAACCGAAAGAGTGTGCGCACGTCTTACCAATTGAGCTAACCCTTGGGCCACGTAAATACTTATGTCTCCTCTATTTATTGAAATGTTCTATACAAAATATCAAAGTACATGTTCAAAGAAAATGCTATCTACTGATTTGATTCCTTTAATATCACTTGAATGATTTGACTCATTTCAACTGGCTTCATTACCTTTTGTGGCTTCATTATCGTGCCATAAATTTATACATAAATGTACATACTTAATAATGATAAATGCTTATCAAGAATTTCGCGCATTTTTCATGTCGAAGTTGAATTGGTAAAAGCGTTTAGTAATTATTGGGTTAATAATGTGTAATACAAGCAATTGTAACCCTATTATTGAGCCGAGAGGCTCTCTACAGCCCAGTATGGGGGAGATCTTGTAACGTTATGTAACGTTACGTAACGTTATTTTTATTAATAAAAAATAGATTTTTTAATTATAAAACAAAGTTGATAGCTCATTGAGTGTAATACTTAAGAAGAGGTTTGCACCTAAAGAGATTTGATCCCTCTCGGCTCTTGATAGAGCCTAGGATTTGGATCTACGCTGGTAATTTTTAAGTTAAAATAATAGTTGTGGTGACTAATTCACTTTGAATTCAATTTAAATGGAAAGGATAATGATAATGAGGGGAGGGGCAAGCTACGCTTTTTTTGGCTATGGATTGGCGGAATATGGAAGACAAGACATGGGGATTGGGATGCCATAACAACAATACTTATTGACGTTTTCTCTTCTCTTCTAACACTTAATAGTTCTAGGTGAGCAATGCAATGTCGTTAAGTAATCCCCATTGCAATGGGATAGTTGTTGTTAGATGTTCATCTTTCTTTCTTTAGGGTTTTTTGTAGCGAGTGGGCGAGTCGAAGTGTGCATGGCGCTAATTTGTGAGAAAAATGGGATGGGACAGGTCGTGCATCATGTGTTGTCTGAGGCGATGATCTTCTTCTTCATCTTGTTTCAGGTTTAGGTCGGGAATCCTTTATTTGTATTTCTATATTTGATGACACATACGTTTTCTTTCATAGAAGAGGAAGAGGAAGAGATAGAGGCTACATCAACAAAGAGACCAAACAAAAATCCATAGCAGACATCGATTTGGAATTTAATTCTTCATATTTATGATCCTTCTCGATTTTTCCCAACCCATGCCTCATCCAGGGTAGGGTGGGTATTTTGAGTTTAGTTTGAATTTGGCTAGTGTTTATCTCTATGTGCTTGTTAAAGAGATAGGAAGAGAGCAAGCAGTTAGAGAAAGATGGACGTGTGAATCATCCTGGCTGTCGTTGGCTTTGGTTATCTGGCCAAATATATGCATAATAATAATAATAATGTACACGAAAAAAAAGAGGCCATTACAACAGATGAGGTGAGTGCAACCGTTAATAAGTCCAGGGGATCTGACCACAACTTCAAGACCTCAGACATCGGCGAGTGGGCTGATTGCAGCTGGCAAACTCAAACTGGTAGAGCAATACTTCATAAAGCGAGTCTTGATAACCTAATAAAATAAGGAGAAAGTTGCACAAATGGGACCATTCAAGGAATGTTTGGTTGTTGAATCAGGAATTAGCTCTAGCTCTAGCACACAGGGAAATAGTTCCCATAGCCTGCAAAAACCCAATGTCAATCTCATTGTCATCCAGGATGAGAAAATTGATGTCGATGCCAATGCAGGTGGAATTGGGACTCGGTCTTTATTTTAAATTTGATTTATTTAATTTATTAAATTAATAATGACAAGGGGCAGCTCCCGAGAGGCTCGTGACAGGCGAGGAAGCTTCCAGAGCCACCGTCTCCTTAAAAAAATCCTTCGGTTTAACAAAAAGACTTGATATAATAGTCTGAACAGGAAAGATGCCAAGTCGCCGCTGGGGACATGAGTAGGTTTAGGGGGGGGTGAAACCTCCTCCAAGATGGGGCAGGCCCATCCACCTTCCTCAGAGTTTCTAATAGTGTTGGTGACATGAATGTTCAATGGTGAAGGAGACATCTTGGTGCGCGGGCCTTCACTATCCCACAGAAGTTTAAACACTGGTTCAATGGTGGACGAGATGTGAAAGGGTGTGCTAGTGGCAACTTCCTGAATCGTGGCCGAAAATTTGTCCACAGACCTCCCTCATACTGCACAGCCACACCCAACCTTCATGGTGTTGACGCATCTTTTCCCACTCACCAAGCATTTTCATGCAAAGGTGGCATCCAAGCTGCTGAGCTGGTTATCCATATTAGTCATTTTGGACTTGACCGCGAGGACTGTGTTGCGAGTTGAGCTCCGAATCCCCAACATGTCCTCCATGAGAACCCCCATCATGTTTGTTATGAGCCAATAATGGTTAATCTTGCCTCCTCCTCTCCTTGTAGCAAGTCGCTCGTTCACCAGACAACCCTCCCAATCATCAATTAAGCCACAGACATGCATCGAGATGCTAGCTTCGTAACCTTCCTCCGCCATGACACTCAGAACACATTGTGTTTTGCCTCAGCCACTGCTGCCCCTTCTAAGGGTTCTCTTTTGCCTAGACATCTTGGAGACCAGAGATTTAGGGTGCCACTGGTGGAGGTGGTGGAGCTGCAAAACCAACAACAACAGGAGAAGTTGCGGAGCAAGCAGACCGCGAAGGGAAGAGGCGAAATTGTAAACACCATACCATAAGAAAACACACACAACAATGTGCCAACAGATAATGATGCCTTTGTCCATGACTAGCCGCTTAACCCAATCACTCTGTACCTGCTAAGACCTCACACGCTCCATGCTAATTGCCATTAAAACCAGAATAAATTTCAATGGAACATACATGAACTTCGACAACCCAGGACTAGACATCTTCACCCACCTGTGAAGAAGAAATGAGGGGCAGCGGAGGAGATTTAATGACCCCAACATGTGTGGTGCCACACAGCTGACTCCCGGACTGAGGAACGATGCGCTGTCGATGGGGCAGGCTGGAACCCGCATCTGGGTAAGAGCAGTGTACATACATTACATCTAGCAATTGTTGGATTTATCTTATAAATTGAGAGGGGATGAATAAGTATGTAGCGCAGATTTCAAATTATTGCACTTTAACAAATTTTCACCACTTAAAACTTTTCTGCTGAAACAATAATGAACATAGTTGCACACAAAAATCTAAAGGATATATATATATATTACATCAGTGGGAGAACAATCTACAAATGTCAGCACCAACTCACTTAGGTGACAACCTGATCCACAAGTAACAACTTGTTGACTATAGGCATTGACATGTAAAGACTTCGATTTGCACAGGCACCAACTTATGAACTTTAGGCACCCACCAGAACAAATGTCTGTCTCTTTGTGCAAGCTCCAACTTGCAGTAATTAGGAACTAACCTGTTGAAGACTGCGATCTCTAATTGTTTCTTCAGCTGCAACTGAATGGAAGCACCAACTCCCAATTATATTTACTAGCTCTGACTATAAGGAAGCTTCAAGTCCCTAATTCTTGTACCAACTGCTACTGGAAGAAAGCACTAACTCCCTGGTTGTTTTAACAGCTATTATCTGAAGGAAGCACCGACTCCCTTTTCCTTGCCCTTGCCTCCCTAATGAGTTTTACCAGCACCAACTAGAAAAACCTACAACTCCCTTTTCCTTGCCCCTTCTTACGTTACTGGTAAGAAAGTGTTTGTGTATCAAATGAAAACTGAAATCAAGAATTACCTTTTCTGTGATGTGCATCTTTACGATCAGCAGCTGCTTTAGCTTCTCTGGTTTGCATCTTAGCCTTCTTTTATTTGCGCCGCAACAGTCTGTTGCCTTATTTGTGATGTGTGACAAATATGTGGATTATTCAATTCCAATGTGTCACACAGTCTTTAGATATCTGCGAACACTAAGTTACTTTTACAATATGCAACAGACTTCAGATATCTGTAATTATGCAATACTCAGTCACTTCTACGATTTTGTGGGATGTGTCATTTACTGAGTAAAACCTTCGCACATCTCGATTCAGGTTATCCTTCTATCTTGCACACTTCTTGTTGTTCATCTTTTGTTGTTTTGTGCAATTTGGCTCTCCTGCATTATCTTCTTTCTTTCATCAACGAGCCATTGATTTACCCTCAGAATTACGAAGCTTGTGAATTCAAAAATTAGATCTACATCTTTTTTCAAGTTTACTTCAACACCTCCATCTATTGTTTATTTATACTCTTTCTAGGAGAAGAGATCTGTCCACTTGTTGATGCCCCGACTTGTTTGCTTCTTGATCAAGTTATATTTTGCGTCGACGTGCAACTTTTCCCAATTCAACGTTGTGGGGTTTTTTGCGCATATGCCATTATCTTTGTGGGGTTTTCATACAAAAGTTCGTATCTTAGTGGTATTTACGCAAATTCTTGTCTTTCATATTTTTCTTCTAACTTCTTCTTCAAGGATGTTATTTGCGCACATATGTCCCATGTTTTAGTGGGATCTTTGCCCTTTCTGGACTTCCACATTTTTCTCTATGCTCTTATGTCTATTTCATTGGCACACATTCTTTCTTCATCGCATATTTGGTGTTTGATCTCAACCCTTCATTACCTTTAACTTCAATGAGAGCACAAACCTTGTTGGTTTAGTTTTTAACATTAATGACAACACACAGGTTCAACAACAATATCACGAACCTACGCTGAAAGAATTTGATGTAACATGTACAGAGTTTACATCAACGCGTCACCCTCTCGCCACCCCCTCTTGGGCACCAGATATCAAGGAACACATTAGCATTTACTTGCCAGTTAAATTTCAAATAATAAGTTTCTAAATTTCTAATTAATAAATTAAATTTCCAAGCATTAAAAAAAACTTTGCATTTTATAAATATTAAATTACAGTGCAAATAAATTAATAGACCAGCGATTCATATATATCATGAGGACATAATAATGAATAACAATAATAGTACATAGCGATCATAAAAAGCTTCATTAAGAAAATGTAGAGAACTAATGCTAAATAACATCTAACATCTAATGTTGCAAATCCTTAACATTCAAAGTTTGTCAAACATTTGGTAATTGCTAACTTGAAACTATCATAAATCAAAGGCCTTTATGTGAAACCAAATAAAAGGACAAACCATTTGATTGATGGAAATAAAACATGTAATAAATGTGAGGATAAACATTTACATTTAGCTTTAAAAGTTTAGAATATAGTATTCTATGTGTAATGTAAACGAAAAAATGACCTACCCAATTTTATGGAGTCCGTGTAGCCGGACTAGTAACAACACTTTACTGGTTACAACGCCATTCATATCATGTAGGTTAAATTGAACCATAAAAAAACAATCTGAAGGTTGAAAAAACAATCTTTGGTACACAATTATAACAAAGTGGCACAAATCTTTATTTTCCAAATGGTATTCTTAAGTGTTTTTTTGGTAAGAAACGAAAGAAGTAATTTAGTCTTTTTAATTAAAAAACACTTTAAAAATGATTAATTTGTTTGTAGTATATTTAATAAATTAGTCAAATGAGAATAAACAATTTATTATTAAGAGTTTATATACTAGCAATTGTCCTAAAAGGTGCAAAGGGACGGCAAAAGGAAAAAATGGAAGTAAAATATATGTAATGAAGTGAAAAAGAGAGTATTAAAACAAATATTGTGAAGAGCTTGTTGTGTGGTTTCCTTTGAGTAGTTTAATATTGATTCAATTAAAGTTTTCTAAAGTATGATGCTAACTCGTTTTGCAAGCTCGTGTCTTGATTCTAAATTTTTCCTTTCAGAGGAAGGGAGTTCAATTACAATTCTAATTTTTCACGGTTGTTTGAGAAAAAAAATTGTATTTTGATCCACTTTGCTTAGCCATCATGGAAATTTCGACTCTATAAAATCTTCATTTTTCTCCTCCAAACTCTTCACGTAGTGAATAAGTTATATTTCTTTTTGACTTAAAGGCTCAGTGATTCCTTATTAATTGGTAAGGGTGTAGTTATGATATTTCCATATATATGTCCTTCCTCTACTATATATAACACAATATCAACTTATTATAGACTTGAATGTGAAAAACGTGCATTTCAGAGTTGTGGAACCACACTAAGTGATCCCATCATTATTGAAAATCGGTATCCCTAAGGCCTAGAAAGGAGGTTGACGCCATTTCAAAGCAAAGGAATTGTTATGTAACCTGAAATTGACAACATAGAAAAGGATGTGTGCATGGTCTAAAAGAATCGAGGGAGAGAGGCATATATAATAGAGAGTTGTTGGTTGTATAAGAAATGGACAATCACTAAAAATTGGTTAAATAGGTAGAGCAATCTAGTGAGAGTCACCCTAATAGTTATTGTAAGTAAACAAACCCTTTTTGGGGAGATCATCCACCTTCTGGTGTTGATCTATCACATCCTAGAGACCCTCGACAAATACATCCACTCATTGAACAAAAAACTTAAGAATTGAATATATTCTAAAAGTGTTTTTAATAATTTTTACAAAACTCTAGTAAGTAAAAGTCAACATATGCATATTGTTGCTATAACTGGACTCTTGATTGACAAAATTTGCACACTTTGATCTATTCTATCTAGATGGAATTTTGGGTTCACTCCATCTAAAAAAATCTCACTGAAAAAGAAGTAACAAATGAAGTAGCATGCACAATAACATAATATTGGCACTTGATGATGTTACAAAGTGTATAACTTTACAACAATAGATTCCATGTGACAATAATAGTAGTCATTCATACGACGTGATTTCAAATATATGACATGTGGCATCCATAGGGCCCCATTATCTATTTGTTCCATACAATTAGGTGCTAGTTTCTACAAAGGTTAATAATCTTGTTTAAGAATTTTAATCCTTGCCCCAAAAGCAATATTCGGGATTGAATGAAAATCTCAATAACTTGAATAATTAATTAATACAGTTTGAGCATAGGTATTTTCCAATAAAAGCCACAACTTTCTCTAGTTAACCTCTCTTTTATTGAGAAAAATGCTCAACAATGTTGACTATTCATAAAGACAATGAATTAAAAGTAGCATATAATCATCTTGACCTCAAAATTTAATAAGCACCAAGAATGATAAAAAGAAAGGATTGAGCTAAAAAGTGGACAACCTCAATCTTCTCAATGAGTCCATTCTTTTCTGTGAGGTAAAGTTTCACCATGATCATATTATGGGACAAAATCCTTGGGGGAAAAGTCTCATGGTCAAAGATCCCATCAATCAAGTAGAACTATGACTTCCAACAAAATTCTATCAAATTTAGAGAGAAAATTCCACTAGAAAAGAAGTGAATTTGTCCAATAAGTGTTCTTATGGAAAACAGTCCCTTTGATCTCCACACACACACACACAAGGAAGATTATAAATGATATGTAAAAGTTTAAAGAGAAAATTCAGAGGGTTTCACTCTTAGGGTTTCCTCCTTTCCAAGTTCCAAATCCTTGGGAGACAGATTGCTCGAGGCGACATGTTGATCTTTTATGTCCAGTTGGTGTACTACTTAGAGGATACACTATCCAACTTAGATATTTTTTCAAGTGATGGGGAAATCTATTTTCAGATAGTGACAAATCCCCTAAATGGCGGCAGTCTCAACATTTATCCCACAGCAAACTCTCGCGGGGGCTCAACGGGATAAGCAGTTCCTCTCCACTCCCATCAATAGGGATCATGCACCCTTACCTCGAATGCTCATGGGAAAACATTTACAGAAATACAAAGCGTACATATGTGGTAATCGAGGTTGAGACAAGACAATGCAGGTCTTGAAATGATGAGGGTTTGTTAATACCCAAGAAAATAGGTCCTAGATCCATGTTTTCAGGCTACTTATTGACAAGTTCTTAAATGAAGGGTGTTCTGAAGGTTTTATCGACAACCTCCTTGATCTAGGTGAGTTAGATTCTAATGAAGTCCTAGTTCTGATCAAGACACAATGCAAGATGATCAAGGTAGTTAGATCTTAGGGGGGGTAACAAAACATTGGTGGTTGGGACATACATTCCCATTATGGACATCCTTGTGATGGAGGATAAAAATTTAGTTGGGAAAATCTATTACAGGTACGCTATTCTACAAGAGTTGGAGTGATGGATTGCGGAATAATGAAGCTAGTGGTAGAATATATGCCATAGGTAAGATTCCTCTCAAGGGGTTGGATAGGATTCAACTACCATAATCTAGTATTCTAGATTCTAGATCTTGGGGAAATTCATGTTAATACTCAAAAGGTGGCATCCTCTCTTCGATCCAAGGAAGGAATTTGCAGTGGCCACCTCGGTCTAGATTAATCTTTTTTTTTTCCTTGGAATTGTGGACACCAAAAGGTCTTAAAGCCATAGGTGGGTCCACTAGATTGTTCATTGTAGTTGATAAGACTATCTTCCTATCTCAATCATGCTTAAATGCTATAATCCTCATAGAATTAGAATCGAGATAAGATATGCTTGAATCCTTGCAATCGGTATCAAGGAATAGTTGTTTCACTCTGTCATTGGATTATGTTAATGTTACTTTTTGTTGTGCACGTATTGATCTTTATGGATACATTATTTCAGATTGCACTCTTCAATACAAAAAGAAGATTTGGTGAAAAAGGATTTGGGAAATGGAAAAAAATCATGGAATTGCCTATGAATCCCTTTGTGTTGATACATCCAAAGCCCTGAGGTTGCCTAACAAAGTTCCAAATCTTCAGGAAATCACCTCCAATGATATTCTGCAAAAATATATTTCTCTCCCTATGGAACTACAACGGAATCTAGTGGAGCCTCAAGGCTCGACCATTGATTTATTTGAAGGTTTCCACATTTGTCTTAGTTAATTGGATAAATTGGATTCTATATAGAAAAAAATTTGAGGTGGTTCCCCCCACCCTAATACAACTTTAGATCCATCCCACCTCCCACTTTGCCGATAGATACCTCTTCGGAGCCACACTTGGGGATTGTTCAAAAGGTGTTGCGAAGGTCAAAAAGGTGGATTATGAGGGACAAAGCATAAAAAATTATAGTCAATATTATTATGTTGTGCATCTATGTAGGGAAGACGATGTTGTTTTAGCCCAAGATAAGTCTAAGTGAAGCTCGGTGTCTAGCCAATATTCATCGGGGTGAGGTGTTGGACCCTATCTGTTTCGTTCCTACTCTAAAGGATTGACAGTCTCATAATGGACGATGTCAGCATTGTTAACTAATCTAAAATGGGAAGGAAATCAACCTTACATCATGCTAATGAGCATGCAATGAAGGGAATCAATCAAGGAAGGTTAATGAGTATTGAATGTGTCCCTTAGAGAAGATATAGACCCCTCAAGCCATTAGAAATTAAAATTCTCTCTATCATCATAAGAGGCTTGGTATGGAAATCCAAAATTGCATCCCTCAAAAGTTTGGTGGTGCTCAAAGATCTGTACATCGTCCTTCTTCAAGAAACAATGTGTCAAGGTGAGTCAATATGTTCCTCGTTACAATTTCTTTTCAAATTTTGGACTATTATGGTTGTTGATTCAGTCAACTATATGGGAGGGTTAGTTATTGGAACCAAAAACTCTTGTAGGGTGGTTCACTCTTTAGTTGTCAACTCTGGTCTTGAAGTGGAATTTCTTTCCTTGTCTCCGACTAGTCAATTTCTTATCCTTAATATTTATGGTCCCTTTGAGAATCGTTTAAATTATTGGGAAAAAATTTGTAAGCTACAGTGTATCAAGGTTCCCTTTCTAATCCTTCGGGGGGGCCTTAATCTTACACTTTTCATAGAGGAATTTTGGGGGAAATTTTTGCGGGAATTTAATATGTCCTCCTTATTCATAGATTCCTTTGAGAAATTTGGGTGGATCAACCTAGAACCTTTGACGCTCAAATCCAAATGGTGCAACACCATTTAGACCTCTTCTTACTCCATGAGTTTATTATTGAGGCCTCTTCGACTGTTTGTTCCTGGTTTGGTCCTAGTTTCCTCTCTGATAATTTATCGATCTTCTTGGAACTAGGGATATCATATCCAAACCTTAGGGATCCTTTTGAGTGCATTACATGGTTTTATATGGGTTGTAGGTGATTGTGTGGCTCGCGAATGTAAATTTCCTTTAGATATTTATTCCCTTTTGTGGTCTACAACGAAGAAATTTCCATAGAACCTAATGAGAACCCAAAACCCATGGAGAAGAACTAGTTGGTAATGGTAAAAAATTTAGAAAAAAAATGGTTTTTTTCTTCATTAGAGGCTACCAATTTTGGTTTGACTACGATAGTAGTTATGAAAATTGTTAAGATTTCATATGCTGGACTAGATATCATTAGTGTTTAATCCAAATTCACAACAATAGCATATGCAGAATCACTGAAAGAAACACAATCAAAAGATAGACATAGTATTTATCCTGGGATACCCTCAAGGGGAAGAAAACCCAGCAAAACTCCCTCTGTATAAGATGTACAAGTTATAACCCCAAAACATGTATTCTCCTCCTTGTTGCTATCTCTCTCTCTCTCTCTCCTTTCCGCTACACAAGTGAGTGAGTATGTGTTATAATGAGGAACACAACTCCTCTATTTTATGTCAACTAAATTTTACCCTAGACAAGTCCGCCCCACTTGACTGACTGGGCTGACTTCACCTAAGAAGACAAAACAATATTTTATATTATTCATTAGGGTACTAATGACCTGACTTACAATGGAGGCTTTACCTCATGACTCTATGATGACAAATTACAATAGAAACATCCCAACGGAGGAATAAAAACATCTCCCTTGGGTTACATCAGTAAAATACATTTAGAATATCCTTTGAAGTTACAATATTTCAACACTCCCCCTTAATGAGAAGGTTATTCTATTGACAACATTATCATAGACTATAGGAGTAACGATAGGAGTAATGAGACATAGTATCTTCAGTAGTATCGAGGTAATACATCTATACGTCATAGGAAGTTTTCACAATCAATAACTGAAACATTTACTCTTCAATTTCTTCATCTTCTGCATCACACGATCACTTGATACTTTGCAGCAATACTTCGATCTTCTCGATCCTTTGCAATAACAATTTGATCTTCTCAATCCTTTGCAGCAACACTTCGATCTTCTCGATCCTTGGCAGCAGCACTTCAATCTTCTCGATCCTTTGCAGCCACACTACTTGCAGTACACATGATTTATTTGCGAGATGATAAATCCCCATCACTTTAGGACATAGGTCCAAGGATGATGCAATCCTCCATCAACCCAGTCCCCCTTAACGAGGAGGGTCCATAGTATCGACCAGATGAATAGTCTACAACCGAGTGTAGATCTCGACCGCACCTAGATGCAGGCCCTGTCGTTCGTAAGGACTCATCGTAGTGCATCCTCGACTTCAAAGCTAGGACCACTCATGAGTGAGTGTTATACTACGACGTCTACATATGCATGTAGGCATAATCTCCATACAAAAGTATTGTCTGAAGATGCAGATATTGACCGCACCTATGTGTCGGCCCTCATCGTAGGACATCCTTGCATGTTAGAGCTAGGACCATTCCTTCTGAGTATCATACTACGACGTCTGTGAGGACTCATCATAGAGAATCATTGCCACTAAGGCCATGACCACTCCCAAGCGAGTGTTATTCTATGGCATCTACATATAAATGTAGGTATACTCTCCATGCGAGAGTAATGTCTGCAAAGCAAATCTCGACCACATGTAAATGTTAGCCTATCGTTCGTAAGGACTCATCATAGATGATCCTCAGCGCCAATGCTAGGACCACTCCTAAGCAAGTGTTATTCTACGGTATCCACAAATAAATGTGGGTGCTCTCCATGTGAGATTAACGTCTGTAGGGCCATCCTTAGTAAGGACCACTCGCAGGAACAAAGTGTTATTTCCTGCCAGACCATACTGTCGTCCACATGTGAATGTCAAACCTTGTCAGCATCTTCAGGCGTACTTGGCCTCTTTCATACTGGAGCATCATTGTCATCCCATCATCGATGTCAGTCTTATCATCACTCCCACTTTCTTGGGAGGATCCATACTATCAAGCTGCTACCCCTTTGTTCGAGGAGGGTTCATATCTTCAACCTACTCCTCCTTTCCGATGGGAGTCCATATCTTCGACTTGTTCCTCCTTTTTCGAAGAGAGTCCAGATCTTCATCATTTGTATTATCATCACTATTCCTCCTTGAGAGGAAATTATTTTCGAACTATACCAAGCTTGTCACGGAAATATTCAAACTTTACTCGAGATAGAGGTTTGGTCGGCACATCATCAACTTGCTCATTAGTACTCACATATTGGAGTTTTATAGCTCCCTTTCGTACCGTATCCCTTATATAAAAGTATTGTATTTCTATGTGCTTTGATTTATCATGGAACAATGGATTCTCGGTCATCTTTATGCAACTTTGGTTGTCACAAAGAATCATTGTGGTGTCCATCTCCATGACAAATAGTCCTGACATCATTTTCCAAAGCCATATCGCTTCACAACTAGCGAAGAAAGTTGTTATGTACTCTGCTTCAGCTGTGCTGAGAGCAACACTGGACTGTTTCTTACTAAACTGTGAGATCATGGCGGATCCCAGACAATAACATCCACATGATGTGCTCTTTCTGTTTGTGTCACTTCCTTCCCAATCTGAATCCGTATATCCATATAATATGTAGTCATGATCTCTACCATAGTAAAGTCCCAAGTCTATCGTACATTTTAGGTACATCATCACATGCTTTGCAGCTATCAAGTGAACCCGTCTAGTTTTAACTGGATACTGACTTAAGGTGTTCACATCAAAGCATATATCTCACCTTGTATTCGTTAAAAACATCAATGAACCAATAATCTATCTGTACTGATTCCTATCCACTAACTCTAATGACACATCAGATAACAACTTCAGGTTGGTGTCCATGGGTGTGGCCATGGCTTTACAACCCAACATATCAAATCTTTTCAAGATTTCTACTGCATACTTTCCCCGATTCATAAATATTCCTTCTGGGCTCTGCCACACTTCCAACCCAAAGAAATAATGCATCAATCCAAGATCTTTCATCTCAAATTCTTCATCTATCTTCTTCTTGTAATTTGTGATCTATTTCTCATTTGCTGTCAGAAATAGATCATCCACATACAATAATAGTATGACAAGTTCATCATTCATAATCTTTGTGTAAAGGTTAGGATCAGATTTACTTTTGGTAAAGCCCAAGTTTGTCAAGAAGCTATCTATTCTACCATACCAAGCTCTAGGATCTTGCTTCAGTCCATACATATCCTTTTTCAACTTACATACATGAGTCACTCTGTCTTCGACTTCAAATCCTTGTGGTTGTTTGATGTAAACCTCTTCCTCAATCACACCATTCAGGAAGTTTGTCTTCACATCCATTTGGTGTAGATCCCACTTCATCATGGAAGCAAGTTCCATGATGGTTCTGATGGAAGTGTACCTTGCTACTAGAGAAAAAGTCTCTTCATAATCAATCCCCTCTTTCTGAGAGAATCCTCTAGCCACAAATCTCTCCTTGTACTTTTCAATACTTCCATCGGCAGCATGTTTGATCTTGTAGATCTATTTCGAAGATACCACACTCTTGTTTTCTGGTTTGGGTACTATATCCCAAACATCATTCTTCATTATTAACTGGTATTCTTTCATCATTGCTTCAACCTGCTCTTTCTTCTACACAACTTCCTCGTAGCTGGTGGGTTCTTGATCTACAAGGTCACACATCAAAGCTACATAACTAAAGTATGGCTTTGATCTTTTTCTTGTTCTTGTGGATCCTTCTGGAGCTCCATACTTTTCTACTTCTTGTATTATTTCTCTTACCCAAGCAAGTTTTCTATTTCGAGAGATATCCATTGTAGGGGGTTCCAGAGGTTCTAGAATATCACAATCTTCAGATGCTGCTATTTCAGGAGAGGGTTCAACTTCTACCATTCTGGGAGGTACATCCTCTTCATGTACTTCTTCAAGCTGACACCTTCTAGATTTCTTGAGAGTTGTCTCTTCATCAAATGTTACATCCCTACTAATCTCGATATGATGGAATCCTGAAATGTATATTTTGATGGCTTTGGAGAATTCACATTATCCAACAAATATTCCCTTCTTTCCATAAGGATCCAACTTGGTTCTCTTCTCTTTCAGAATATGCACATATACTGGACATCCAAATATCTCAAGATGCCTCACTTCAAGTTTCTTTCCTGTATACATTTCTTCAGGAGTCTTGAATCCAAGATAAATGTGATATAATATATTATGCACATACACCAATTGTCCTTGCTGCTTCATCCCACGGATGCAAGGGGATGTCTTGGTCATGAATCATGGTCTTTATTGCTTCCATAATGGTTCTATTCTTTCTTTCTGCAACACCATTCTGTTGGGGATTATAGGGAGTGGTTATTTCCCTCTTGATTCCTACCTCCTTACAGAATGCTTCAAATTATTTTGAAGTGTATTGTCCACCATTATATGATCTCAGTGTCTTGATTCCCTTTTCTAAATGGTTCTCTATTAAGGCTTTGAATTCCTTGGATTTCCTGAACCCTTCACCCTTGGTCTTCAAGAAATATATCCATGTCTTTCTTGAATAGTCATCAATAAATGTGACATAATATCCATATCCACTTAATGATATGGAGGGAATAGGACCACATACATCATAATGAATTAGTTCCAATGTATCGTTTGTCTTCGTTTCACTTTTCAGAAAGGGATTCTTGATGTTCTTTCCTCTTGCATATCCTTTGCAAGTTCCCTCACGATCAATCTTCAGATCTGGTAACCTTGTTACCACCTTTCTCACATAGGGTAGTGCTTTGTAGTTGATGTGAGCAATCCTCCTATGCCACAATTCACTTAACCTGGTAGTCTCATGGACAAGAGTTGTCTCTGGATGTCCTCTGATTTTGTACAAACCTCCTTCTTCTTCACCAATGACCACAACATTTTCAAGTGTCTTTCCTTTGGACCACATAAGTACTTGCCCATCTATAAAAGCAACTCTATATCCTTTCTTATATAGAGCTGAGATGGAAAGTATATTCTTTTTCAAACATGGTACATATAGTACTTCCTTCATCTTCATGGAATTCCCAGAGTCAAACTTGTATCTTGATTCACCAATACCTTTTATGGGATATTGATAGTCATATCCCAATGATGCCTTTTGAGGAGAGTTCTTTTCTTCAAGTCTTGACAGAGTTTGCTTCTTTTTTGTCATGTGATTTGAAGCACCACTATAAATAAGCCATGTATCTTCTCCAGGTGTTACAGACCCAGAGAGTGTAGAGAATACTATATATTCATCTACAGCTTCTTCTTTTGTTCATTTCTTTCAAGGTCTTTCGTCCTCATCCTCATCTTCAACTAGATGAGCATGATGTCTCTTGTTGTTCTTCTTCTTCTTTGGTGATGGACACTCTCTGGCAAGGTGTCCTATCTTATGATAGTTGTAGCATTAATACTTTGAGTAATCCTTCTTTTTATTTTGAAACTTCTTCTTTGAAGGTTTATGCTTACCTTTCTTGAAGTTCGAAGGTTTTCTTCCTTTAGTATGGATGGCTAGAGGTTGATCATCTTCTTTGAGTAGAGCTTTTTTGTTATCTACTCTAGCTTCTTCTTGAACACAATCTTCCCATACTATGTCAAACTTCATACTTTCTTTTCTGGAACACTGAGTTTGTATGAATGAGTCCCAAGGTCTAGCGAGACCAGTAAGAGCAGTCATAACTAGTTCATCCTCATCAAGGGTGTCTCCAATGGCACTTAGTTGTTCTTTGAATTGGGATACCCTTGTGAAGTAATCTTGAATTTATTCTCATTTGCTCATCTTGGTGCCCTTCAGTTGAGCTCTCAGATTCATCTTTCTATTGATGTTCCTTCACTCATACATTCTAGAAAGTGCAACATACATTTTCTTTGGTGTCTTCTTAGATGACACTTGAGGGATCAAGTGATCTTTAATAGAATCAACAATGATCCTCATTTCCTTGATTAGGTCTTGTTCATACTTCTCCTTAGCTTCATCTTCTTTAGTTTCTGCAACTTCATCCTTGATGTACTTCTCAAGACCATTCTCTCTGAGAATGACACCAATCTTATACTTCCATGCTAGGAAGTTTTCTATGCCTTCCAGTTTATCCTCAAGCTTAGTGCTTGGGGCCATCCTATCCAGGAGGTCACTAAAAATTGAAATTTATCAAAATGAAAAGTTGAACTTACCAGGAGATGCGCTTTACTGAGGCGAGTTGGTTGGTCCCCTTGAATTCTAGAGATCCCAAATATTCACCCTTCAAAACTTGCTTACAAGGTTGCAGCTTCTGCAGAATTTATGGTTCTTGTTTTCTGCAGTTTTTTGGTTCAAGACCAAACTAAGGTTTGTCTTTGCTGGAGATTCAACCACCCAAAAAAATCGATCCTGGGCTCAATAGATGTGCTCTAGGGAGGCACAACTTTCTATGCAAGCAGATCTTCCAAATTCCAAACTTTTCAAAAACCCTAATTTCTTTGAGAGAGGGAGGAGAGAGAGTTTCACCTTGTGAAAGTTGTTCTATTCAAGCTAGCTTTGATACCATGTTAAAATTTCATATACTAGACTAGATATCGTTAGTGTTCAATCCAAATTCACAACAGTAGCATATGCAAAATCACTGTAAGAAACATAATCACAAGATATACACAATATTTATCCTGGGAAACCCTCAAGGGGAAGAAAACCTAGCAAAAATTCCTCTGTATAAAATGTACAAGATATAACGCCAAAACATGTATTCTCCTCCTCGTTGTTTTGTCTTTCTATCTCTCCTATGCGCTACACAAGTGAGTGAGTCTCTGTTATAATGAGGAACACAGCTCCTCTATTTATACACATTATGTTAATTGAATTTTACACGAGACAAGTTGCCCCACTTGACTGACTAGGCCGACTTCACCTAGGAAGACTCAAAATAGTATTTTATATTATTCATTAGGGTACTAATGACCCGGCTTACAATGGAGGCTTTACCTCATTAATCTATGATTACCAATTACAATAGTAACATGCCGATGGAGGAATAATAACATCTCCCTTGGGTTACATCAGTAAAATACATTTAGAATATCCTTTGAAGTTACAATATTTCAACAAAAATTAGTGGGATATGTTGACAAAGCACCAATTTAAGTTGTATCACTTCACCTATGACTGGTTCTTTGTTGAATGGCATGGTTCCTTGATGTATCTGGTCAACACCATGCCATATATGTGTTTTGCAGTGAAGACTCTCACAGTTTATGGTGGATCCTAGAAGAGTGCATTGGGTGGCTGAAAAATATGTGTTGAGATATCTTGTTGGGATAATGGATTATGGTATAGACTACAGGAGGACAAATGGTGTTAGTTTGATTGGATTCATGAATTCATATTGGGTTGGTAGTGTGACGGAATGGAAGAGCACTTTTGATTGTTGTTTCAGTTTGGGCTTGGCAGTACTGTCATGGTTCAGTCATAAGAAAAAATATTTTGTTATCAGTTCTGTAGAGGTTGATTACATGGTAGTAAGTTAGGCTAGTTGTGAGGCATTGTGGCTTCGAAGTGTGTTGGTGGATTTATTTGATCAAGACATGAGGCCTAAAGTTATGAACTATGATAATTATAGTTTCATCCAGATTTCTAAGAATCTAGTATTCCATGATAGGTCAAAGCACACTAATATCGTGTACTATTTCATTTGAGACTATGTCTAGAGACAAGATGTAGAGTTGCAGTACATTTCCACTGATGAACAGGTTGCAAATATTATGATGAAATATTTAGGGAGGTGCAAGTTTGTCTTCTTCAGAGATAAGTTGGGAGTGGTGCAAAACCCCTTCCTTGGTAAGGGAGAGTATTGATTTTGTACCTAGGAAAGTGTTCCCCTAGTGACTTTGTGCCCAACTCACTAAAAGGGGAAAAGTGACATGACCCTTGCATTAATTACAGGATATGTGTAATTAATGTCAATTTAGAGTTATAAAGTGAATTTTGAAATATTTATAAGGAGTTGAGAGAAAATCATTTAATTATGGAGAGAAAAGTGAGTTATTCTCATCCGTTGATTTTCAATATCAAGATTAAATTAAGGCCCTTGATCTTGTGACCTCTCAACTACCCTCATGAGGAAAACCAAAAGATAAGAGAAATGCATTAAATCAATTCCATGAGTATTGGGAGAGAAAGTTGACTTATTGAGAGGAGAAGAGCACGAGTTGGAGAGAGAGAGAGCTGACACACATTTCTAGATTGTGAAGAGGAGAGACTCTGTACACTAGTGAAGGAAGAAAGACAACATGCATTGCTAGACAAGCAACACACATCCCAATATTGTTAGCACAGTTCTTGAGGTTGTTATAGCAAAATTTATTACGTTTATATAGTCATCAATGAAGGTAGTTCATATTGTGTGTTGACATGTTGATTTCAACAAACATGCACACAATTCGAAGAGGAGAACTTGCACGATTTTCAAGATAATTAATGTCGTCTGAATTCCATAAAACACGAATTCTTGTTAGATTTTTATCATTCAAGCTAGCTTTATGATCTTAGGATCTTATCTGAGAGAATAACATGCATAGCAATAAAACACAAGAGACAATGAACATAAAGATTTTCCTTGGGGAAACCATAAAGGATAAAACCCCGCAACTTCCTCAGAGATAGAATCAACACCAAAAGTAAAACCCAAAAACATAAAGATGATCTCCCGAGAGCAGTAGTCTCTCTCTTGTCCCAACAACTTCTCTCTCACTCATGCGCCCTAATGAGTGAGTGTGTGTGTGATAAATAGAGAGGCTCACTCTCTATTTATATTCTTTCATTCACTTAATGTCCACTCCAAAAGTCGACCTCACTTAACAATTACTTACTAGAGTCGACGTCTCTAGGAGAGTCTAATATCCCTAGTGCCCCACAACTTGTGGGGACTTTGCCCCTCAGACCAACAAGGAGGGTTATCCTTAACACAACGGTGGGGACTATTGCCCCAACTTAAAAAAACTCACATAGGGCCGACTTCTCTAGGATAGTCTAATAACCCTAGGGCCCCACAACTGCGGGGACTTTAACCCTTGATCAATAGGAGGGTTACCCACAATGACTTGACATGAATTGTTTACATTATAGAAACTCTTGATCGGAACATCGGGGCATGACATGACTCAATTACATTACAAACACTTCCCGGAATAAACATCGAGGTACAATACATAAGATATACAAGTGAATACATTCCGAAGTTACAATTACATCAACACTCCCTCTTAACTAGGAAGGTATTCTCTCAACACAATTTATCAGCACAAGTCTTCTTCTCTGTATCATCTGGATCATCATCGAGTCCTCGTCATCTTCAAGTCATATTCATCTGGATCTGGATCATCATCACTGGATTATCTCTGGTTTTGGAACATCTCTGCTGGATCATCATCACAGGTGCTATCTCTTGATTCTTCTCGTCACAAGAATTTCTACAGAGCCAACCCTTTTTCATGTTGGTTGTAGGCCTAGCCTCCATGTAGGTCTTTTTCAGCACTTATATCTGACCCTAAGTCGGAATGTCCTGCCCAGCACTTACATCTGACCATGAGAGGAACACATCCAACACCATGTTAGAAAGGCACACCCATCACTCACATCTGACCATGAGAGGAACTAATCTAGTCATCTATGTCAGAAAGTCCCAACACTCACATCTGACCATGAGAGGAACCAATCCATTCATCTATGTCAGAAAGGCCCAGCACTTACATTTTGACCATGCGAGGAACCAATCCTACCTACATGTCAAAAGGGCTCTACACTTACATATGGCCATGCGAGGAACCAATCCAACATGTCAGAAGGGCTTTGCACTTATATCTGATCATGTAGAAACCAATCCTACAGTCACATTAGAATGGATCTGCACTTGTATCTGATCATGTAGGAACCAATCCTACAGTCACATCATAATGGCCCTCAGTCCTAGACTGAGTATTCCTGGTTACTGACCAGGTGCCTCCATTCCAAGAATGGCATTCAGCACTGATATCTAATCATGTAGGAACCAATCCTATAGTCACATCATAATGGATCAGCACTCATATATGACATGCGAGGAACCATTCCTCTCATCATGACAGAATGGCTTAGCCCTTACATCTAACCATGGAAGGAACCAATCCTCTTACCATGTCAGAATGGCTCACGGACTCATCACTTCCCTTTGGAGGGAACCTCAATCTTGTTAGCTGGAATATTTCACCTCCTGCGGACAGCAAGGTGTTCTAGTGGTCTGAATGGTTCAGATCCAGAACAAATAGAGGACAGAGGTTGAAGACTCTCCCTAGACGTTGTAGATATCTGGAATACAAGGCTTTGATAGTCCACCTGTGTACCTGCAATCAAGCTCAACACAAAACAGATCAAAGCAACCCGAATATGATCTACTAATCTATGCTAGTGACTGAGGAATCTAGCAACATATATGTGAAATCATAACAACAACAACATATGTGGGACATAAATCAACTTGCATTAATGAAATATGAAGAATTTTACAACCAAGACTTAGTGTTGACATGCATCTCCATGAAACAAAATTCTCATCCCCAAAAGCTCTGACTCTAGCTCTCTATGCTCTCTCCAAATGATCTTGGGCCAAGGATCAATCCAACAGCATAACAATACCTTCAATGTTCTCCCCCCTCAACCATGGCCATAAGCTTGTATTTATAAGGCTAGATGGATAGGATAGGTTGAGAGATTTGTGGGTGAGGTGGCCTCCAAGATCCTAGGATGGGGGATCTCGAGCTCAACTGACCCACTACAGTAGGGATAAGGGATATCTCGAGGCTTATGATCTAGAAGCCTCGGCAAGCTTCTCTTTTTCCCTTTTTACCCAGGGTACCGCGTTTTTCCTTCAGTGACAAAGCGGTTCTGGTAATAACCGCTTATGGACTAAGGGCTATAAGTGGTGGCACCGTTTATGGGCAACAGAGTATGGGCGGTGCGAACAAGGGTACCACTCCTGGATAAAGGGGCATGCGCGGTGCTGGGGATTTTCATGTAAGATTGATGAAAAACCATTTAGTTTCCACTCCAAAAGCTAGTATTCAGGGCAAATAGGTATGTCAAATGTCTTATCACATGATGGTGACAGGATTTTGGTATAACAGGATTCCCCCCAAAGCATGAGTCTTAGAGGGATACAATAAACGAGAGCTTTGAGAACAAGTCATTGCCAGGAGATGAAAATGTTGGCTCGATCGGAGCATGTCATCAAGTAGGCATCTATAGTACATCAGTATGTTGACTCATAGACACAAGTAACCAAACTCATAGCTGCAGACCGATACAAGGCAGATCTATGAATGGAATAAACAAGCATGGCTACTAGAATACAGTGTAGATCCATGTGATAGAGGACTCAAACTTGGACATAGCTACCAGACATACAACGTAGATCTATGTCATACAGACACAAATTTGAGCATAGCCATGACCATACAAATGTGGATCCATGCTAGATATACAAAACTCCATCGCAACCTGGGGAAAATCAATGAGCGCTTTAAACAAATGCCCAGGGTCTTCGTCTCGTCTTCCACAAAGTACGATTCTCTCCATGTGATTACAATGATCTGAAGTCAAACATGGTAGAAACCACATGATTACCGGCCAATGATGTGAACCGTTAACAAGTGCGAGGGAAATCACCATTAATGTCAGTGATTCCCAAGGTACCCTAGTACAATCTACTGAGTGTGAATAGATGTCCTAATGTCGAACACCCAGTCGATTCTATCGATCAAAGGTCAATTATGTGAACCTATGTCGAGAGCGAGAGAATTTGTCATTAAGGCATACAGATCTCAAGGTACTAAACATTGTTTCTAAGACTATTTCCCAGATGATGAGCTGATGTCGACGGGGATAGTCTCGTCGAAGGAGGGCCATGATGAGTCCCACATCGACGACACGAAACTTGGAACATAGTTCTGGAATGATGCAAATGTAGTAACCATATGATTGACTCAAAGATATTGACACAAAGATTGTGTATACTGCAGAGGTAAGACTTCTTCAAATCCCCTTTGAACATCGGGTGGTAGGACAAAAAGACTTCGCAGCATGACTAAACAGGACAGATACACAATGCGATAGTGGACAATGCATTCTTTTGAAAGACTCAAAGGATTGACATGACTCGTGAAAGTGGATCGTCACAGAGATCAGCTGAATACCCAATTGACTGACATGATTGTGCAGACAAGTGCCATGTTCAAAGGTAACGACAAACAACTGCCATTATTTACAAAATGATTCCCTTCCCATTTCCCCCATCATGATTGATGAGTGCCTCTTTTCAGTTTTACGAGTTCAAAGAGGGTAACAAACACTCGATATAGCTTGTCGAAAGACAAGTCCAAGCTCATATGTTTTATGAACCTGAGAGAGGAGGGGTTCATTCCCAAAACGGGTCTCTCAATGTTTAATTTAACGAGTCCACCGAAAGAAAACTCGGTATCGTTCATGTTTAGAGAGTCTGAACGAATACGGAAGAAGACTCCAAAGGGGTCCTTTTTCGTATGATTTAGTCTCTAAGGCCCGAAAAAGTATAAAATCATACCTTAGAGAACTCTTTCAGTCATGATTTGCTGGAGTGTTCCTTTTTCGTAAATAGTCCTATCTGAACCGAAAAAGAGATAACCTACCATCAGACGGACGACCCTTCAAATACTTTAACAAGCATGAAGAAGACAAGATCGCTCGACGATCTTTTCGTATTTAGGGATCCTGAAAAGAGTTTAAAGAGAACTCCATTAACCTTTTTCATGTTTGAATCCAAAGCACGAAAAAGTAATAAACTAAGCTCAAACCACTTTTCATGTTTTAACCAGAGCATGAAAAATGAAAAGTAAGCTCAACACCATCTTACTGTTTTTAACGAGCTCGAAGATCAGTTGAAAGAATGCTCAAGGATTGGTTTCATTTTTATGCAAGCTCGAGACCAATGGGTAAACTATGCTTGAAAAATCCCATTAACATGATATACAGGGGTTGGAATATTTCCTCGAGCATGATTGCTAGCGAATCCTACCCCTACCATGGTTGCTAGGGGCTCGACATGCCCCCAAGATTCGTTTCATTTGACGAATCTTCTTCCATACCCAACCTAAAAACCTGGTTACTAATGCGAAAATGTTCACCAGGGGGGTAGGAAGAACGAGAATCGGGCAGGTGAAAAGAACGTTCAAGTTCTAACAGTAAAGGGAAGGCTCGAATCAAGGGAAGGGGATCTGTTTCATTTTTACGCAAGCTTGAAACAAAAGATAACTATACTTGGAACATGGTTTCATTTTTATGCAAGCTTGAGGCCAAAAGGTAAACTATGCTTAAGGAGATCCATTTCATTTTTTAACGAGCTTGACATAGAATGGGAAATTTGCTCAAAACATGGTTTCATTTTTATGCAAGCTTGAAACCAAAAGCATAAATTATGCTTAAGGAGTGGTTTTATTTTTTAACGAGTTTGAAACCAGAAGCGTAAACTATGCTCTAGACATGGTTTCGTTTTTATGCAAGCTTGAAACCAAAAGCGTAAACTATGCTTAAGGAGTGGTTTTATTTTTTAACGAGCTTGAAACCAAAAGCGTAAACTATGCTCTAGACATGGTTTCATTTTTATGCAAGCTTGAAACCAAAAGTGTAAACTATGCTTAAGGAGTGGTTTTATTTTTTAACGATCTTGAAACCAAAAGCGTAAACTATGCTCTAAAACCTGCTCCTACCCAACATGATATCCAGAGGTTGGTAGGTTGCTCCCATTTCATAAAAGATAGCGACTTAGCTCCATTATGATGTCCATAGACTAGAGCCATGCTCCCCATTTTACCTATGATGGGAAGAATCTAACTAGAAGAAGGGGAAGGAACCACAAGAACATGCGGCACATTCACGGCAGTTTGATTACTAGGAGTAATGCGATGGTCAGGTGTAACAAAAGAAACTGATCAATGGTCACAATCTTCCCATCATGGGGAAAATGCATAACTCGAAAGAGTGTGGACACAATTGCCTTCATGGCATAAACATAATCGCGTCCAAGGAGCAGATTGAAATCTAAAGGACCTTGGACCACCATAACATTGATACAAACAGTTTTCCCTCCTAATTTAATAGGCAAATAAGGAAGGGTCCCTATAGGTGCAGTAGGCATGCGATTAAAATCCAATATCTGATCGATGGTTGGCACAAGCTGAGGAGAACCTAAAGCTTGCCAAGCAGTTGAAGATAGAATACTAACAGAAGCCCCTTCGTCAACAATAGTGCGAAGTATCCGCCTAGCAGTAACATTCACAACTATCTGGAAAGGAACACTCGAATGAAGATGAGACTCTGTTAGGTTACTCCAATCAAAGGAAATAACCTCACTACTCGGAGAGGGTTATGTCGAAACAGAAAAAATTTCCTCTTGTCGAGAACAATCAGAACGAAGCATAAAAACTTCGGCGGGTTTTGGTTCATTCTCTACTGGAAGAGAAGAACAAGACGAAGATTTGGTCAAAGAGACTACTTCAATCTTAACACTCTCTGATGAAAGAGTGGGATCGGGTGGAAATGACATCGACTCGACCACTTTAACTTCACTCTCCAAAGGAAGAGTGGGATCAACCACAGATAAATCTGAATCGACCACTTGGACAACCAGTGGGGGATCGAGGGATAACTTACTATCACTTGTTGGAATCACCTGTTGATGATCAATAATATTTTCCAACCAACGTGAAGCTTCATCCATGCTTGGACGAAGAAAAGTACGATGCATAGCATTGCATATCAAACAAGGATACAAGACTTTACCCTTACGACCTTTTACCAATGGGTCACTGGTTGAGGTAGTATCGTCAACATGATGATCAGAGGTTGATGACACAGATGGTTTGAATCTTTTAGACCACTCTTCTTGTACACGGGAGAGACCGGGACACTCCTTAAGAAGGTGGTCCCCCTTGCAAAGCTTACAAGGGAACTTGGGTTTTCTGGGCGTTCTCTTAGAACGAGCACCATCAAGAGCAGATGGTTGCTTCTTTTTCTCTTTCTTATCCTTCTTCTTCTTACTCTTCCCTTTCTTCTTCTTCTTATCCACATGACTAACCGTGGATCTTTGGTCAAGCGAAGAAGAAGAAAGAGCTAAAGCCACAACCGGCGAAGAAGGAGAAGGATTAGGTTGAGGTCAATCCTCTCCTGGAGGAGAGGTGACATTTGAGACATTAGGTGTAACAGGAATTACCGGATTAAACAGCCAGACCAGTAATCCTATAGTTAATCCAAGAAGATTTAGAGTGGCAATAAAGGGAGGACCAATACCTTCACTTGGAGGGAATACAAAAGGTACACCTTGGAAAGGGACCTCTTGAGTGGTAGTCCTAGATGAGGATGCCATCTCTAAACTCTCTAATAACCCGCTAACTACCATGCACAAGCAAGTACTACTCAAACTAAAAGCAACAAGCAAACATGTGAAAGGAGTGGATAAGAGTCAGGAACCTCACTGGACAGGCCAAAAGGATAACTTAGATGCTTTGAGGATTCCTAAAAGGGTCTCCCAATATAATCAAGGTACGAGGGAGCTCAAATCGGTAGTAGTGGTGTGTAATGCATAACTGTACACAAGGGGCCTTCCAATATACAATCGAGTACGTGAAGTACCTTTCTATATACCTCAAGGGTACGTGAAAGACCGTTCGATATACCGACAGTATGTGGAAGAACCGCGCGAGTCCCGAGATGTAATGCGGACAAGTAACGACAGCTCCTACGCTTAACGATGCCCGAACACGTCTCTAACTTATCACTCAAATTGCTAAAAGTTTTAACCTAGTACTACCGTTAATTTTATCTTGTGCGTTTAGGTGGAACCATGGAGTGAAAACTTGAAATTAAAGAAGATGCATACTGATCTATATGATAGTGCAATTTTTCCTCTTCAATGAAATTCTACCTAAGAGAGGGAGTGAGATTTACTTTTCTTCCCAAAAATGCACACCCAAATGCAAATGCAATTCTATCTTTTCAAACAAAAAGTGAAATATCAATGCACCCCAAACAATCTTCAAAGAAAATAAGAAAGAGATCCAGAGAACATATAACATAAATCAAAATGTTTCCTATCTTTTCATGCTTGAAAAAGATGCATAAAACTTAATGGAAAGATGATTTCACTAACTTTTCCAAACAAATCACTCTAATGCACGCAAAGATGAAAATAGATGTTTCTTCTCAATGAAAGTAAGATCTAGATTTTTGAACAATCATGCACAAAACAAGAAGAAAATCGTTCAACAAACTTGCGAATAAAGCAAAAGAGAGAGAAAACTAAAACTTCTCTTTGAAATAGACAAGGAAACGAAGAACCAATCTTTCCTACCAAGCACTGAAAAAATCAACATGCAAAAGGAAACAAGAATCACCCCAAGCAAAGAAAGACTCAAAACAACATGGATCACTCATGCATTCCAAGTCCAAAAGAAACCAAAGCCTACACATGAAAATGAAATGTATATTTCCAATTCCAATGAATAATATCTACAGAAAAGAGCAGGAGGCTTCAAGCAAAGAAAATAATGCAAAATCCAATGCGAGAAACTTAAAGTCTCTTTGAATGTAGAAAGAATACAACAATCAAAGCGATTGCAAAATACACAATTCATGGCCCCTCCTGGCCGTGAGGGAGCATTTTTTTTTCAAAAGTACACTTCATTTTCATCAAAAAGTAAGCTAAAAACACACAAAAATCAAAATTCAAAGTTTGGAACAGGGCCTACCTGGCACCGCGCAGATGAAGCTGCTAACAGGGGGTTTTGAGGCAAAACCGCTTCTTGCTCACTGGATTCAGGCGGTGGTACCACGTATTTCTAACTGGACTCAGGCAGTGGCACCACTCCTTGCCAAAGGCACATGTGCGGTTCCCTATAGATGACCAAAACACAATAAGAACGAAGGATCCAGTCAAAAAAAGGATAGATCAAGGCAAATACTGTTGAATTGAGTATGGAAATAGAGCACAAAAGACCGAAATGACTCAGATCTGAACAGATCTGGAAATTTCAAACCCAAATGAATCAAGTCAGAAAGTAGATATGACTGAAGAGAGTTGAAAAAAACGGAGCCTGGATTCGAACAAGAGTTGCAGACTGAGGAAGATCAAAATAACCGATATACTAATCCCCAATGGAGTCGCCGAATTTGTTAGCTGGAATATTTCACCTCCTGCGGACAGCAAGGTGTTCCACTGGTCTGAATGGTTCAGATCTAGAACAAATAGAGGACAGAGGTTGAAGACTCTCCCTAGACACTGTAGATATTTGGAATACAAGGCTTTGATAGTCTACCTGTGTACCTGCAATCAAGCTCAACACGAAACAGATCAAAGCAACTAGAATATGATCTACTAATCTATGCTAGTGACTAAGGAATCTAGCAACATATATGCGAAATCATAACAATAGCAACATATGTGGGACATAAATCAACTTGCATTAATGAAATATACAGAAGTTTACAACCAAGCCTTAGTGTTGACATGCATCTCCATGAAACCAAATTCTCATCCCCAAAAGCTCCGACTCTAGCTCTTTATGCTCTCTCCAAATGATCTTGGGCCAAGTATCAATCCAACAGCATAACAATACCTTCAATGTTCTCCCCCTCAACCATGGCCATAAGCTTGTATTTATAAGGCTAGATGGATAGGATAGGTTGAGATATTTGTAGGTGAGGTGGCCTCCAAGATCCTAGGATGGGGGATCTCGAGCTCAATTGACCCACTACAGTAGGGATAAGGGATATCTCGAGGCTTATCATCTAGAATCCTCGAGAAGCTTCTCTTTTTCCCTTTTTACCTAGGGTACCGCATTTTTCCTTCAGTGACGGAGCGGTTTTGGTAATAACCGCTTATGGACTAAGGGCTATAAGTGGTGGCACCACTTATGGACAACAGAGTATGGGCGGTGCGAACAAGGGTACCGCTCCTGGATAAAGGGGCATGCATGGTGCTGGGGATTTTCATGTAAGATTGACGAAAAACCATTTAGTTTCCACTTCAGAAGTTGGGATTCAGGACAAATAGGTATGCCAAATGTCTTATCACATGATGGTGACAAGATTTTTGTATAACAGATCTGGAGAACACCAAGCTTCTCCCTGAAGTACTCAAACTTCACTCTGGCTATTGGCTTAGTCAACACATTAGCTATCTATTCGTCCGTCGCAATATACTGGAGCTTCACTGCTCCTCTCTGCACCATATCCCTGATATAGTGATATTTGATCTCGATATGCTTTGACTTGTCATGGAACACCGGGTTCTCTGACAACTTCACACAACTCTGGTTGTCGCAGTATATACAAGTAGCATCCAATTGGAGATCAAATAAATCAGACAGTAGCTTCCTCAGCCATACTGCCTCACAACTAGTTGAACAAGCTGCAACATACTCTGCTTCAGTTGTACTCAGTGCCACACAGGACTGCTTCCTACTAAACCAAGAGATCACACCTGATCCCATACAGAGGCAACACCATGAAGTGCTCTTCCTATCGATGGAACTGCCTGCCCAATCTGACTCAACATAACCTTCCAGGTTAATCTTTTGATTCTCCTCATACTTGATCCCATAATCAACTGTACCCTTTAGGTACCTCAGAATATGCTTTGCAACAATCAAGTGAACATGTCTCGGATCTGTCAGGAACTGGCTCAAGGTGTTCACATCAAAGCAAATATTTGGTCTTGTATTCATTAGGTACATCAAGGAACAAATCATCTGATGATACATCGTGGCATCAACCGTCTCTGATGAAGCAACACTCAATAGCTTCAGGTTCGATGCCATAGGTGTGAACCTCATCAGGATTCATCATCCTGAACCTCCTTGCAGTCCATCATCCTGAACCTCTTCAGGATCTCTACTGCATACTTCCCTTGTCCCAGGGATATTCTGCCACACCTCCATGCCATCATATCCAAGTCCTTCTTCTCGAACTCTGAAGCAAGTCTCCTTCTTGCAACTTTAATGAGTTCCTCTTTTCTGTCAGGAACAAGTCATCGACATATAACAGGAGCATCACTGGTCTTCCGTCTTCAACCTTGAAACAAAGGTTGGAATCCGCTTTACTCTCAGTAAAGCCTAGAGTCATCAATAATTTGTCCATCCTGTCATACCATGTCGAACCTTAGGATCTTCTGTAGTCACTCCCTCTGAAGCGAAGCATCATTCTCCCTCTGTCTTTCGTACTTTATGTACTGAAACATTCTATACCAAAGTGACAAGTAACTTCCTTTGCTACTAATATTCTATGTATCCATCTAGGATCACTGGATACCAAGATCCTTTATTTTGAACTTTTTCAAAGGTTCTTCTCGCACCCATTTGTGAGCTTGTCATCCTCTATAGACTTTCATCTTCAACCTTGTAGCAAAGGTTCATATCTTCATCAAGCTCCTCATGTATGTGTTATCCCATGGGTGTCTTCTGAACTCGTACAAGGCCTTCTTTCATTTGCAAACATGATTATGCCTATCATGTGTCTCAACTCCCACTGGCTGCAAATGTCTTTTTGTAGTCTATGCCTTCTTTTCGTGAGAATCCTCATGCTACGAATCTTGCCTTGTATCCCACAATGTTTCCATCTACTGCATGATGGAACTACGAACTTCCCTTCATGTATCCATACTGCATCCTAGACATCATTCTTCTTGAAGTGGTCGTCCCTTTCTTCTTGGTTACTTCTTCATGGCTGGAAGGTTCTGCATCAATGAAAAATTAATAATGAAAAATTCTTTTGCATCAAGATGTATGATTATGCAACTATTTTAGCCAATACAACATTCATCCATATCTCACGGAAACTTTCTAGATTCCTTCCATCTCTACCAGGACAACATTGAGATTGTGCACTAATCCAATATGTCAGCAAAGAGGTTTCATTCTAGATAAGTAGAAATGGAGAGTTGTATAGCACCATGAGCTACTTACCCATCACATGCGTATTAGTAGTATACTGTCATTAATGCAGACATTCTATCATGCATAATACATCAACTGAATATAAACAAATGCATAACAAAATAATATCATGAAATGACAATTGAATACTTATCTTTATTTTTTTCATGGGTAGACTCCTTGAGCCTTCAGCTTCATCATCTTCTTCATTCATAATAGCATCATTTCTTATCCAAATGCTAATATGGATAAGAGGTTCTTCAAGAGTTGAGTTCTTCATATTTCTCATCGCTTGAGGGATCTTCTTTGGATGGTGAGAGCTTGATCTTCCCATCTTTTTTTCTCTTATTATGAGTCGAGCTTCTTCTTGTGTGTGCTCTTCCCATATTCTACTGAAAGTAATCACTTCCTTCTGGCACACATTCCTTGCATGAATGAATCCCATGATCTGGGAGGCCATTCAAGGTGGCTATCACCACTTTTGCATTCTCCACTTCTTCTTCTACTGCTACAAGTTGTTCTTTGATTTGAGAGACCCTCGTAAAGTATGACTGTATGGTCTCTGCATTCTGGATCTTCACATTCTTCAACTGTTTTCTCAAAGTCATATTCCGATTTATGACCTTCCCTTCAAATAGCTTGGTCAAGGAATCAAAAATCTCTTTTGATGTCTTTAGGGAAGACACTTGTGGTATAAGGTGATCCGTGATTGAATCAGCAATGATCTTTTTGGCCTTGACCAAGTTCTTCTTGTGTAAGGCTTTGAGCCTCATCTCCCTCTAGAACTGGAACCTCTCTACTCATGTAGGTGTCCAATTCATTTTCTTTAGAGAGATTATATACGTCCATGCTTGGAAGTTGAAAAATTCACCAAGCTTATCATCAAGCTGATGTGATAGATCACTTTGAAATGAGAACCCCAAATGAAAATAGAAAAAGATTAGATCTTACCGATTTGAGGTGTCCGTCCTCGTTCTGGAGCTGGCTGATCTAGGGTTTGTCAGAGAAACCCTAATTTTGAAAACTTGAAATATTTTAGATCTGTTTGTCTAGAAAGATAGACCTCTTCTAGGTGAGCTATCCAATGTAATCCTTTTCTGAAAACAGTGGAGGGAAGCTCCCGGAACGGGAAGCCCTAGTTTTCCAATTTCTTCTGCAGAAATGTCTGATACTGTTTCTGCGATATCTCATACATTACTGCTCCTATGTGTCTGAAAATTCTCACTGAGGTATCCTCACATGTGCCTATTCCAACACCATAGGTTTCACCAATTGGGACTTATGATCGTTTTCCCAAGGTGACCTATTTCAGGACTGTTCAAAATAGAGAAGTTGTACGGACTTCCACGTATCACTGTTTCATCTTATGGGTCTGAAACTTGGACCACATAAATTTCAGTCTGTTCCCTTTCTGGAACATCTTCATAATTTTCATTTGGACCTTCGTAGCCAGAGATATAACAATTCTCCCCAGGTGTCCTGTTTAGGGATGAATCCTGGAAGAAGCTGGAACGCTAAATTGGAGGGATCATATATCCTAGAATATAGCGAATATAAGGCTGAAATTTTGAAACAGTGTAAATCAAGATTTTAAATTCGGCCTGTGAAAGTTTCAGCTCCTGATCCTTCTCCAATCCTGAGATATAGCGAATGTACCAAAACTTATCAGTTTTAGTATTTTAGGGTTTTTTCGGCCCAGGGTCAAACTAGGGTTTGACTTTCCCAGAGTTATACCCAACCAAAAATATCGACCCAGGTCTCTAAACTTAGATTTTTATGAGGAGAGAAGTCCTATGCTGGGCTCACTAAAAAATTCCTCTTGTGTAAAGCCCTAATTTCCCGCACCAAAAACTGAAAATGCTCGGAATCGAATTCTGCTTCGACCGAAAGATGCGCCCTTCAATGGAGAGTTAGCCTAGCATACTTTTGTTGATGGATTGTGGAGAGAGACCCAAAAAGTAAGAATCCCTAGCTTCCGAAGCTATACAATGTCTTCTTCTCAAGTTAGCTCTGATACCATGTTAGATTTTTATCATTCAAGCTAGCATTATGATCTTAGGATCTTATCTGAGAGAATAACATGGACAACAATAAAACACAAGAGACAATGAACACAAAGATTTTCCTCGAGGAAGCCATAAAGGAGAAAACCCTACAAATTCCTCAGAGAAATAATCAACACCAAAAGTAAAACCCGAAAACATAAAGATGATCTCCCGACAGCAGTAGTCTCTCTCTTGTCCTAGCAACTTCTCTCTCACTCATGCGCCCTAATGAGTGAGTGTGTGTGTGATAAATAGAGAGGCTCATTCTCTATTTATATTCTTTCGTTCACTTAATGTCCACTCCAACATGTCGGCCTCACTTAATAATTACTTACTAGAGCCGACATCTCTAAGAGAGTCTAATAACCCTAGTTCCCCACAAGTTGTGGGGACTTTGCCCCTCCGACCAACACGGAGGGTTATCCTTAACACAAGGATGGGGACTATTGCCCTGACTTACAATAACTCACCTAGGGCCGACTTCTCTAGGATAGTCTAATAAACCTAGGGCTCCACAACTGAGGGGACTTTCAATAGGAGGGTTACCCACAATGACTTGACATGAATTGTTTACATTATAGAAACTCCCGATCGGAACATCGGGGCATGACATGACTCAATTACATTACAAACACTTCCCAGAATAAACATCGGGGTATAATACATAAGATATACAAGTGAATACATTCCGAAGTTACAATTACATCAACAATTCTGAGGTGCTGAGATAAAGAAAACAAAGTCGTATTGTTGTGTACAGGATAGTAGAAATCAAAGCAGTGAATTCTGGGTTAGTTGGGCACATATTTCGAGATGGGGAAGTTGGTACAAAATTCGAGGTAAACCTATATTAAATGTTGAAATTTTTTCTGTTGTAACTCCGTCATTTCATTCTGAAGAAAATAAAAATCGCTCTCTCGTAGGTTTTCCCTTCAGGGTTTTTCCCAAGCCACTTGGCTAAAATACTAAGTCTGAAATTTTTTATGTATGACTGAGTTTAATTTTTTGTTTCATCAAATTTGTAAATTTTCCTTATGTGTTTCAAGCTATATTATTAGTTTATGAGTGAAAATTCCATTTTCAAATGTCACCAATGAATGGGATTGGGCATTAAACTAATGTTCTGAAGATAACTTGAAATTGGGTTGGGAAAAGCAGTGAATTTTGACAAAGTTGAGAAGCCCCCAAAGGAACATCAAAGTGATATTAATGGATGGGAAGTCATTATTCTTGATCCTAAGGTACCAACTCAAGTTTTGGTGAGGGAAATCAAACTTATGATGATCATCATCATCTTTCTTGATTCACATTGCTACGTAGTTTGTTTCCATGATTTGTTTCATAGGCTTGGTTGTCTATCTCTATGAAGAAGCATATTTAAGGTTCTTACACATCATTTGTTTTCTTACGCCATTTGGTGCTATGGTTTTTAGAATTTCATGCCATCTACTAGATAGGTAATATGGATTTTAATTTTTCTTCTTGTACTAATGGATGCCTTCTTTGGATGCCCAATTTTTTTGTGTTTAAATGTTGTACATAGTCTGTGATATTAATATAAATTTAGAAAAGGATTTAACTCAAAAAATGCAGTGTTGTGAAATAAATTGGAAGGATAATGGCCTAACAATCTCCATTTATAATGCCATGCATAAAATATAATACAATGTTTTCACTAGAATTATGTATATGTTGTTATATCCTTGGTTGAATTTGAATTTTGACCTACCACATCTAAAACACCCATACAACAATTTACATCTTAACTAGTGTTTTGGAGAACATCAAATCAACATGAAGGAATGCCTTCCATTAAAACCATGAATGTTAATATTTGATTGCTTTCTAATAGGTATTTCCCCGTTCATGGGATTTGTACATACCAATTTGCTTTAAAAATCCTTGAAAGTCATGTTGGTTAATTTAGTCCATTTTCCATGCCTCCTTATTCTATTTGGCCATTTTTGTATGCTTTCCAGCTTGTTGATTTTGATTAGTAATATAGTAAATTGCATGTGTCATCTTTTTTTGAAAACAAAATTGTAAATTTAATTATCACGGGTTTGCATGTATATTTTATCATCATTAACCATAATAGGCAAGGCTACCAAATCATATTCATTTTATAAAACATTCTAGACAAGAATTTATCATAGTGAGGCCCATACCAGTACATGCTTATTGTGTATCATTTCTCATTGTGAATCAGTAAAAACTTATTACATATTATTTTCATTGTCATATACTTATTTCCCTCGACAGGTCACATGAAGGGTAATGAAAAATCCAATAGATTGAGGGAGAAGGTACACTACCAAGCACAACCATACTTGGTATTAGCTTTATAAGTATTGGGATTTTAGAACTTAAGATTATATCTTATGGAAGTTGTTATATGACCATAGTGGATTCGTGGAACAACTACTTATCTACTTGATCTCTTAGTGACAATGAATTTATGTTAACCTTTGGAGGAGATTCCCCATTACGAAATTTGAGCTAGCAATACAGTTTTCCTTGCAAATGCAAGGACCGCCTACAACATAAGCAATAAATAACCTTTAATTGTCATATTTTCTTTTGGGAAAGTACTAACAATATAACTATAGGTAAACATAACAATTACAAAAATGGGTCTAGGTATTTTAGATAATAAACATACCTTGAGGGTTTACATCACAAATAGTGGAATTATTTCAACTTCAATTCCAACTCTAAGGGGTAGTTACACTGTCAAAGTTACTTGAGATCTACTCCTATCCCCATCCCTTTTGAAACTTGCTCTAAACATGTAGGGCATACCACAATGAAAATGGAACCCTAGAAGCCAACTTAGACTATATTCACCTCTCCCATTGGCTATAATCTAAATAATTTCCCTTTCAAATAACTAAGAGATATAACTTGAAGAAATGGTCAATACAAACTCACCAATATATAAGTAACTTCTAAGTAACCCAAACAATTCTTCTCTAGAATTGGGATTTCTAAAAAATATAGGAAACTTTTGAGATGGATGGAAAAAGATTTAATGTTAACCATTTATCTATTGAAAAGTATACAACACAACTACAAATAGGACAAGGTAACCATAGGTGAATTTAACATTTCCCTTGCAATTAACAATGTTTCAAGTGGACACTCCACCTATTATCACGGGATCAATTATAAACTTGGAATAATAGAGAACTTGTATTATTTTTTGGATTAAGTTGTGTTGAAGTTCAAATGTCCAGGCATTTCTAGTGGACACTCCACCCATCATCAAGGAATTGTTAAAAGCTTCATGTAAGATATAAAAGGAATAGGCTTAGGGGAAATAAATAGACCAAGTTATTCTCCTTCTTACATGAAACTTTTAATAGACCCTTGATGATGGGTGGAGTGTCCAGTCAAAATGTCAAGACGATTGAACTCTATCATAGCTTAATCCAATAGAGAATATTAACCAATAATGAGATTAAATAAGTGTTTAGTGGAATTATATTTTATAAAGGAAAATTTGGATTGCTAAAAATATAAAGAATTTGGTAAAAATCTAATAAATAATAATAATACGCAAAATAGGAAGGATTTCATCAAATATTAAATGAAAACTAATAAATATTAATTTATAGTTAGGTATCTTCCCCACCTCCTTAAACCTATATGTTGCTTTCAATTTGTTGATGACACCTTCACTATTTGACCCCGTGACCAATCTTTCCTAAACTCATTCTTGTACCATCTCAATAGCTTCTCTCCAACATTCAATTTATGTTGAAATTTTACAAGATAATTCTTTTCCCTCTTTAAATGCCTTAGTTACACAACAACTTGATGATTCCCTTTCACACCAATTTTTTTGAAAAAAAATACCTACACATATAGATATCTTCATGCCCAATCCCAATATCACTCTACTAAAAAAATTATTGTTCTTCAAACGCTTATCTCTAAAGTGGTTCAAATTTCCACCCCCCAACATCTAAGCAAAGAAAGAGCCTACCTTACTAAAGCCTTCCAAGCTAATGGGTATTCTATTTCTCAAATCAACAAAGTCTTTCATTATGTTCTCTCAAAAACCAAAACTAAAACCAAGAATCCCATTGCCACTCCAACCCAAGCTTTAGATTTCTTCCCTTAAATTCATGGTACCTTGGTCCACGTTTCCAATATTTTAACAAAAACGATATCAAAACCTTATTTAAGCATTAAAATACACTCAAACAATTATTCAAGGGCATCAAAGACAAGATAAACTCACTCTATTGTCAAGGTGTATATCAAATCCCATGTTCCTATGGCTAATCCTACATTGGCCAAATCGAATGTTATATCCAAACTTGCCTTAAAGAACATATATCCAATACCCTTTACATTCAATTCAACAAATCTTCAATTGCATAACATTCTAATTTCAACACTAAGAACCTCATATGCTTTGATCACACCAAAGTCATAGCATTTTCTCTTATTATTCAAATCACATCATTAGGGAAACCTTTGAAATAAAAAAAAAAAGCATCACAATAATTTTAACTACAAAGATGGAAATAAACTTAGCCACTCTTGACAACCTATTATCCAACGCCTTTGCCCTTAATTTTATTTTATGAGTCCTTTCTCTCATTAACCTTTGCTTTTATTTTTACTTACATCGTATCCCCGCTTTTTAATTCCCTTATTTCTTCAATTCATAACTCCTTTCTCCAATGTTAATGGTTTCCAATATGTTAAATAATGAATTTTTTTTCTCTTAATGTTATATAAAATTATCTCTTTTGAATTTATTTTCTATTTACCTAGTATGATTACTTTCTTCCTCCTTTCTTATTAAAGCAATATAAAGCCCCTTCCTTTTCCCTTAATTTAATGTCCTTTTATTATTTTTACCTTCTAATTATTTCTTAGAAAAATAATTCTCAATCCTTCACTCCCAATTAATTACTTATTAATCTCTTTTTAGAACATAGTTATTAATCCTGTGCCATTATATTTAAGTTTTAATTTTTTAATTTTTTAATTATTATTTTTAATTGAATCTTAATCTAAGCTCATGAATGGCGGGGAAGGAATGGAAACCCTAGCACCACAATGGTTTGCAACTACCCCAACTTTCTTTAGTTGGTGATATCTTCATCACTAGGTGCTCTACTTGCTCCGATTGGCAAGCCACAACTCAATCCTTTTAGCAATTGCTACTATAGGCATTGGGAGAGGGAGAAATTTACTTGTATTGCTTACTTTGCCCCATTCCACTTTGACACTTACGAATTCTCTCGACACTTACAAATTCTCTCTTTTTGTAAGGCATCTCTCGGGTACCTCTATGTGTCTTCATGTGCAAGCTCCAGATCTCGCGGCCTCCCTAAAAACTTAGATCCAAAACACAGTGGGGATTCCTTCCATTATTTAACGACTCCTCTTTGAAGGACAACATGTCAAGGGGGGTTCCTTGCTTCAGGATTACAACATTCTCAAAGATGTCACCATTCTCTAGTTTCCAGACTATATGGTGGAGCAAGTGGTTTCAATGCGCCCACCTCCCAACTAGGCTCTTTTTAAAACATTATGTAGTTAGACCATTCGGTTCCATTGCACCCAATGTTGGTGTAACAATCGTTGGATCAAAGGTGCTTTCTGGCCCAACATGTATCACATAACAATCCAAAGACACTCCAACTACGGAGGTAGAAAACCCTCTTGTTTATGCCTTTGCAACTCTCTACAAATAAAAGGCTCTTATACGTTGATTCAACAAGATTTATCCGTGCCTGCAACAACATTGCGTGAATGGGTGAATCAATCTTGGACTACAAGTCATTTTTCTCCAAGGGTTACTTCATAGTCCATTTTGACAAGGACGAGGACTACCAGAGAGTCCTCGAGCAAGGGCCTTGGTTCTGGGGACAATTGGGCCTATCCATTTAGAAATGGTTCCCAACATTCAACCCTCTATCACGATGGTTATGGCTACACCTATTTGGGTAAGACTTCCAAATCTTCCCTTACAGTTTTGGACTTGGGATTTTTTGGCTTCCATTGGCAACTCCTTGGGCCAGTTTATCAAGTTTGATGTTGAAAGGATATCGACAAACTTTATTCACCTTTGCTTGTATTTGTGTCGAACTCGATCTTAGCTATGGGTTTCCTGGAAAGATCCTCATCAACTAGACTGATGATGAACCTTATTCACATCTTGTTGACTATGAAAATACAACCTTTTTTCGCAGATCCTATCAACAAATAAGGCACCTTCAAGAAGCTTGTCCTTCTTTCTAGGCTCACAATATGATCCCTTGTGCAAGGCCAAGAGAAAAAAGGATGGCAGGAATCAAAAGGTTGCAAGAGTAGTTCGACTCTTCGATATGATCGCAAGCAACCCAAAGAAGATTCTCTAGCCATATTGTTGCCTTCAGCCCCATTGCAACCACCTTCAACTTCAATACAGCCTCCCTCAGCTCCAGCGTAGCCTGCTTCTGCTTCAAAACAACCTCCAAATGCTATAGGAAAACCTCTATCTAAACCAACCTCACAACCATCGGAGAATCCACTTGATAATGACGTAGTGACTGACGTGGATATGATCATTACCTTCCTCTCAAGTGGTAAAAAATGCCCTCACATTTGAAATAGTGATAAGGAAGCAACCTTGGTTCATGAACATAGAGTTTCTAGCATTTCTTCTAATCGGTTGGTCATTGTTTCGAAGACGTCTGCTCCTGACAATTCCTCAAGTTGGATTGTTGTCCGTAAGAAAAAAGAAAGAAAGGATCCTACATGGTCAACTCAATTACTTGGCCCTTGTCTTCTTGTTTCTGTTATGCAAAGCCACATTGTCTTTTCCATCATATGTTAGTGTTGGTGTTTATCCTTGTATTTTTACAGGTGGATAGTTTGCTAATTGTTGGTTGTGTTCTCTTCTAGGTAGGTCACCAACTTATCTTTGTATCACTTTGTACTTTTTTTCTTGAATTAAATAGGACTCTCATCTAACTTACAAAAAAAAAAACTTAATTATTTCTTATATAATTATTACTAGAATATTGACTCTTATTGACTTTTATTGTTATAGCTTAATAAAAAAAATCTTTTCTATTGTCATGTTATCAATATAAAATTCTTAGTAAAATATTTCAATTTATAAATTCTAGTAAAATATTTCAATTTATAAATTCTATTATTCCTCTTGAACTTTCTCAGATCAACTTCTTTTTGTTTAAGGATATTTTTCACTCATTTATTATTATTATTAAAAAATAAGATAACTAAAATTCTATAATCTAATTTGTCATCATTAGAATAAAACCATTACATCTTTATTGAAATTAAAAAAATTATTATTCAAAATCATTATTTTTTATTAAAAAAATTCTAAACATAATCAAATACATTAAAATCAAACCATTAAATAAATCTTTATTAAAATTGAAACTTTTATTATTTAAAATCATTGTTTTTATTTATAAACTTTCCATATTTTTTTTTTATAAAAGTTCTACCTATAACTTATTTTTTTATAAAAGTTCTAAATTATTATTCTTCTAAAATGGTTCTTTATAAATTAGTGGTTATTAGATTTTTTAATATTATTTGACCAAAATCCTTGTTATTATTTAGACCAAATCCTTTTTATATCAATAATTATTTTCTTAATTATAAAAGTTATTTTCAATTAACATTTCTTTAATTGTATTATTGATTAAAATTGTTTTCTTAATTATAAAAGTTATTTTCAAATGACATTTCTTTAATCGTATTATTGATTATTTTTCTCTATTAATAATCAATCCTCGATATGGGTAGAGTATTGGGTTGAAAATGTTTCAAAACAAACACAACTAAACCCAATTTTGATGTAGAATTTCTATTTTATTATTACAATTAACTGTGAAAATCCACATTCCAAAGAATCTATAAATCGACATTTTAGAAAGATCAGATTTTAATGATATTGCCTTTGTGCTCCTAACAGTGGTTTTTTGTGCTGCTAACAGTGATCTGTATGCCAGTAATGTCATTTTTTTCATGTAATAAATCAGGTCTCTTTGCACTGTATGGTGTTAATATTCATGTTTCTCAATTCTCTCATGATTCTCAGCATTTTAATGTTATCATATTGAATTCAATTAATTTAAATGATGCTAATTACCTCTTTGAAATACATGGATTGTGATTGAATTGTATTAGTTTTCAAACCAAAGGATTACGAGATTCTACAATTTTTATTAGTTTGTATTGTACAAAGTATCCTTTAAACATGATTGCCTCCAGGATTACTTTTCCACTGCTACCTGTACAAGAAAATGGTTTCATGTCAATCGTTGAGATTATGCAATATATAAAAATACGAAATGGTCATAGGGTTCTATATATATTATGGGGCTCTATGCGATAGCATATGGTAGGTAGTTTTTGAATAGAAAATTGAGCTCATCCATAGCATCAGTTAGCAAAAGGATGTGTTTTCTTGGCTTGTAAGAATTCCAGCGATTTATATAATTTGAATGATAATAAGAGGCCAGTGAGGACCTTCCAAGTTATGGTGAGAATATGGATGCCTAATAAGCATGGTGGTTATGTTTGAGCTTTAAGCTTCGCCATGTCAACACCAATATTGGTTATGAGCTCTAAGCTTCATCAAAGCAACATCAATATCAGTTTTAAAACAACAGTCCAAGGTTAATGGTTTTAAGGCAAGCATCATGGAAGGGAAAGGAAAACAAATTGTGTATAGATTCTACAATCTACGGCTTTCAATGCAAAATCCTAGTACATACCAACTAAATCATCACAATACAAAATCCTGGTACTTACCAATAAAGCCATCACAATACTTTGAACAACTGACAATTTCATAAAACTATTGGCAACCAGAAGCATCTGAAGTCGAGGAATGAGCCAGTACCAGATTTGTATTAATTAGCAAACTTCATGCAGTTCTCTGCGTGATCTGAGTCCTAGAATGGTATGACTCATAGCTTCTCACGTCAAGATGTTTTACAGCACTTACAAATTCTGACAACCAGCAATGATATTTTGTAAAAGTTGTATCCATGTAAGTCCTAATAACAGCTGTGATTATGATCAATGATGATTTTAGGCCATAATGAAGCTGCCACTGCTGCAAGTGCTCTCGTTCTCTAAAGTGCAGGGGTAACAGCTTTCTCTCTGCTGTTAGGAATCAGGATGATTCCTGAGTGCCATAACCTTGGAGATAGTGGATGAGAACATCCAGACCATTGCCTGAACTTTGAAGTACATTTATCAGGTCACAGCTGGACATCCTTGAGACTTGTGAAATGCAAGTGTGCCTATATAGCAACAATAACAGCTTATGAAGATATGTACAACCCAGCTCTTTCAAGTGTTACAGATTTGATTATTCCACGGCCGCTGCTGAAGCAAGTTTGTTTATTTTAATTTAATGCTTATTAAGATCAAAGCTAAGCATTCTGCAGTGCAAATGCTCTGAAGAATCTACAGATAATTGCTCTGGAGAAACTTGAGCAGACTTATCCCCCTGTTAATCTGACAGATCCCATCCAAATCCCAATAGTAGGAACCTCAGTTTCATGAAATAATTAGCATGCCAAAAACTTTTTTCAGGCATATGTGAAACTTGGTTTCCAGCTAATAAGCTATGTCAATGATTGTGATTACTACCTAAGTAAATTTTGATGCACTGTAACTCACCATACCCTTAGTTAAGATGAGAACTTAGAAAGTTCATGTCAAGTTTTTACTTTTCCCTGATGCAAAATATCGGCGCAAGAAGGAAAATCGTGTCTTCACCCTTGATACTGTAGCTACACTGCCATCTTCTAATGCATTAGATCTTGCTAATCTGGCATCTGCAGATTCTTTGCTGGAATTGCTGCTCTTTGAGGTTAGAACTGATGATTGAGGACAACCTGGGAGAGTGAAAAGGAAGGTATTCAGCATCCGAACAATCTGTGTAAAGTTAGGCCGAATGTTCGGGTCCTCAGCCCAGCAAGATTGCAAAATAAACACCAAATCATTTGGCAGATCATCAGGAATACTGGGTCTCACTTGCTGTTACATGTTCATTAACAAATTGCACATATCAGACTTTAATATAATACAGTAAGTCTCGCATTCTTGGACAACCTAATTATTATAAGAGCCATTATCTTACCCCAGGGCATAGTTTACTATGTTTAATTAGTATTCCTACATACAGCTATCAACCTAAACTGTTTTAACTGGCATCTTGACATTTTTAAGGCCTCCAGAAGATGGAGCTAGAATTAAACAGAGCATCCATCAAAACTGTGTTATAACAATTTAGAGAGGGCATGTAACACTTCTCATACCTTAAACGCAGCTGCATATGCTGCCTGTAAGTTGGACATGCCTTCAAATGGCATGCGGTTAGTCAATAATTCCCAAAGAACAATGGAAAAACTATATACATCAACCTTATTGCTGTAGTGCTTTTTGTCTCCCTGCCGTAAGGTGACTGTACTGTAAAGCTGCATAGAGACCACTTATGATTCAGTTCACTTTGAGCATCTCACCAGACAAACAAGACATATTTACTATAAAAACATAAGAGAATAACATATTGATGAAATGTCCAAGGGTATATAAACCTCAGGAGCCATCCAACGATATGTCCCTGTCTCCGCAGTCATCATCTCTGTCAGAGATTCTTCCCGGGCAAGGCCAAAGTCAACCAGCTTTACTGATTTCTGATTTGCAGTCAGCAGTAAATTGTCTGGACAGTTGGCATTCCCTCAGTTAGTGTGGATATAAAGATGGTATGCAATAACAAGCACCAAAAAGATATTTAACTCTGATATGTTGAGGAAAAGAATAGACCAGCAGTGCATATATAACGAAGGCAAACATTGATTCTGTGAAGTATGGCAATCATAAATGTCTTGTTAGCTATAAATTTCACCACTACAACATAACAAAGCAAACTGTGCACAAAATCATCCATTTGCCGTCAAAATTAACATGATACAATTAACAATGTGCCTAGAAAAAAATCAGCTGAAGGGCTTCCCCTTATGATTACTGCCCCTGGTGTCAACACATGTTTGAGGTGAGTTACATTCCATGACAAAATGTCGAAAATATCAGGAAAAGTATTGTGGAGGAACTGTATGAAAAGAAATAATACCCGGAGCATCTGCTCCATCAAATAAAGACATATGGTTCAACAAATAAAAGTGGTATCAAGTAACCAACCAGTAGAGTTTCCCTGGAGATCAGAAACCTGGAAAACTGTAAATTCTAGTTACAAAATTGATTAGGAGAAGTAACTCCTGTTAAATGAAAAATAAGAAAAAATTCAAGTTTCTTTTACATATTGGGAATACATGGAATCTGGGATTTCAGCAAACTCTCTCAGAAAAAGTACCCAGATAATCATAGAATTACAAAATAAGCTGAAAACAAGTTAACATTGGGAGATTTTAGAATTTTGAATTTCAGATGAAGAGAAATGGCTAAATATATAGTTTGGTTATGGTGTGAGGATTGCAATCTTGTGTCCTTGTATTAAACTCAGTCTTTTCATATTGATTGTTGGCCTAGCTGGCCCTGACAGGGCATGGCCTTCATCATGATTCATAACTCATTAGGGGAGCCTAACATGGAAGACCGATTGGCTAAAAACACTTGTACTTTTAGATATCGTCAAAGGATTTGACAGCTGCAGAAATGGTATCTCCAAAGGCACCCCAGAAATTTCTTTCAAAGTTCTACCACGAGATAATTCTGATTCTTAATCGTATGAATTCCAAATGATATTTCTGAGTGAATATGAATCTGTTTGCAGTGCCTTTTAAAAATAAAACCTTTAAGGCTATTTTGTTGGGCATGTCCCAACTGAAACACTCATTCATAACTGGGTCAAGGAGGTCAGGAAGCCACATCGGTGGAGTTGCATCCATACTCACAGGGTGACTAAGGGCTTTTTTGTTTCAATTTGTTGAGAAGGGCCATGTCATGGAGGTTCTTATGAGGGGCCTTTGGATTTGCAAAAATGCACTAGTCTTTTCTTTGTGGTCTGAAGGCTTCTCAGGTGATCAGGCAGCCTATTTGTTGTGCCCTGCATGGGTAGAGTTCTGCATCAAAGGGTCTACCTATGTAATTATGGTTGTTCCTGAATGCATCTTAGCCTTGATAGGTGGTTTTATTTGCAATGAACCCAAGCAGTTCTTTCACCCTAGTCTCTAATGCAAAGTGTGTTTTAAGGTCAAACTATTGAAGGACTTAATGAGTATCTGCTCATTATGGTCAGAGACAAGATGATTCGCCAACCTCCTCGTTACATTAATCTCCCCAACACTTGTTTCTGATGTCAAAGTCCAAACCACTATATCCATGACTACCCGCTCATGAACCAAGCCAACCCCAGGTGGCCCTGCCCATGCAAACCCCACAAGCTCCAAATGGCCCCTAGGCTAATAGTGACACATTTGGAGGTTGGACCCAAGTGGCGCATAAGAACATAGGCAATGTGCCTCAAAAAGCCCGAACTCAAGAGAATGTTGCACTAGCCAGCACTTCTTAACCTTAAGGTAATTTAGTGAATAAATCGATGACTTAACAGGTCTCCAGACTATCTCAACAAGGTGGGGTAATCACAAAAATCGTTCTCCTTCACCGCTTCTTGATTTTGATGTGGAAGACTCAGCTAATTCACTACTTAAACAACCATGTCCCATCACTTTGGATGCATGGATTATCCCATGCAGACCCATTATAAGTTATAGCTCCTTTAGTGCTCTTAATTGTGGGTTGTTTCATGCTAATCCATGAGATGATAGTTGCACCTATGCTGACGGTGTAAACTGTAGTAGAATTCCTTTCATCAATACAACCTGCCCAATCTGAATCTGATTCGCCTTGAAGCTGGAAATCTTCATCATTCTCATACTGAGACCATAATTAAGAGCTACTCTGACATATCGAAGGATCCTGTTGGTTGCTTTCCAGTGAATTTGTCTTGGCTTATCCATAAATCTGGAAACTAATCCAACTAAGAAACTCAAATCAGGCCTTGTAGTGGTCAGGTATATAAGGCTACCAACAATCTGCCTATATAGAGTTTCATCAACTAAATTAGAAGTATCCATCACTGATACTTTTGCACCAGGCTCCATAGCAGTCAAGGCTAGTTTACATTAAGTCATATGTAATTTTTTAAAGATTTCTCATGCATATTTTGCTTGGGACATGAAAATCAGATTAGGTTGCTACCAGATTTTTATCCCTAAGCAGTAATGTAGGAGATCAAGATCAGACATATAAAATGTCTGATTCAGATCAGCTATCAACCTCCTATTGCATAATACTCTTTCCAGCTATGGTCAGATCATCTACATGTAAGATAGTGATATCACATATACTATCGCTTTTAACATAGAAATTTGGTTCTTGGACTACTATGAAATCCAATCTGCTTGAAATAGGAATCAAACTTGCTGTACCAGGCTCTTGGGGCTTGCTTAAGAAAGCTCTTTAAGTGTTCCCTCCCATGCTCTTCAAATCCTTGGGGTGAACCATATATACTTCCTCTTCCAACTCACCATTGAGGAGGGTAGACTTGACATCCATTGGATAAACATTCCAACAGAATTGGGCAGTCAATGACAACACAAAAGATTTTGCAACAGATGCAAAAATCTCTTCATAATCAACGCCCTCCTTTTGAGCAAAACCTTTGATGACAAGTCTGGCATTAAGCCTCTCAATGGAACCATCAGCTTTAAACTTTTTTTTCTACACCCATTTACAGCCAATGGTTTCTTTGCCAGCTGGCAATTCAACCAGGTCCCAAGTTTGATTTTTGGTCAGAGACTTCATCTCTTCACTTAATGCATTATCCCACTCACAAAAGACCCTGTGCATCGACAAATGTGGAGGGTCCTTTTCAGTCAATCCAGTAGCCAAGGCAAAATTTACCTTGTACTTTGATGCTCTCTTTTCTCCATGTGCTTCTATCTCAGAATCTTTGATATCTTGTGATGTTTTCATTAGCCATGTGGGCATTTTATTTGTTGTTTTTGTGCTTCTAGGAGCATGGGCATCCAATGACAACAATCCCAACTGAATTGGGCAGCCAATGACAACACTAAACATATTGACATTTTCTTTGCTCAGTTATTTGACTTACAGAGAGTAAGCTTTGTTTACTTATTTGACTTACAAGCTCTTTTTCAGTCCTGGCACATACAGATCATTAAACTTCTTTGTTCCTCAACGCAGACAATTTTATGGGTATTGTACCCTTGCCTTGCACATTATTTAAAATCATCTCCTAAAGCTGTAGTGTCTCCTTGATCTTCATTGTGAAATTTTCATCAGGATTGTCAAACCATTCTCTCTGGTTTGTCATATGATTAGAGCAACCAGAGTCAATGCACCATTCCTCTAATGGAATTACATTATTAGTGACCATGAACAAGAAACTCTCATCAAGAGTATAATCATCTTCTACATTACTTTTATGTTGTCCTTGTCTCTGATCATATTGTCTTTTCCTGCAAACATGAGATATGGCTAGGCTTACCACAGTAGAACCACTCGATTCTCTGATTAGTGATTTTGACCTCTCCTTAGGCTCCTGTTTCCACTATTGGTCAGTTGATGAACCAGGCTTGAATTGATTTTAAGTGACCTTTCCAATTAGCTGTAAATGCAGTTTCAGTAGGCTAGCCCTCTATCACGGGTTTGTTGTTCATGATGTAACAACAACCCGCTATGTTCTTCAAACCCAATTGTTGCCAATCTTCCAGCAGTGGTCAGTCCAGTGACAAACATTGGATAGGATGAAGGAAACCCTTTGACGGTGATTGTGACAATCACTTTTTTTATGTGACACTTTCATAAAAAATGATCAACTACACCTTCAAACCTTTGATATGTAATAGATAACTAGTAATGGATTGATTCACGCATTTTGATTGTTTACATTTAAGTTCTTAAATAAAATTTTCTAGCATCCACAACAATTTCTTCTAGCTACCCCAGGCTTCTATAGAGGTTTTAGCCTCTCTTACATGTGGAAGCACATTGTCAAAGACCGACATTTTGATCAGAAGTAGAGCCTATTGATCTTTTTCATTAAGTATGCTTGTAAGTTTATATCAACAGGTTTGGTTTAGACTCCTAAGACAACATTCGTGACCTTTCTAATTGTGAAAATTCCTCTCATTCCGAACTTTCAATTAGTGTAATTTGTCCCTATTAGCTTGTCAAGGAACATAAAACTGGGAAATGACATAGCCATTGAAATTGGCTTCCTATAGAAAACACTATTGAGGGTTTTTAACGGACTTGACAAATAATAACTTAATTTTACCAGAAAAAGTCACACTTCCAGGTTACACCTTTCTAGTTTATTTTATGCGAAAAAACTTCAAGCATAAGATGATATAAAGGAAAAGCAAAGAACTTTGGGTAAAGTTTCTTAAGATATTTGCATACTTGGTGGTCCCGTGAACCTTTTTATGGGTTTGCCTCAATGGCACAGAGATGGCGTTCAGCTCAAGGGTGTCTTAGAAGTTAGAAATCCCAAAATTCTGGCAACAAATTCTTGTATAACATGGAAACAGTTTCACCCTGGCTGGATCAATGTCCCTTCACCTGACAGATTTGTCTAGGTCGGTCATGACAGCAAGCACCAACTTCTTGTATAACCTGGTGGCAGGTCCACCCTGGTTGGGTCAACATCCCTCCACCTAACAACCCCCTCTAGGCGGGTCATGATAGCAAGAACACGGTGTAAAGGTGCTACAGAACAGCTCAGTGCATGGTGCTACGAAGGTCACGATTTTTTCCTTGCAATTCCTCACATTCCCAGATATCACAGCTCTCGCCAATTCTATCAAATTGGACCCGCTCTGATACCATGATAAAATATGAAAAGAATCTTCGACACAAGTCGAAATACACAAGAAAATTTCTTAAACAACTCCCTTATATTCAAATGGTAGATCTCTGGTAGATATTGAATTGGTTGGAGTAACAACTCCTTACAAATCTGGTAACAACCAAAGAGACACGCCTACAGTTTAGCAACTGAACATAACAATCTTAGACAACATCCTCAAATGCATCCTAAGTGTTACCATTTCTAGTGAGGAGGCTGCTCTTGAATGTTGTGAAGTTGATCCAACTGCACGGTTTATAGGAGCAGTAAATACAATAGTGAAAAGACAGTAACATGTCCCTAACAGAAAATTTGAAAGTAGATTCACCTGGAGGGATAACGTAACTGAGTGACCCAATTTGCTGCAGCAGTTATGATTTTAGCAGAGCTGGGTGTTTTGCATGCCTTTCACAAAAGAAGGCTCTAGCTTTCAGATCCGCTGTTACAAATTGTGCCAATGAGTAGTTTACAAGCGGTGGAATGCAAGTAGGGAGGTGCATGGGCCAGCAAACTACTAGTAGCTCGTATTTTTGACAGAGGACCCACCAAATACTTGAAATCATGGAGCTCTACATTCTTTCAATCTGACTGCAGGTTAGTGGATTTGTTATCTGGTGAACATTCCTCAAAAAAGGCTGCAGTTTTGGAGCACATGACCCTAGCATCACAGCCAATTCTTGAGAGAGGAATTGTTGACCACTCAATTGGGCAGAGAGTTTTGTTGGAGTACATCTGTATAGCAAACAAGTCATCTGTAACAGATATAATTCAGCGGCTATCTGAGATACTTCTTGTCCGAATGATCCATACAAGAGTTGGTTCAAAGGTTGGTGCACTTTGTATTATATATAGCAGTGCTAAGGAAAGAAAGATGATTGTGAAGGAAATGAAAGGGCACCTAGTAAAGATTGCTCATGATGAATATGGTTGTGTGATCCTCCTGTGCATCCTCTGTTTCCAAGATTATCTTTTGTGAGCTAGAAAAAGGTTTAAAGGATTCGGCATTGGACAAGTATGGACTGTGTCCACTTTTGCATCTCCTTTGCCTAAGTGTGCCTCGCTACTGTAAAAGAAAACAGAATAGCAGAAATTATAAGCATAAGCAGTAGCATACAAACAGCAACAAAATGAAAAGCATCCATACTTAACAACTGCACTCATATCAAATCTTGTTCACTCGAAGGCAGCGTGAAAACCAGCGCATCCTCAGGTCAAAAGAAAAAAGGTCCAATAGCATATGAGAACATGATTAGACTAAGTCACAGTGCCTTTCTTAGCAGATTCTTCACCAGATCACTTTCATGAATGAAGCGTATAGCAGCAGTTATATAAGGATGCACTTATGGAGGGGATCACATCTCATATAAGGATATCGCTGGTGTTTGTTTCAGTAAGTGCTAGTGACAGCGTTTTTTCCATATTGGTTGGAGTTCTTTTGCTATTCTGGGGAAGGTGCACTAGTGGTTATGTCAGGATGCATTTGAGTTGCAGCCTGATCCTATCCTTCCCAGTTTCCACTATCAGTTACTTGCATAGGAAGGGGGTGCACTTCTTGAAATGAAGACATGAGTTCTATCCTGAAAATTACCTTTATCTATCAACTTTCAAAGATAAGTTTGCCTTGCATGAATCACTTTTTCTTGTTTCCAGTTCAGTTTGAGACTTTGAGTTTGCATATTTGAAGTGGTTTGGAATCTGGATATGTGGGAGAGGGTCTGCATACTATTTTGGTTAGGACGAGAAGCACACCATACAGGGAGTGATATCTTATTTCCTTTTTTCAGATGACATAACAGCAGGAGGGTGCATCCTTCACTCATTTTCAGACTTTGTGCATGCAGTGGAGTAAACAGCAGGTGGATAATGTGCATCAGTGGAAATGGATGCATGCAGGATCGACTTTAGATGGAAAACACACCACTTATTGATGATATCTTTTTCATATATTGAACTAATAGTGCATGTGGAGGCACATGGACTAGCGAGACTTGTCACTGTTTTTAGCACATTAAAGCATGCACATGCTTTGTTGAGTTATGAGGTAACTCAGGATGTCCTCCATGTGGACTGCCTAGCATGGGGGTACTTATCATAATAGGCAGGAAGGTAGAGTGTGAGATGCACTCTGCTAAGTGTCATGGATCCAGCAGCAGAGACATGCAATGAGTTAAGACACTTTTTCCAGTTACATGCAAAATTGCATGCATGCATTTTTAATGCAGCAGTATGAGTTTTGGCACAAAAGTGAAATTAGGGTTTTGGAATCCTAAATAGGGTTTGGTGACCTAATTTCTCAGTGACTTATAAAAAAGCATTGAGGGTGCAAAAGTCAATCATCTTTTGTGAGCATCAGGAGATCAGAGCAGCTGTGAGCAGCAGTTGACCAAAGGAGGGCAAACCATTTGAGATAGTTGGGGGCGCATTCCTGAGGGCAGCAAGAGGATAGATCTTCAAAGTGTGTGGAGTTCTTTCATCAGGGCAGTGAGAGAGAAGCTTCATTGAGCATCTTTAGAGACTGAATAGCAGCAGCAGCAATAGAGGTGTGAGCAGCTAGAGGAGGATGTGAGCAGCAACACATCACACGTGTGGGACGTGAGGGAGTTGCCGCACACGTGTCGAAGGCTGACAGGGCCCAGAGAGCTGAGGATCTTCATCAGTGACCGAGGAGAGGATTTCAGTGATCAGTCAAAGTCGGACTGATAGAATATCAGTTGAGACGTGCCTCAGAGGAGTGAGGGTGCAACTGTAGAACTAGGGGGCGTTTTCAGTGATTGAGGACGTTGTTCATCTTCCGGAGCAGAGCAGATCAGGGAAGAGGGCTGAGGGAGCATCCTTCTGAGAGTTAGACAAAGTGTACAACATCCAGTGATTGGCAAAGTCAGATTTGAGAGATCCAACATGAGAGTGTAGTGTTGGGGGGGGGCTTTATCCAAGAGCAACAGTTGCAGTTGCTCTAGATCTAGGGCTTTGGCCCTTCAGTTTCACTAGTTGCTTCTCTAAATCTTACTGTACTCCTTCTATATTCTATTTGCTCTAGGCTCGAGAAAGAAGAAAGCCCCACTGTAGCTGGTTTTCCCCATTGGGGTTTCTAGGATAAATTTCTGAGTCACGTGTGATTGCCTGATTGTTTGTGAGATGTAAGGATTTCATGTGTTGCAAATTCTAATTTTGATTGAAGTGTATTTCATCCGGGATTAGTGAATATTGTGATCGCGTTGAGATCTGAACTTCTCGGAGCAAGTGGAGACCTCTGAGAAAAACTAATATGGTATCAAAGCCTCGTTAGAGGTCAAAGGAGGGAAATCACACTCATATTTGTGAGAGCACACCAGATTTGTGTGAGGATTCAGTGGTGGAGTCAGATCTGCAGAGACGGTGACCAGATCTACCAGATCTGAAGAGTAGGGTTCAGATCTGTGACTGTAGAGGTCAGATCCATCAGATCTGAAGTGTTGGAGTCTAGATCTGAGATAGATCTAGCCGGTATCAACATGATAGAGACCAAATCTACCTAGATCTACAGTGCAGGTGTCATATCTGAGTTGGTGGAGGTCAGATCTATCAAATCTGATTGTTGGAGGAAAGATCTGAGACAGATCTTTCAGATCTTGGCGTGCAAGGGCCAAATTTATGTTTTGCTCATTGAGACAACTGGCTTCTGATCCAAATTGACCAGAGAAATGGCTAGTAGTTTGCGTGTGGAGGATCGGTTGGATGGGGCCTCAAACTTCAGTGCGTGGAAGGAAAGGGTTGTGTTGTTTCTGAAAGAAAGTGAGTTATGGGACATTGTGGAGAGCACATATACAAGTCCCATAACTATTCCTACAGATGCTACAGCAAAGGACGCTTATGAAAAGAAGAACATTAAGGCTCAACGGATTCTCCTTGATGCAATCAAGGACCATGTCATCCCACACATTACAGGGAAATGCAATGCATATGAGATGTGGGATGCTCTGACGAAACCATACCAAATCTCTAATGAAAATAGAAAGATGGTGCTTCGTGAGAAACTGAAGAGCATCAAGATGGTCAAGGATGAGAAAATGGTCACCTATCTGACTCGTATAACTCAGGTTAGAGACGAGTTGGCAGCCGTGGGGGACAAGATGGAGCATGGAGAGTTAGTTCGACAAGCACTGAATGGTGTGACTAAATCATGGGAAGTATTTGTCGAATCCATTGTAACCAGAGACAACCTCACCAAGTGGAATCGTCTGTGGGATGACTTTACACAGGAGGAGACCCGAAGAGGGTACATTTAGGGGTCTTCTTCTACAGCACCAGAAGAGGAATATGTGGCACTTGCTACGAAGGGCAAGTAGAAGTTCAAGAGAGGTGAGCAGAAGGAAAACCCGAGTAAGGTCAGATGTTTTGCATGCAATGAGTACGGGCATTATGCAGGCCAATGCCCTCATAAGAAGAAGAATAAGGAGAAGAGGGATGAGCAGGTGGCAGCAGTAGAAGAGGTGGATGAGTTCACCAACAGGTTTGAGAGGGAGTTATCTCTTGCCTCTTTTGTTTTTGGCCATGATAGCAGTCAACTTGAGGTACAGGTTGATGAGAGATGGCTTGAGGATTGCAGGTACTACAGTCATATGACTAGAATGAGAGAAGCATTCATATTTCTTCAGGATACTCTTGAGTAGACCTTCAGAGATTATGGTGGCACAAAGCATGTGATTCAAGGAGTAGGAAGAGTTAGGTTCCTACTAGATTGTGGGGAACTCTTAGAGGCGGCTGGAGTTCTTTACATACCAGGACTGAGAGTGAGCATACTCTCAATATCATATTTGGATGATGCAGGTTTCTTTGTGGTGTTTCAAAGACGGTTGATATTCACTTGTCCAGTGGGAGCTGACCCGATGTTGATGGGCCACAGGATTGAGGGTGAGTATGTGGTACGGGGGAGACCTACTTCAGAGGTAGCTGGGTGGTTGTCAGATTCCTCATTAAACTCTGAGATGGAGTTGGAGCGAGAAGCTCCCAGTTTGAATCAGCCTTTGGAGAGTCAGTCCATAGGGCAGAGAGATGAGCGAGATGCTCATTCTAGTACCAGCCAAAGACTGAGTTGGTATGAGATGTCTGAGATGGATTTAGCTCAGGAGCGAGCTGAATCATCTCAAGGCAAGGAGGTTAGGTACCGATCAATTGATCTGCTTGATGATAGCTTCAAAGGTTGGTTGTAGTAGAAACTCAGAAGGAGTTTGAACCTGGGATCAGTGATTTAGTCTAAGAGAGAGCGTGAGGGTCTTTCCAAGACCACTAGGATGGAGGAGGATCAGAGTACTACAGGTCAAAGGGCAACAGAGGTAATCAAGACATATATGCCAATTACTGTTGCAGAGGACTTGTTGGATTCGGGCATCATTTGTGGTCGGACATCCCTCGTTAAGAGAGAGTGTTGAGTTATGGGGTAACTTAGGATGTCCTCCATGTGGATTGCCTAGCATGGAGGTACTTATCATCATAAGCAGGAGGGTAGAGTGTGAGATGCACTCTGCTAAGTGTCATGGATCAGCAGCGGAGATATGCAGTGAGTTAAGACACTTTTTCCAGTTACATGTAAAAGTGCATGCATGCAATTTTTAATGCACAAGTATGATTTTTGGCACAAAAGTGAAATTAGGGTTTTGGAACCCTAATTAGGGTTTGGTGACCTAATCTCAGTGACTTATAAAAAGGAATTGAGGGTGCAAAATCAATCATCTTTTGTGAGCATCAAGAGATCAGAGCAGCTGTGAGCAACAGTTGACCAAAGGAGGGCGAACCATCTAAGATGGCTGGGGGCGCATTCCTGAGGGTAGTGAGAGGACAGATCTTCAAAGAGTGAGGAGTTCTTTCATCAGGGCAGTGAGAGAGAGTCTCCACTAAGCATCTTCAAAGAATGAAGAGCAGCAGTAGTGTGAGCAAGTGGAGGAGGACATGAGCAACAACATGTCACACGTGTGGGACATGAGGGAGTTGTTGGCACACATGTGAGAGGGTGAGAGGGCCCAGAGAGCTGAGGGTCTTCATTAGTGACTGAGGAGAGGCTTTCAGTTATCAGACAGTCAAACTGATAGCAGATCGGTTGAGACATGCCTCAGAGGAGCGATGGTGCAGTTGTACAGCTGGGGGACGTTTTCAATGATTGAGGACGTTGTTCATCTTCCGGAGCAGAGCAGATCAGAGCAGAGGGTTGAGGGAGCACCCTTCTGAGAGTTAGATAGTGTGTACAAGATCCAGTGATTGGCAGAGTCAGATTTGAGAGATCCAATGTGAGAGTGTACTGTTGGGGGCGCTTTATCTAAGAGCAGCAGTTGCAGCTACTACAGATCTAGGGCTTTGGCCCTTCAGGTTCACTAGTTACTTCTCTAAATCTTATTGTACTTCTTCTATATTCTATTTGCTTTGCCCCACTGTAGCTGATTTTCCCCATTGGGGTTTCCAAGATAAATTTCTGAGTCATGTGTGATTGCTTGATTGTTTGTGAGTTGTAAGGATTTCATGTGCTGCAAATTTTAATTTTGATTGAAGTGTATTTCATCTAGAATTAGTGAATATTGTGGTCGAGTTGAGATCTGAACTTCTGAGAGCGAGTGAAGACCTCTAAGAAAAACTAATATGCTTATGAGTACTTCCAATTCTCAGTCACTGAGTCTACTATTAGCAATTTTGAAGAACGCAGTTAAGGAGATGAGAATGCATCTGATTAACAACGACATGCAAACTACAACATTGTTCAGATCTAGTAGTGTCCGGGGGAACAGTAAACCCAGGAGTTGCACTTTATAGTTGTTTGAGGTAGCAGGCACGTGTATTCTCAGACTTATGGTGCAGATTTCAAGGGAGCATAGATCTATTAAACAAGAAAATTTCAATGTAACGGGGTTGGATCCCATGAGTTTTGACGGTCATTGCTTGTAATTTCAAAGGGTTTGAACAAAAAATAAAACTTGAGCGATTTGTCTCCTTGTTTTCCTGTGCATTAAATCCTTTAATCTATGTTAGAAACTCTCTCTTTGTATTTAATTGAGTCGGTCTATCAGGTCTTGAGAATATTGTTCCCTGATTTGGTAAAGTTGTTGCAAATTTAAGCAATGATTCCAAACTCTGAGGATTGTAGGACAAAGAAATTATTTCCCTTAATTGCATTTCAAAAACCGGGATAGGTCTGTCTTTCGATGTTGATTATACAATTCAAGTTATGCCTTCCTTTTTCTTTGTGAGATTCGTCTTCTGCAAATGCCTCAAGAGAAACATCCATTACCATACAGACATGATCTTTTGTTCCAAATCTAACTCGACGACCCATGGTGTGGTGTTTCTTTTTAGCTTTATTGATAATTGGAATAAAAAGCAATGTTCACTTGCCTCTTCAAGGGAACGACATCCAACTAAGTAGAGCTCCAAATAAAATATTATTCCTTTGGCACCCGATTATCTAGCTTCTACTACTATATATAATTTCTAATGACCAAAACACTAACCAGCTAGTGGACCTCCATTAATGAGGCCACGACCACTAACTAGTGGAACTTCTTTAATTAGGCCAACTCACATTTATTGATTTCACACTCTACTACCTCATGGACCTTATTTAATAGAGATGGCCCCAATACATTAAGTAAAAACCTATTATCCTAACTAGGGGAGTTAGGGTGGGGCCCTAACATACCCTCCCCCTTATAAAGCAATGTTGTCCTCAAGGTTGGAGATGAGGAAATTGGTAGAGAATCTCCGTAGGTTCCCATGTAGCATCTTTGGGTTGTGTATCCTTCCATTGGATCAAAACTCGCTTGATAGTGCATTGGCGAAGATGATGCTCTCATTTGTCCAAAAAGTCATCAAGCTTCAACCAAATGGAACCATCCTCATCTAGTTCGGCAAGCCTAGTTTCGAACTCTACAATTGGACCCGACCACTTTCTTCAAGCAAGACACATGAAATATTGGGTGGATCTTAGAATTGCTTGGAAGAGCTAATGGCCCTATGTGTTTGAGTATAGTATAAGGTCCATAAAACCTAGGTGCTAACTTTTGGTAGCTCTTATCCTTCAATGATGTCTGCTTATAGGGAGGTAGATGTAGGAACACTCAATCCCCTTCTTCAAAGTGGCATTCAGAGTGATTCTAATTGGCTTGTTGTTTCATTAGGTTTCGAGCCAACACCGAATTATCCTGAAGGGTATGAAGAATGTCAACACTAGTCAGGGTTTTGTCCACCTCCTAGACCTTAGATAAGCTTAGTAAGTAGGAGAGATCACTAAGGGGGAATTTTCTCCATAAAATTCCTCAAACATGGTCATTTTAGTAGCACCATGATAGGTGGTATCCTACCACCATCCAACCAAGGGTAACCACTAGACCCATTAAGTCTATCAAGACACCTGATCCAGTTGTAACCAGTGGAAGACGTAGCTCTTCTCTTGCTTTGTGGTTTCGTTAGGGAGTGTTGCCACCTTTCAGGCACCTCGAGGGGTTTTGGCATTGCAGAAATCTTCAAGCCACTGGGTGAGCCCTTGGGGGCAAGTCTCAAGTTGAGATATTGTCACTCAACACTCAACTCCTCCGTCTAGGCCAACTCCTAGCTTAAAAGAATCTAAGGTTTTTAAGCTAAGAAACAAAAGATGAAATTAATTTAGGAGTTTGAAATGAAATACTAAAACAAGAGAATCACACATGAAATAAACCAACAATATATAGATGACACATCAATTACGACACATCAGATTCACTTAAGCAAAATATCGTTTAATTAGACTAGTGTCGAAAAAGGGTAAATGGAGTAGGTTGAAGGGAAGTGTTGTGGAATGCTTCTTGGTTCGTTTTAGTTATTGTGGATGAAATGGATTAAGGGGAAAAGGGGATTCCCGATATACCTGAAAGTACTTGAGAATATGTCTAGATTTCAACTAATGTGGCTTTGTACAAAGAAGTGTGGGTTAGATGGAGTCATGGGTGTGTGTCCAACACTACACCAACAAGGGTGTGGCCTGACAGGGCCTCGCGATCACTTTCTAGTGGTTCCCACTTCCTTTGCAAAATTTGCCCACAAATAGTGAAGCTCGAAAACGCCAGATTTTTGTTATGTTACGGGGATTCATTTTATTAATGGTGAGTTCTTATTAGATGTGAAAAATTAATGAGTGCACACTTCTGTTTTTGGTTATGCCAAAGCTCAAGGCGAACCTACGATGGGCAAGAGCATACACGGAAATGGCGGATGTTTATTCCAATTACTTTACTTGAAAAAGGGAAAAGCATAAAAATAAAGTCTGAAACTACTTTAGAAACTATACAACTTGTTACGATGGAGTGTGTGATTGTGTTACAAAAGTAAAGAAAAAAGTTAGAAAAATTCACACCATGAAAAGACAAGTGCAAATCCCCCAGGGGAGGTGGGGTGTGGGCACTTGGTTTCCCACCTGATCTCCTTTATTATGGTAATTAAAAAGCTTAAAGCATCCCTCTTTCTCCTTATCAGATCGGAGAAAAGAGGTTACAATAGTATGAATAATTGTTAAGGATGAAGAAGTGGGTTTCAAGAATGTCTTCGTTTGCTTGAACTTGCCAACAATGCTGCCTAAATCCTCTTTTTCTGCTGTCCTAATACAAAAACAAACAAAGCTAATTAGTACAAAAAGTGTCCAACATCACTTTAAGAGTGATTCGGGCAAACTAGAAAAATACTAGAAAATTATGTTGAGTTAAAGACTAAACCTAGGAAACAACCAACTAAGAAATTTGGGCTTGTGAAACCCAATTTCTTAGGAGCTTGGACAACCTTTAAGGGGCTTCCAATAAAGCACTTTGATGCTAGATATTAACCTTACAATAAAAAGAAAACTACTCAAATTACAAGCTTTAAGATTTACTTGAAATAACTTGAAAAAATGTAGATTTCTAAGCTAGATCTAAATGAGAAAAGATAAAACTTTATGTAGCTTTTAGATCTAAGCAAGATATTCTTATAAATTAGATCTAGGAATATTTTAACATTTTAAAGCAAGTAGACCTAAGAAATAAAAAGAGGTAACCAAAGGAAAGAGTTTGATTCAAATTGAAGGAGAGAGAGAGAAGGAAAGAGCTCAAGCTTGGAAATGCTTGAGTTGTGGAGTTCGTTGGTGGAGACCAGAGGGACTATGCCTCTTCAATAATAAGTTCTTCGAGAGTGAGAGAAGCAAGCACGATCTCACACAAATCCAAGAGAAACACCTGTAAAACCCCCTTCACACTTGCCAAGAGACTTGTCAAATCTACTAAAAATTCATGCTAAAGACAAGAAGAGCATACCCATAAGCAAATCAACATGCAAATTCTAAATCTTGAACATAAATTAATTAAGAGAGCAAAGAAACTACTTCACTCACTCCTACCGATTAGTACTAATCCTTCAATGAGGCTAGCTTTGACAAGGAATGACAAATCCATAAAATAAATTCTACAAGTTACCTCAACAAAGACATGAGACAATGATCGCTGGGACGTATTGGGGAGGAGCGTCGAGCCTGATCGTAGCTGCCTGATCGCAGCCTGCTCACGAGGAAGGACCTCGCTGACCTGATAGTTCGGATCTGGTATTAGCCTAGATCTGGTGCCTAGACCAAGTTCTTCCTCCTGGTTTGACTCAACTGCTGAAATCTGAGGCTTCTGTCCTCTCCCTGGACTCATGAGTTGAGAGGCTGGACCGGATCTCTGAAGGGGTAGCCCGATGGCTGGGCTAGGCAATGGTTCGCCGCCAGGTCTCCAATCAGCCGCCTTCAATCGGTTAATAGCCACTCAAAATAAGAGATCTAGTCGAGGAGAACCTCCGAAGTTCGTTAAACGCATTGAAGATGTGCCAGAAGTTGCCCTCCCCACGGAAGAAACCATTCGGGTAGCCCTCTCTCTGGCAGACAGAGCACTGATCGAACAATTCACTGGGCTCTGGCCCTCGCCAAAAACTACTGATAGCTGGGTTCAAAGAAACTGGAGGCCACTGATCTCCAAAAATGTTGCGTCCTATGCCGTCGAAAGGGGCTACTTCCTGTTCGACTTCGAATCCAAAGAAGATAAAGAATTAATTTTCAGGAACGGACCCTACTTCATGGGGCCACAAGGTCTCTACCTGAACGGATGGACCCCGGACTTCGATCCTGAAGCCGACACCGCCAAAGTTGTGCCAGTATGGGTCAAACTTCCAAATCTCCCCATGCATTGCTGGAACCCTAAATCTCTCCACGCTATCGGGGACGCCCTGGGGAATTACATTGATATGGCCAGCCCAAAGGACCAATACGCATGTGCCCGAATCTGTGTTGAGGTCGACCTTGAAGCTAGTCTGCTAGAAGCTATCAAACTAACTGTGGGAAACTGGGCTCACTTCCAGAAACTTGACTACGAACAGCTTCCCTTCAAATGCAAAGGATGCCACAAATACGGGCATTTCATGCGCAACTGCCCTAAAAAATCCGAGATCCAGCACGAAAAGACGGAAGGATGGCATAAAGTGAATAGATCTAAATCTAAAAATCAAGCCGGAGTGGATCTAAAGAAGGGCGAAGGAAACAAAGAAGCAAGAGCCATTACACAAGAAAGAACTCAGGCAACTTCACTAACCAAAGAAGCTATTGAAATAAGGGATGACTCCAATGAAATGGAAGAGAAATCTAGTAATGAAAATAGTAAGGATTCTGAATCAGCCCCTTCAGATCAAGCAAAAGAGCAAGAAGAAGCAACTCCAATGACAGAAGAAGAAGAAAGACGGGAGAAAAATGAGGAAGAATCCGAAACGAAGGAAGAAGAGGAGGAGGAAGGGGAAATCGAACTCACTACTCCAAGATTGACTAAAACCAAAGGAAGGAAAACCAAGAAAGAAGAACGGGAACAGGCCACCTACAAGGACAAGCTGCAAGGGTCCCAGTTAACCTTGGAAAAGCTGCTAAAAAACACAAGGAAAACTCACCAGCATGGGCATGTCCTGAAAGGGATGCCTACCTCCTCCAAAAGTAAGTAATGAGGGTTCTTTCCTGGAACTGCAGAGGTCTCGGTAGCAATATCAAGGAAGAAGCTATGCTAGATCTAACTTCTTTTCACAAGCCAGACATCTTCCTGATCCAGGAAACCAAGATGGAGGAAGATGCATTCCTCCATGTAAGCAAAAAGTTTTGGAAAAAAAAGGGCAGCGCTGCTATAAGCTCAAGGGGAGCCTCTGGAGGCATTGGAACACTGTGGGATGCCAAGAAATATGAGGCTATTGACATCAAGAAAAGCCCCCACTAGATCCTCATCCTGCTGAGGCAAATTGACAGCAACAATCTGGTAAGAATCTTCAATATCTATGCTCCTAATTCTTTCGTTGAAAAAAAGATCTGTTGGAACCTCCTCCGGGAGGAAAGAAGTAACTTGCAAGGAAATGTAATTCTGGCAGGGGACATGAATGTCATCCTAAGCCAAGATGAAAAAAGAGGGCGCTCACTGGTCAGAGACCCCATCAGAGAAATAGTGGATGAGACTATTATGGAGTGGGACCTCATGGATGTAAAGCCCACATCTGGAAAATATACATGGAATAACAGGAGGATGGGACCTGGCCATATAGCTGCCAGACTCAATCGATTCCTGATCCAAAACACCTTTCTCCTGATGGGCCTGAAGTTGTCTTCTAAAATTCTGCCATTCGGAGGATCGGATCACAAGCCTATCCTCCTTGAGATGGTGAAAGAAATGAATCTGGGACCAATCCCGTTCAGATTCAATCCAATATGGGCAAAGCAAACTGAGTTTTTAAAATTAGTGGCAGAATCTTGGTCTCGTCCGATCACAGGGTCGCCATTCTATGTCTGGGAGGAGAAATTGAGAAGGCTCAAGAAATCTCTTAAGAGCTGGGCTAAAGAGATCCCAAAACCAAATTTTACCAAAAACCAAGCTGCACTAGCGCTGGAACTTCATCGGGCCGGCATGGAGGATAGGAGTGTGAATCACGATGACATCCAAAAGGAGAACAAGCTTCAAATGGACCTCCACGCTGCTTGCAGACTTGAATCTGAGTGGTGGAGACAAAAATCTAGATGCAAGTGGCTCATTGAAGGTGATAAGAATACTGGGTTTTTCCACAAACATGCAGAGGCCAGGAAAAACCATAACAACATGAATGAGATCCAAACTCATGACAGAGTAATCAGCAATTTTGAAGAAATAAAATCTAAAGCTTCCAGGCATTTTAATGAACTGTTCAAAGACCAGCCAATCGCTATAGACGCCGAGCTTATGAGTCTCATTCCCAGCGTGGTCACAAATAATGACAATAAAAATCTGAATGAGTTAATCACGATGGATGAAGTTAAGAAGGCAATCGACAGTATGGAGGAAGACAGAGCCCCAGGCCCAAATGGGTTCAACGTCAACTTTATCAAAATTTGCTGGGAGATCATAAAAAAAGAACTACTCAAAATGGTCTGTAAATCTCAGAGATGTGGCAATATCGGGGGTAGCACGAACTCGGCATTTTTGGCTCTCATCCCCAAAGAGAAGCAAGCAAAATCCTTTGACAGGTTCCGACCAATATCCCTATGTAACATTGGATACAAAATTATTACAAAAATTATGGCCACCAGGTTAAAACATATCCTTACTTTCATTATCCTGGAGAATCAAGGCGGCTTCGTAAAAGGAAGGAAGATATGGGACAATATTATCCTAGTACAAGAGGCAATTCACTCAAGTCTCAAGAACGGAGATAAAGGAATGGTGGTAAAGCTTGATTTAGCTAACGCTTTTGACAGAGTCAGCCACCCATTCCTTTTTCAAGTAATGCTAAGATTCGGTTTCGCCTCTAAATTTGTCGCTTGGGTCAAGGCTTGTATCAACAAGCCGTGGATAGCTCCGCTCATCAATGGAAGAGCTGCCCCTTTCTTCCAAGCTTCGAGAGGTCTAAGGCAAGGATGCCCGCTCTCTCCTCTGCTCTATGCCATCCAGGCATCGGTACTAAGTTTTCAGCTGGAACATGCCAGGCAAGATCAAGATCTAACGGGCATAAGGATGGCTAGAGGGACTAAGGATATCAACCATGCACAATTCGCGGACGACACAATCTTGCTGGGAGGAGCTAGTCCAATTATAGCCTGCCGATTCAAGCTGGAACTGAATCGTTATTGCCAAGCCTCCGGAAGCAAAATAAATCTTAGCAAGAGTCAGATCTTTGGATGGAATATAAATCCTAGGGAAATGGTAACTATCTCCCGGGCTCTAAACATGGTCGGAGTCGTTAGCTGGGATTCCTTCACTTACCTAAGGGTCCCTATCTTCAAGCTCAAAACTATAAGCTCAGCCTGGAGCCCTATAGTGGATAAAATCAAGAAAAAAATCTCGGGATGGGGGACTGCCTGGTTAAATCTAGCTGGGAAGGTAGTATTAATAAAAGTTGTCCTGAACAGCTTCCTGCTCTACCAATGCTCCCTTCTTCTTGCACCTAGTAAAGTCATAAATCAGATTGAAAGCTTGGTAAGATCATTCCTTTGGCAAGGTGGGAATAATGATGGAGGCAAAAAGTTTGCCCTGGTAAGCTGGAGAACAATCAAATTACCAAAACAGCAGGGCGGGCTAGAAATCAGAGATCTCAGAATCCAAAATCAGGCCATGGGGGCCAAATTGCTATGGAATGTGATAGCTCCAAAACCATCCTAGTGCAGCCGTGTGATCAAAAATAAATATTTCCCCGGGACGAGACTCCGATGTCTGGAAGGGGACAGCGTGAAAAAGAAAGGAACGCCGATCTTCAATCTCTGCAAAAAATCGCTGCCTCAGTTCATTGAGAATCTGTTCTGGATTCCGGGCAATGGAAAAATGATCAGTCTATGGCAGGACGTGATCCAGGGAAAGCCACCGCCCAATTTTCCTCGACTGCACAGCTGGATGAGTGCGTTGGGCTATAAAATGATATGGGATATATCGGACTGGGAGCCGGAATACCCCAATCGGTGGACAGGATGGGTATTACCAAACTGCCCAGAAGAATTAATGCTGGAAAAAAACCTGTTTCTCAATCACTTGGCCGGATTAGCTCCTGTAGCGAAGACTAAGAAGGATAGACGCGGCTGGGGAAGAGCAAGTGGCAGCTACACAGCGACAGAGGGCTATCAAAGCCTGGCAAAGAATTACAACGTGCCCATAAACCCAGCAATCTGGAATTACCTGTGGAATTGTAAAACTCTGCCTAAAATTGAGATGTTTAATTGGACGTTGATGCATAGGAAAGTGCTAACCGGCGAGAACTTGGAGAAAAAAGGGATAATGGGGCCATTCAGATGCCCTCTCTGCGCTGAGGCAATTGAAAATATCAACCATCTATTCCTGAGGTGTCCTTACTCCAACTCTGTATGGGAGGAAGTAACGGAGTGTGGGGGAAAAGGGATCCAATGGCCAGAAAATATCCAGGACTGCTTTCTTAATTGGAAGAAAATGTATAAAGGAGAGCTGGATAATAAAAAAGGAGTAACAGCATGCTGGCTAAAACTACCAAAACTGGTATGCTGGTGCATTTGGATAGAAAGAAATCAAAGAGTATTCCAGAATAAAAACCAGCCCGCATGGAAGGTTGTAGCCAAGATTAATGCCTTACTAGGTGAGGTAGTAAGTATAGCAAAAATCCCAAATAATAAAGAAGAGCTGACAGACGAAGAAAAGAAGTGGATACAAAAACTAAACATTCTGGCTGGAAATAGCATTAACGTTAAAAAATTGGAAGATTGGGAGGTCCGGATGGACAAATCTCAGTTTGAGAATTGGCTTCGTGAAATGAAGATTTTTAAATTATTTTTTGATGGGGCATCTAAGGGAAATCCGGGAATAGCGGGAGGTAGAGGAGTTGTCATAAACTTGGGAGGGAAAGTTGAGACAGAATACTTCTGGAACATTGGATATGATTCCAATAACATGGCAGAGGCTTATGGGCTTTGGCAAGGCCTCAAGCTATTGCGGAAGAATGGAGTGGACGAGGTATTGGTATTTGGAGATTCCAGGTTACTCATCCAAGCGTTGAATGGTGGACGTAAAGGAAAGAATGAGAGAAATGTAAGGTTGATAAACAGAATAAGGTCCAAGGCCAAATTGTTCAGGAGTATTAAATTTTATCATATTCTTAGGGAGCTCAATGTGCTGGCGGACCTGGCAGCCAATAAATCTATGGCTGTAGGTCTCAATGAGCTTATTGTAAACTCGACTGTAAGCAAGGATATCCCCCCTTAGATTTGGTTAATCGTCTGAAGGGAGGAGAGAATTTCGGCTGATGGGAGTATCTGGTTCCTTATAAGCAGTTTCTCTGCTGAAATCATATTAATAACATAACCGTTTTTGTAAAAAAACAAACAAACAAAGACATGAGACAATGATCATCCAACACTTGAGCAATGCACCACATGAGACCTCCAAAGCCTTTTATTATTCCAAAAAAATAATACAATACAATACAACGAGAGCAGACCTTCGGTCCTCTGACCATGAGAAAATGAGAACCAAACTCTTACTTCAATAGGAAAAATGAGAGCAAACCCCAAGGGGGGTGAATTTGCCAGTGATGGAGCTTTTTGAGAAGATTGGAGGTGAACTAGAGTGAACTAGAGGTGGTAGGTGACACCTCTCACAAGGTAGGTCACCCACCCTCTTTTTGTGACACATATACAACAAGAGGTGAGCTCCTTCATGGATAAATGTGCCCCTCTAAGGAGAAATTCGCCCCCTCATGGATTTGATTGGAATAGACTTGATTTGATTTTGATTTGATCTCCAATTATCCCCAACATCATCCTTATTTGAACTGGAACATGTCTAGGACAAGTTCCCACTGATTTAGGGATGTGTTTTTTCTCCATATTTTCCCTTTTCTAATTGTTTATTCATGTTTTGTCTTTTTCGGAGAGAAATTCAATTAAGTGATAAATAATCACTTAAAACTTAGGAAAAGTGGGTGCTCTGAGTATGAAAACGAGCACCCCCATGGAAAATTTGGCCCCCTAGCCAATCATCATGCTACGTCAACTTATTACAATTTCCCCGCAGGGTATGAACATGCAAAAATTAAAAAAGGGGCCAAAATTGGCCCTAAAAGGTCTTTTGAACTTATGACCACTGATAATGAACAAGGGGCTTGTTCACAACTTCGGCAACTCACTGGAAATCCACCTAAGTGCAACTTAGTGGATAACAGGGAGTTTTCTATTGTGCATGTTGTCAACTGATATGCTTCCTTGCTTTGTTGTAATTGCATTTCTTTCATGTGTGGCAAATTGATTTTGGTTGTTTGCTTGTGCAGGAGAGAGGGGCGCACTGGCCACTTGGGGCGCTTTGCTTAAAGACAAGATATACATTGGATCTTCATTCACTTGGGGCAATACTCGTACGAGTGTCACAATCTTGGAATTCGCCAAGCTTCCAGGTAAGTTCTTAAAAGGTTTTTTCTCTAGTGTGATTTCCATTCCATTTGTCACTTAATTCAAACCCTCTTTGTAGTAACTTTTAAATTTTCTCGAGATCGCACTTCTTGGAATTTTGACAAATCTTTTCTGGGTATTATTCTTCATCCCTGGGCCGTACTAGCCTCCTTGAGGCGTCATCATTGGGGACTCCATTTTCCCTGTAGCAAAGGCACTGATCTGTAGGCAATTCACCCTCTTAGGGTTTTGACCATTTTTCTTGTTTTGTGATCCCTTTCTTTGCTTGTATGTTTAGATATTGTCATATCCATTATCAAGCAACCCCTCTAAGTGTTAGTACACTTTAATTCTTTGTCTATCTTGTATCTTGGGACAATTCTAATTTATACAAGTCAATATCCCCGGGGTCTAAACTGGACCATCATATACCTAACACTTTCAACCCGGATATGTATAACTAATATAGATAGTGAGAAAACAACTATTCAGGATTATTGTGATTGCATTTAAATCTTATCATGTCCCCTAAGCCTCTCTTGCTATCTGTTACCACCTAAGTTGTACTTAATGGTTTTTTATCAAGTGAGCCTGGTGAACTAGACAAGGATAACTTGTTCGGAGTTCAGAAGACCTTCAGTCTTACTTCTGGGAAGCTTTGTTGTACTATATCACATGTTCATACCCCATGGGGATATGTAATAAATGTTCTAGCATGATAGTGTCTGTAAAAAACTCGGTCTCTTAGACTTTATTTGTCAATCCGATCAGCCCAGCGTGTTTTTTCCCTTGGTTATTATTGGTTGTTGAATAAACAACTGATAATTTCTGAGTTTTTCACTCCATACCTCCAAAGTTGGGGTGGTCGGCTTAGCATTTAGGCCTA